>MU174354.1:43845052-44020810 GCA_016696395.1 Antechinus stuartii
ACACACACACACACACACACACACACACACACACACACACACACACATACCCCAAATAACCTTTTGCTTTAAAATAACTAGCATATTTACATAGTATTTTAAAGTTTATAAAGTCCTTAACAAATATTATCTCATTTTGTTCTTACAACCATGGGAAGTGGGTGCGATTTACATTTTAGAGACGAGAAACTAAGGTACACAAAGCTTAGTTTACTTGACAAGGGTCACCCAGGTAGTAAATGTCTGAGGCCAGATTTGAATTCAGGTCTCCCTGACTAGGGGTCCAGCACTCTATGCACTGCACCCATAAGGAGTCTTCCAGGATAAATTAGCCTTTGAAAAAATATATTCAAATTATAGAGCAGTGGATAGTCCTGAGTCTGGAGTTAGGGAAACCTTTGTTCAAATCTGTCTTCCCACACTACATCTCTTTGCCTCAGTCTCCTAAACTGTAAAATGGAGTTAGCAATAGTACTTATCATGGAGGGTTGTTGTGTGGATCAAATAAGACAGTATTTATAAAGCATTCAGCACAGTGCTAGCACAAAGTAGGTGTTACATAAATACTTCCTTCCCTTTTCTCAAATATTATTGCCTAGATAATATTTAGTTGATAATAGGAGCTTTAAATCTCATCTTTCAGCATTTAAACTTCAGATCTATCTGAGACTTTCTGTTTTCCAGCTGAATCTATTAGAAGAATCTATATCCAAACTACCTGTATGGAGCTGCTAGAAGTTTCAATTTGACATTTATTTTTTTTTTTTGCTGAGGTAATTGGGGTTAAGTGATTTGCCTAGGCTCTCACAGCTAGGAAATGTTAAGTGTCTGAGACCAGATTTGAACTCAGTTCTTCCTGACTTCAGAGCTGGTGCTCTATCCACTGTGCCACCTAGCTACCCCTCAATTTCAACAGGTTCTTAAAACCATGTGACTAATGATGCTAAAATGAAGTGAGACCTTGTAAATATCTTATTGATCCACATTATTATTGAGTCATGTTAGCCAACTAAAGAATAGAATTTTCTGAAAGAAGGGAAGGCTTATAATAATTTTTGTGGGATATTAACTGTTCTCTCATCATAATATGGAGTTTGACAATAACTATCCTGCAACTTATAGACTTAGAAGTTAAGTGATTGTGTTTGTGTTAAGGTGTGTGACTTGTACTCAGGTCTTCTTGACTTCACACTGCCTTATTATTTGCCTTTAAAAATAATTTTACTGATGTTCATTTCTTTGTCTTTATAACCTTATTAGTTCCCAATGACTTTCTCCTACTCTCCATTGAATCATCCCTTTTTTGTATTATCCTCTAAGGTTAAAAAATACCTTCTACCAAATTCAGGACCAACTTATAAGGACAAGGGATCCTCTCAGTCCCTAATTCTGCTTGCTGTTTGCTAAAAACAGCAATGGTCAGGATTCTTAAGTAACTACTTAAATTTAGTTGTAGAGGTTACTATGAATACCTGAGTAGATGCCTGGCTATTGTGGATCTATCCACAGTGACTCTGGAAGATGGCAGCATCACAGGGTCTGACATCAGTGTGCTCATGATGGGATCTAGAAACTCATCACAGGCATCTGCATAGGTCTCTTCTTCCTGTTGTTGAAGATCTGCAAGAGACTGAAAGCAATAAACCATGTGGTTAGTGCTGGATTTCCAAAGCCTCTGATTATGGAAAGCTCAATGGCTATGCCTGAACACTCAAATTATGAACTACTTTTAGCACTGACAAGTGAATCTAATGTTTATTTTTTCACTAAGGTATTATGGACATCTGAACAAACACAAGCAAGATGACTGATTATGCCCCCCTTATTAAAATTCATTTTGGCTTTTAACTGGAAATGAGTTTCAAATGTTATGAGAAGATCAAAAAACACAATAGAAAAGAATGTTTTCTTTTCCTCCACCTGTTCAAAATTCAGATAAGGTTGTCATTTGCATAGTTACAGAATCTCCCTTGTAGACTGAATGTGAAAAGCTATTTCTGGTTTTAGGTAGAGAAACCACAAGTCAAATTTTACATATGGAAATATATCTGTCAATGGTCAACCATCATAAGCACGGAACTAAACTGTCACCTGGGTTTAAACCTGATTTTACCATCATTTGATTTCTTAACCACCCCAGCAAATTCTTCAGGTTTTAATCAGAAAGATAATGCATTGGATATTGGTATAAGACTAGCTGGGGCCCAGTTTCTTCATTGCACAGGTTCATATCTCTTAATTATTTCTATTTCAGTTTTATATTCTGTGAAATAGGATAATTGCTAATGGAACCTTGCTTTATGCAAACAGTGAACTGTTTTAGCTTTAAACCATGTAGAAATATAACAAGGTAAATCAGACAAGAGAATTAACTAGTTCTATAGGAAATGAATTAATGGTAGGAAAACACACCTGGGGTAGGAGAGTTCTGTCTCAATAGTTTATTTGAGGCCTCCTTAAGCCACTTCTTACCCTTTCCCTCATAAATCCTCCCTGAGAAGAAAAATTTTACATTCTTCTCTTCCTGTAGCTGGGTTTTAAAAATAAATAAAAGTTTTTATCTGAGCACAATTAATAGAAAAGAGATTATTAATAGGAAATTAATAGGAAGAGACTATATGAAATCAATGATTAACCCTATGATAAAGCTCTTTTCATACACCTTCCTTATACTTCCTCAAAGCAACTTTTTTTGGGGGGGACACAGAATAGTGGAAGGGGCAGGCTGGTTTTAGCACAAGAGGTAAGCAGCCACACAGTGGTGTTTTCTTGGCTTACCTTGATCTTTTCTGCCAGGTTGCTGAAAGCCACAATCATATTTCCAGGCTTGTTTATTTTCTTCAGGACTCGGACTGTCTGAGCAAAGAGCATTGGGGAATAAGATCGCCCATCCTTGGGCACAGTGGCACAGAAATTCTCCTCGTCGCTGGATGGCCGGCATCAGAGAGAGACAATGTGGAAGAGAATATGTCAAACAAAGGAGATACATGCTGTGATTCAGAAAAGGTTTGCTATTGCCTAAAAGCCATGACTGTACATTTGACATTAGAAAATTGCATGCAACATTTTGGGTAAAAAGCCTAGTGATTTTTTTCCTATGGTTTAAAAACTATATTTTTATTTTCAATCCAGAAGTTCTCGAATTTCTTTCTACACATGGTGGGCATAATATCACCCTAAAGAATGCTCCACATATCACATCATACTAAATCTTATTAGGGTAAAGGTTAAATTCTGAAAACATGCTTTTAAAGATATTAGAACTCCTTCATTACATTCATATCTTCACAAAATGACTCATCTGCCACCCCACAACCACAATTACATTGTAAAAAAAATCATATCAGCCTTCTCTCTTAACTGAAAAGATCCACTTTCATGTACCCAAGGTTTAAGTAGATGTTGCAGATGTCTGAAACAAGCTGCTGAGGCTTGAAGTCAAATTCGCTGAAATCCTTGACTTTTAAGGCTCCCATTTTAGGACCAACCAGATGCTGTAGAAAGTAGTTTAGCATGGAGATGATTCGTTCAGCCAGGAAGGGGTGTACAAAGAGGGACTTGATCTCTGGAACATAAATGGATGGCACCCTAAGAAGTCAAACTATAGCAATTTTTTATGACTTGCGGATGAGATAGGTAAAATACCTATTTCTCTTTGGAGATGAGGTTGTAGTGAAGAAAAGGGATTTTATATTCCATTTCGAATTTCTTAGAGATTTATGTATTTATTTTACCCAAAGGAGGGCTCAAGCTTTTTATATCCAGCACCAATTCCAATAAAGTAAAAATAAACCTTGAATTAAATAAAGCTTGATCAAATCATCTGCCCAACAAGCCTGATATGAATGTTCTTCAGTGACTCACTGGCTAATCTTAGAATCAAAGGTATTGCCAATGAGACTTATAGGGTCAGCTGTCCATATTTCCCCAAAGTTCAGTGCTGCCCCCACTAATTTTCAGAAGCACAGATCTTTCTGTTCTTACCTGATGTCAGAAAGGCCAAGGTACCAATGGTTTCATTAGACATGATGTTGTGGAATCGAGCCAGCTGCCCAAACATTTGCAGACTAGCCTCCTTTTCTCGACGGGCTTCTGGAGACAAATTGTCCCATTCACCCTGGTCCCTCTCAATCTGCTGAATTTTTATCTTGCTTAAGTACTAAAGAAAGTGGAAAGAATCAGTGAGATGAATCAAGATTCTTCAATTAAATATCTTTAAGTTCAACAAATATGGCAGTCTGCATGTTGGAGGGAAAATACTTCAAGGATGTACTTAAAATGAAACCGAGTAGAAAACAACAAAAACAACTACTCTGTATAAGTCAAGACCACTAAGAAAAATGGCATTCTAGAGGGTATCTTTAAGCTTAAAACTTTTAAGTTATTGAAGCATAAAATTGCACTAAGACTTTTGGGACATCCTATATATCTCATCATGGGGCTTGAGTAAGTAATAGGAAGAATTTGAAATAATATAGATTTCAGCTCTATTTAAGGAAAAGTTTCCTAACTACAGTTCTTGACTAGTTAAACAGGTGACTTCAGGAGCTTATAATAATAATGATGATGAAAATAGCTAATATTTATATAGTGCCAGGTCCAGTGCTAAGAGCCTTACAAGTATTATTTCCCTGAATTCTCATAACAAACCTGGATGGTATTATTACTACTCTCATTTTACAGAGAGCAAATTTTCCTGCCATTGGGGGATATTCATAAGGAGGCTGGATGACTACTTCTAAGGCAAATATAAATAAAGAATTCAAATAGAGGCTGGACAAGAAGACCACGAAGGTCCCCTAAACTCTAAACTTCTGTAGGACTATGTATGAAGTGAAAATGAAGTACTTAGGTCAACTAGAAAAGTATGAGGAATCAGAGATCATAGATTTAGAGCTTTAATAGAGATCATCTAGTCCAATCCTTTCATTTTACAACTGAGGAAATTGATGCTCTAAAAAGGATACTCGCTTGTCCATGGCCTGCTGAGTCTAGATTGTTGGGTTTTTTTTCATAGTTAGAAGACAAATAACCAAGATGCTTCATGTCATCAGGAAAGCTCTATCAAGTTTGTAAAAAGGACCACACACTTATTTAGAAGCCTGTTAGTGTTAATATTTTTGTACCAAACCTAGGACAAACAGCTGCATCAAGTTCCATCTGTTTTGCCTTTGTGTCATAGTGGCTCTTGTTAGGAGGGATATATGCACATAATATAGTCTGTTCTCTTAGTCTCGTGACTTTATAAAGAACCTGAAAATACCATCTTGAAAAAAGTAACACAAGACAAGATCTTTGGTGTTTCCATATAAGTGGCTAGTTAACAAAGGGTCAACATGAAACTAACAGGCTGTCCCCAAGGTCTAACCAGTTCTCTTCCCTCTGGGAAATTGTCCTCCCCTACTCCCATCATGGGGAAGGGAGGTTTTGCTCAGTGGATGAAGGCTGTTTTTTATAGTAGCAATAAGTAGTTCCATTAGGTGTAGTTAATCACACCCAAGGGGCTGAAATATACCAACTATGTTTTATATTTTGTGAAAACTAAAATATAACTTTCCAACAATGTTATGAATCCACTTTGTCATTATTAATCAAGATTTGGGAGAGGAAGAATATTTATAGTTTGGGATTCCCCACACAAAAACATCTACCCTAAGTCAAGCTCTCTCATTTTACAGATCTGGCTCCGTGAGTTAATTCTACCAATATCTTTTTGTCCAGATTTAACAGGCTACTTTTTAATCTCTTTGCTTGAAGCATGTCACCCCTATCCAGTTGAATTAAATATCTCCTGAGTTTGACCACTAGGGGGAAACTATTTGGTACACTGAAAATGACCCATATCAAGTATGATGACATTATCTAGTTCCTTTTGTACACTTTCAAGCTCAGTGTCAGAAAGTGATCCTTTCATTTAAGAAACATGAAGTTACTCTATTTTGATTAAAAAATTTGATAACAAATGGAGACTGTCAAACCAACTTCTTCCTTCTTACCTGTATGGCTTCATCCAATAGGAAGATAGCATCATTCATCAACAAGTTAAGGAAGCGGAGAAAGAGAGGGGGATTCATGGCCTCCAAATTTTCAGAGGCATAATCAGCTAGACCCTGCAAACACCACCCCAAAAGACAGACATATTAGTATGAAATCATAGCCTCTTGGGAGTTGATTTTGTTTTTATGTAATGACACTCATTTAACCATTAGCTAGCTTACCTTTATGCTTTCTCTGTAGGCATCTGTTCCCCACATGTACTTTAAGATAGGATACATGGGACGTCGGTAGTTAAATTTTTGCTCAAACTGATGGGGGTCTCCTGGAGAAAGGCAACAGAACACAAAATAATCAATCAGATACAGCATGGACATTGGGGAGTGAGAGGAGGCCAAGAATCCCCTTTCATTCCAAAGCTGCCAAGGCCCCTTGTGGTATCTGCTTTCAGAATTACCATCTGCCCAGAGCAAGGGTAAGATGTTTGCTCATATCCTTATGGGCAATGGACACACAAGCATCTTGCTCAGCAAAGAATTTTTATTCTAAGAGGTGCTTGAACAGCAGTTAAGCTGTAAAACAAACTCTAAGAAAATAAGCATTACTAAATCCAAATACATGGTACTTAACAATCTTTGTTGTGAAGATGCCATAGGAGCAGCAAAGGAGAAAGTGAAGTACAGTTGCAGAGTAGACTGTGGCTTCAGAATTTTTATTTTCCTAGCCATTATTATGGTCATTTACTATGGGGTGGAGGTAGTGGAGATGTACATCTAGCTTTCCCAAATTTTAGATCTGTATCTAGCTCAATTCAGTGCCCATATTCTTGGAACTCCATCTTTCAACTGTGAGACCAACTGGTTCCTGATAACACTCAAAGACAGGAAGTCAGAGCATGACTGCATCCTAGCCTCAGGAACAGATAACCTGATGCTTATGATGCCTTCGACATAATGAGGCGATCACTGCTAAGAAGGAACTCCCTTGGAATGGGGCTTAAATGACAACTTAAGGCATGTCACTCTTTGGATGAGTTACTATTGGCAACTACCTGGTCACAACTAAGGGGATTCACTACTAAGCAAGGAAGCGAATACTAATTGATAGTATTTGGAGCCCAGTAAGCAGAAAGGCTAGTTAAGATGGAAGTATCTCAGTTAATAAATTATCTTTGTTCTTACTGTTTTGCAATTTTACCCAGATAAGGGAAAAGAAGGGTCTGTGTGCACTAATTAGATAGACTAATGGGTCTAACCGACTCTGATTTGATCAAGTCGGGGACCCTAGTACTTCCTTCTTTTCCACAAAACATTTGCCGGGTGTCAGTGTCTCAGTTTTGGGGCTGTTCACAGCTGCTTACCTGTAAACTCAATATCTACAAAGACTTTGATGAGTGCCTCAGCAAGCTGAGCTGCATAGGGGTAGCTGCAGAACACGCGCTTACGGTGGAACACGCTAGAGACCAGGGGGTTTGGGGCTTGATCCAGGTGTGGCATGACTGCTTCTAGCACCTCTGCCAGTTTGGCCCTTAGATGGGGGTTCTTCATTCTGCAAGATGTTCAGGAGATAGGATAACAAGGCCAGGGAGAACTGGTTGTCAAAGGGGTGACTGGTTATTTCAACATATAGATCAATTAGGATGGCATTGCACCATCCACACTCTTTTCTAACTGCAATTTTAACACATAGAGTATATCTATATAGATTAAAATGGATCAGTTTCTGGGACAATGCTGGGCAAAACATAATTTGTGAGAAGATATCTCAAGTGGTGCTCTCTGAAAGCTGGAAGTGTCACAATTTTATATAATTACAGAACTTTAAATGCTGATCTTTTCTTTGATTAAATTCCACAAATATTTATTCAGTACCTCCTGCTATGGACTAGGCATTAAAAATCAACAATTCTTATCCTCATGAAGTTTCCATGATAATTCGAGATACAATATATAAACAAATCAAGATAATTTGAGTAAAGAAAGAACATCAGCAACTGGGGGGAAAGTTTAGGCAGGAGCTTCACCTGATTGAGCTTTGAAGAAAGCTAAGGATGAGGAGTCCATTCCAGACATGGAAGGCAGACCAGAAAAGCACAGGGAAGAAATGGAATACTGAGTTTGGGAACAGTTTAGCAGGCAAGTGAGTTTGACTAGATAATAAAATGCATGAAATAAATCTGGGAAGACTGGCTAGTGTCAGAATGTGGTGGAATTTAAATCCAAACAGGGGTTTGTATTTTACCCTAGACTCAACATGGAGTTTCTAGACCCTATCAAATAATTTAGTACTTACTATTCTTTTCATCCCAACTATATTTTAAGTTTCATAAAGGTTGAGACCAAGACTTATATATCATCTGTATCATTCTTAGTGCCTAGCACATAGTAGGTGCTTAATCACTTGGTGACTGATGATTTCTCATTAAATTCACTCAATTCTGTGAAAGCTAGGCAATGAATTCTGGTTTCCTTTTTAGAAATAAGGAAAATGGAGGCCTATTTGGCATACCTTCATTCATATGAACATACATTCAGGGCCTATTTCCTATTATACTTAATCCAGAGAGATAAATAGTCTGCTAGTCACACTACTATTTTTGATAGAAAATGGTTAGAAAATCTATGAAGGGGAAGACTGGGATAAACTAGAGATAGCAAAGCACACATCACTAAAAGCAACAATAACGTCACATTTATGTAGCATTGTATAGTTTTACAAAGCACTTTTTTTTCTTGCAACCTACCTTTGAGGTAGGTAGGTGCAAATGCTATTATCACAACTTTACATTAAAAGTAATAAGGCAGAATTTGTACCTAAATCTAGGACTGGCAAGACCAAGCTTTGTTTTTGCTATTATTGTTTGCAGTTACTTACAAGTCATTAGCTATGAGTGGTTAGCTTTGACATGATGGTGTTTCTTTAAGAAGGGATTAACAGCTGAAATCTCATCTGAACCTCAAGTGCAGGCCAAACCCTCTGGGGGCAAAATCCTTTGCTTATTATGTCTCTCAAGTGTGGAATTCTTAGCTACCCCCAAGGAAGGTCAGGTGAGTCATTAATGTTAACATAAGGGCTCAAGGCATCCCCTTATGATTTAAGCTTGTTTATTCTTGGTTTGAAAGCACTCTGGATATTCTGTAGCTCTATATAGTGACAGAAATCAAGTTGTTAGCACTTTACCTCTCTACGCTCCCAGTAAAAATGGTGACAAAATGAAGAACTTGCTCCAGTGAATCAGCTGATGTCTCCAGGATGTCGTCAGCAAATCGCCGTAAGAAAATAAGAAAATCTCCCAGGTTATCCGCAAAGAATTCTGCAAATGTAAATGTTCACTTGTCTTTCTTGATGGGTTAGGAACCTGAGTCAATGTCTGATCCTCTCCCACTTAGCAACAATTATGGTAGAGCTTAAATTATTGACTTTCAATTGATTTATGAAAATTTAGTGAAAAGGTCAATTCTAGTCAAGATACAGGGCTAGATGAGGAATATTCTATATTTACTAAGTTAATTTCCATATTTATTCACATGTAGTTGATTAGTATTGGAATAAGGGTCTAAGCACATTGAAGCAATGATTACAGAGCTTAGCAAAGTGACATATTATGCAAGTGTTTCTCTTTGGCTCCCAAGGTTAGCTGCTGGTTCTTAAAAAATACTTATATGGATATTTAAGGAATTTCTGATATGGATAATTAAATTATTAGATAGGTAAAACACTCATAATACTGATGGTTGATGACATTCCTCATGATATACATGAGGACAACAACATTTTTGGGTGTGGTTTCATCACATAATATTTGCTGTATAGCTAAACAGGATTGATAACTATTCCCTTAACAAAAATAATCTCCTTAAAGTCTTGCACCTTTGCTCAATTGCTCCATTATGCTTGGAAAGTCTTTTCCTTTTAGCACTGCCTATTAACATCTTATCCTCTAAGCCCAGATCAAACAGCACCCTTTCCATGAAGCTTTCTATGATCTCCAACAGATGAAAGTGATCTTTCTCTCATCTGCCTTTCCAGGATTTTGTGCTCCTTTTATATATAAACATTATAATTTGTATTATATACTTGTTTGATCATAACTACTATACAACAATAATTAAGAGGTAGGGATTGCCTTAATTTTTATTTCCTCTAGCACCTGGCATGGTACATTTTACAAGCTAGACACTTAATTGATTAGTGAAGTTGGCAATGAATTGTTGAATAAATTAACAAAGAATATTCTATTTAGGAGAAAGACCACAGGTCTTCTATAGGTAAGAGAACATAGAATCTAGTCATAAGATTGAAGATATTGACTTCACATCAGAAAAAGTATCATTGTATAAAGTCTTATATAAAGTCATCAATGTAAAAATTATCACTGAAGAAATCCTTACATAGGTAGAAGCTTGTGGAAGAACACTATATCTAGATAAAACTGATTGCTTTGGAAATTCTATTAATCCTTAGCAGAATGTTTTCTGACTTCCATACCAATGAGTTCTTTTCATATTTTTACCATTATATATCATATGTACATTAAAAGGTATTTCTGTGAAAAAAGATTGAAAACAACACCAAAGGAAGTTAATCTGAAGCTTAAACTTCTGGCATGACTCAGTTCAGATCTGCCAGTTTTAAACAGGAAGCTCCTAAAGAAGAATCAACTCACCTGGAACGTAAGCCAAAGAGCTGTACTGATCTGGCAAAGGGAAAGTCAGCTCTACTGGCTCTGTGCCTTGGTTGCCAATGGCTAGCTGAACCAGAAGAACAGCCATGGACACCTGCAAATTGAGGCAGTTTTGTAGCATCTGCGGCTCTGTCATGGCAGTCTTGGTGGAGAGATAGACAGTCATCAAGCGCTCAAATTGCTCTCGGAGGCTGTCCGCTGTGGGGCTGGCACTTTGCTGAGCCTCACGCCAGGCCACCTGCAGCCGATGCAAGCTCTGGTTGATTTTTACCATCTGGTCATGCAACCTGCCCCAGGGGAGACAGGACAGAATGAGTCTGGGAGGATGAAAGAAGGCAGTTCTGTGGCAGATTACCCAAGATACATCAGGCATCCAAAAATGCTTGTTGAGTGGGTGATGGAGATGGGGCAGGTGGAAGGAGGAGGGGTGAGGAGGGAAGGGGAATAGAAAAAAGTTGAAGTCCCAAAGCCATCTGAGGCACAATGAGAGCAAATCAGAACCAAATAGGAGCCTTGATTTAACTGTAACATTCATACTCTTGAAAGTCATCTCTATGTGATCCCTACACATAACTTATATATAATAAACATCTGCTGAATGGATTTGAGAATCTTCTTTAGTTAAATTGCATTTAGATCACAATCTACAAAGAAGCATGAGAAGACAAATGAATTGATGTAATATCAGAAAAATAATATGTGCGTGAGATATATGTAAAAAATAATTATACCAACGTAAATGGAAACAAAAAACCCTACACCATATATAATTATAAAGATTATGCTAGGCCTCTAGAAGAAGAGGAGAAAATATATTCCCACCTTTCTTTATAGAGGTGAGGTACTACAAGTAGATATGGAACACTGAATATACCATCAGACTCTGCTGATTTATTGGGCTGATTTTGTTGAACTTGTGAAGAGGCAGTTAGATAGCACAGTATAGGGCTGTATGTATAGGGCTGGATCTGGGGTCCAGAAGACCCAAATTCAACTCTGTGATTGAGCAACTCTGATTCTTAGCAACTTATTTAACCAATGTTTGCTTCAGTTTCTGTAACTGTAAAACAAAAATAATAGCAATACCTACCTTATAGGATTGTTGGTGTATAAAGTGATCAGTGTATTGCTTAGCATATTACTTAGCATATAGTAGATACTTAATAAATACTTATTTTATCCAGCCTTGTACAATAATCTTAAGCCATAGAGTAAGTAAAAGTCACAATTTCTGAGGATCGTATAATTAGGTTTTTTTTTTTAAGCTTAAAAAGCTTTAAAGTAAAAAGAAAAAAACAGAAGGAGGCAAAAAAATCTCTAAGAAATGTTACTTTATAATACTTTGAGTAGATTCTAGCTTTCAAAATATTTTTGGCATGTAGGCCGAATTAAATTTTAAAAATGTTCAGAAATCTTCAGTTGATTTTTGAAAAGCCCTAGTGTAAGTTTCTCCTTAATCATTTAAAGTTGTTAAATGTAATTTTCTTTACTGGAATATTCTATTAATTGTTTTGGTACTTATGTAATAACCCAATAAGAAAAAGTATCCTATGAAATACTACTGGGCAGAATAAAAGCAATTCACTTGCTCTTATATTTTCAGAACTCCAGTCTTACTGTCATCAAAATCCACATTCTAAAAAGTTCCTAGTTCTTGATGTAAAGGTTTTTGGGGATCTTTTTTGGAGCGGAATATCTCATAATATATATTACTCAAAAATTTTCCTACTCCCACTCCTGTGCAGCATCCTGGCCCTTTATTATCAACAAGGCTATCAAGAACTCAAGAGCAGAAGGGAATATATAAAGAGAATTTTGTAGCACCAATTATTTATTGGAAATTCCAAATAGATGTCTATGGATAGCTCAGATTTAATAAGTCCAATATTAACTCATACCCTTTTCCTTGCCAAAACCCACCTCTAATGAATTTCCCTATTTCTGTCGATGGTTATGCCCTTGATGGTTGGGCACAACCATCCTTCCAGGTTAAGTAATCTCAATACCATCTTCTATCCCTCAACTTCCCTCCCTCCACATATCCAATTAGTAGCTAAATCTTGCTTTTTCTACCTCTTCCACAACTCTCTCATCTATCCCACTCTCAGTACTTAAAACAATCACTATTTTAGTTTTAGCCCTTACCATCAGATGGACTCCTTTAACTCTGGAGAGCTGCCAAAATGAGTTTCTTTAAGTGAAGATAGGCCCATGTCATTTTCCTGTTCAAGCAGTACCACCTCCCTATTACCTCTAGGATAAAACAGAAACTCCTTTGTTTGGCTTTTAAAGCCCTTTCAGCCTGATTCTAATGTACCATACTAGTCTCCTTGTATAGTGCTCCCCTTTCCTGAACTCTGCAATCTAGCCAAATTGGCCTTCTTTGTTCCTCATGCATGGTACCCCATCATAGTTCTTTATGTCTCTGGGCTGTCCATCTTCCATGCCTAAAATATACTATTGCTTTTCTACCCTCTAACTCACAGAATCTTTTGCTTCTTTTAAGATTCAGCTCAAAGATCAAAGATGCATGAAGTCTTTCCTGATTCCCCAATTACTAGGGGAGGAAGGAGGAAAGAGGGAGGGAAGGGAATAAATAGTTCTAATAAAGCTATTATGTGCCAGGCATGTGCTAAGCTCTTTACAGATACTATCTCCTTAGATGCTCTCAACAAACCTGGTAGAGGCGCACAATTATTATCTCTATTTTACAGCTGAGAAACTGAAGGAAACAGGTGTCACAACTAGTTACTGTCTAAGAATGGATATAAATTCAAGGGGATCTACAACTATGTCACTTATCTTGTATTTATTCTGTATATATTTATTCTGATGGAATGTAAGTTGCTTATTGTCTTTGTATCCCCCAAAGCCTTAACAGTTATTAGAACATTTAATAAACGTTTGATTATTACAAATCATTCTTCCTTAGAAAAATATGGTAAAAAGGATTAAGAGTAAAACTTTTAAATTGCTGATCCTTTGCTAGTAAACATTTTGACTAGAGACTGAGACTGGCATGGCTACATTTTAAAAAGATTCTCTCAAATAAAGAATAAATGCATTCAGTGGTTTTTTTTTTTCTTTCTTCTTCTTCTTCTTCTTCTTCTTCTTTTTTTTGGAGAGGAGGGGCTTGAATCTGAAGACCTGAATGAGACTATACCGCTGAGATTCACCTAGGACAATTTTGGTTATGAACAGTTTTATATTATACAACAGAAGAGTTACATACCTGTGAAATCCTACGTGCAAAGTATACTGTGTCAGGACCAGGTTCTCGGTTACCAGGTTATAGTTTTGGGCAAACTCCAACTCCTGGTCACTCTCTTTAGGAATCAAACAGGTCTCTTTATCCAAACCTTTGAAAAGAAAAAAAGGGACAAAATTAGCAGTCTGTAACACTGTTCTCAGATGCTAATACCACAGAAAAGGGACTCAAGGTAGAATCAAGAGTTCAACTGAGAATTACCAGATGTAGTAAAGCCCTTTCGTTTATTTTATGGTTACTTTTCTTAAATCTCTCCTCTCTGTCTCATCTCTTTTCTTTTAAAAAGAGATTAAGACAGAAAAGTGCAAATATAAGATGAGAAACATAGGACAACATATACACAACACAGATTTGACAAACCTTTTCTGTTTTACCTTTCATATGTACATTCTTTATCCTCCTCTCTTCATCATTCAACTCTTTGAGGGCACAATAGGTAGGGTTAAAGGTGAGCAGCCTTGGGGATTTAGGTTTGCAAAATGGCTGGCACAACTTCAGGAGGGCAGCACCCAGATTCAGGAAGAAGGCATCTGAGGCATACATCTGGAAGAAGATCTCTGGCATTTGATTGGCCCAGATCTTGGTGCGGCCTGTGTTGGCATACAGGCAGTTGCCAAGCCAAGATAAGATCCAATGCTTGGTGTCTGGAGAGAGCTGGAGTAAGTTCTTCAGCATCTGGTAAATCTTTTCGTGGAACTGAGCCATGAACTATTTTAAAAAAACAAAACAAAATAAAACACCAAAAAATTGCTTTAAACTCCTAACATTTATATTCAAATACTATGTCAATTTATTTCTAACATGCCAATCTCTTCCTTTGTTCTTCACTTCAGATTTCTTTGGCAACTTTTGGACCCTCCATGATAAGAGATATCTTGATAAAGTATTGAATATCAAAGGCTTTACAGCCTTGGAGAAAGTTATATTGATGATGATGGTAATGGGAGATGCTTAAAACTGCCCTACTTATTATATCAGACCTCTAGGTGTCTAACTAAAGTGAATTCTAAGAAGGCTAACTAGCCTATGTAGGAAAGTATGAGTTGTTAGGCAAATTTTGGGCTTATCCTGTGATACTCAGCTGAGAGGACTTAAAGGGCTTCACTTATAAATGAGTAATAATTAGGGCTTAGGAAGAATTCAAAGTAGATGGCATAGCAGCAAGAGATAAAGAGAATTAACTACTGGACTTGTAGTAGCCTATTCTCAAGCACCATTCCAGTTATATTTTTTGCTTTCCCTGAACTTCAATAGTAGGGCTATTTCTTTCAATAGTTACTATAGAATACCAACTACCTCTGTAATGATCAATGAAAATTATTTGCTCCCAAAAGGAGCTCAAACCACCTTATTTACAACTATTTTCAGAAGACCCTTTGTTTTCCTTAAGGCTTGGGGCCTGGTATCCAAGGGAGAAGTTCCACCTGATGGATGTTGGCCTCCTGCACTTTGATCTCCTGAGGACTGGATCGGGATGGATTCAAGAAGTAGCCGTGGTTCTCTACTACCCCCGGAGTCTTTAACAAGCAGGAAATACTCAGAATTACTCCCAGTAAAGTCTTCTGATACATCTGTCCATTGCTGGGGTCCTTGGGCTGTATATACTCTACAAAAACCTGTAGGGAAGTGAAAATGAGCTTGACTGATTTCTTTATACAGGAATGATTGAATTGTTGTATCAAGATCTAAGAATCTAAAGAGGATGGAGAAGATAATTTACGTTTTTTGGGTTTGTTTGTTTGTTTTGATTCTCTCAAGTCTAAAGATAATAATTACATTGGGGTAAGTCACCTGAAATCATCTGGTAATAGGAGAATATTGGATCTTTAGCACAAAAGGTCCTAAAAGAATCTTTTCAAATTTGTAGACTTACTTTTGCAATATCCTTCTGCCTTGTGAAATAGAGAAGCATATCTAGATATGTGTATAGCAAAATTTGACAGAGATCCAAGTCTTTTATTCTGCTCAACAAAATGTCAAATACTGGAACCATGACTTCTTGAAATGTCCGAACTTCCTGATCCACTGTCAAAGCTTCAATGACCTCTTCAAGGAACTCAGTTACATCTTCAAAATCTAATAGTGAAAAAAGAAAATGGGAAGAAAAAGTGGGTCAGAGAAACTTAAGATGGCTAAATAAATCTGGTACTTTATCTTTTTTCATATTTGTACTTATATCTTAAAGCTAGTCAATTGCATATGGCTTCCCTGGTAAGAGAGGCAGCAGGGTATATGGCAAGATTATTGGATTTGGAGTGGGGAGATTAAGACATAAATCCTCTCTCAGACATTTACTTATGTGTGATTGTAGCCAAATCATAAAGTGGCCAATGAAAATGCATTAAAAATTTATTAAATATAAAACACCATGCTAAAGGCCAGGGATCTAGGATCCAGGATGTTAATCAGCAAGCAGTATGGTACAGTGGGAAAATCCAGAGCTTGTTTGCTCTAGAGCAAGAGGACATGTTTTCAAATCTCACCTGATAAATCATCCTAACAGAGCAGACCACCCTCATAGATTTAATTATTGTCTTTATGAGAAAGATTCATGGAACTATCTCTCCCTTGAGCATTAATTCTGTATTCCCAATTGTCTAAGGAACATTTCATACTGGACTTGGTCCCATAGACATCTCAAACTCAATACATCCAAAACTGAGCTCCTTATCTCCCCACCAAAACTCTTCCAGATTTTCCCATTTCTGACTTAAGTACCATTATCTTACAGGTTTATAACCTTGGGATTATCCTGAACTCCTTGTTCTTTTTCACCCTACCAACATCCAATCAACTGTCAGATTTTGACATTTCTCTCCACTCACACAGCTACCACTTAAATAAAATAGTTTAAGCACCTATCACATCATAAAATAGATTACTGCAAAAGTCTCTTAAGTGGCTTTCCTGCTTTTAACTCTGTTCTCATTCCAATCCATCCCATACACAGACGAGATGATTCCCCAGTGGTGATGGCTTTATAGTGTCTTTAGGATAAAATAAAAACTACTTTTAAGACCTTTATGACCTGACCCTAACTTATTTGTCCAATCTCACTGAACACTGTTCCCCGTCCTTCATTCTGTGACACAGCAAGCAGTATTCTCTTGGTTCTTCACACACAGCATTCCATCTCCCATTCCTGGGCCTTTATATCAGCCACATCCTCTTTCTTTAAAATACAATTCAAAGGCTACTTTCTAAAGAAAGATTTTCTTGATTGCTCACATCAACTACTTGGGGTCCTGCCTTCCTTTCCAAACTGCATTGTATTTAATGATTTTGTGTTTATTGTCATAATATTTATTCTGCATATACTTGTTTCCATCATAAGACTATAAGTCTTTTTACAAGTAAAGATAGGTCAGCCCTTGTATGTATAATCCCCAGATTTTAACAAGTACTCGGCATATTACAGGCATTTAATACAATTGATTGAGTGGCTTTTTGAGACCAGTTTCTAATTGTCAGATATTTCTTCATACTGATCCAAAATCCTGCTTTCCTATGACATTTGCTAGCCTTTGACCTTGGAGACAGCATAATCTAGTATAAACTGGTTCTGGAGTCAGAGGACCTGTGTTCATATCCTACCTGTGACACTATTTATGTGACCCTGGGTAAATAAGCCACTTAACCTCCGTAGGCCTCAGTTTCCTCTTCTGTAAAATGACAGGGTTTGATGGTCTGGGATCCCTTTCACCTCTAAATTTATGAATTTAATATATATTATATATAATATATAAATGTAGGATAATGATGCTTGCACTATTTAACTTATAATGTTGAAAGAACTTTGCAATTCTTAAAGCACTACAGAAATGTCCATTATCAATTGAAACACCAGGCTTTTAAATCCAAAGGCTAGCATTCTTGTTTCCTTTTGTACTTTTTTTTTGGAAAAACACAAGTATCATCATGCAAGGTCCATTTGACCACTAAAATCCAAGACTATTATTATCCATGGCAATTTCAAACCTCTCATTTTTGGCATTCTACCCAAACTTTACTTTCCCAAAGTATCCCATGCTTCTCTTTTTTTCTTCTTTCCCTTTCCTTCCCAATTAGTATGATTACCTCATCTAGGTGTTATGAATAAGTCAATCTGATGGATTCAGGTTATATATCGACAGCTACAAAGCTCCAGTGAAAGGGAGACAATTTATTCATTTTTTAAAACTTTGCACTGTTGTTTCACTTTAACCAGAGGCAAAAATGACAACTGGACCATGAAGTGACTAATATTTCTAAGTACCCAAAGGTTTAGTTGCTAGATCTCTCTTCCATACTTACGAGCTCCTCGAATTGCTTCCAATAAAAGGTCTACTAGCTGATCATAGACATTCTGGTCAACATAAATCTCTGGGGTGAGGAGGACAGTTCGGGTATTAGATACAGTTAAGTTCCTACATCTCACAGCAAAGGGCAACAGGTTTTCTGGTACTTTGGTAATCTGAAGGGAGAGAAAAGAAACTGAGACACTTTGACCTGGAGTGAATTTGTATAGAAGTGCTTTTTTAAAATATGCATGCATATTTATACAATTATCATGCTATATAAAAAAAAATCAAAAAGAAAAAATTGAGAAAGAAACAAAATGCAAGCAAACAACAATAAAAAGAGTGAAAATGCTAGGTTGTGATCAACATTCAGTTCCCACAATCCTCTCTCTGGATATTGATGACTCTTTTCATCTCAAGATCATTGAGACTGGCCTCAATCATTTCAGTGTTGAAAACAGCCACATACATCAGAATTGATCTTCATATAAGCTTGTTGTTGTGTACAATGACCTCCTGGTTCTGCTCATTTCACTTAGCATCAGTTCATGTAAGTCTGTCCAGACCTCTCTGAAATAATTTTGTTGATCATTTCTTATAGAATAATACTGATCCAAAGTCCTGCTTTCCTATGACATTTGCTAGCCTTTGATTGTATAACATTCATTGTATAGAAGTTTTATAGAAATTTTCATAGAATTTAGGGTTTATTAAAAAAAAATTGAAAAAGAAAAACTTGTAAAAATTTAGCTGTAAGTAAATTATGAAAGTGAAATAAGAGGTACAGAGTAGCCTGAGGGTACAGAGTAGCTTGAGAGTCCAGAGCAGAAAAATGAGAACAGGATTCATGGAGGAAATGGCATTTACATAAGACTGTTTACCAGATAGGAAGAATTTGGACAGGTGAATTTGGCAGTAGGAAGGGAATTAGAGAAGAGGGAATTTTAAGTGGAATTTTTAAAGTGGAAAAAACAGTGAACAAAAGTAGAGAGGCAGAAAACTACATGCTATGTTCAGATAACATTTAACAGTTGAGTCTAACTTGGTAAATTACTTAAATAACTTTTTAAATGACAATAATGGGAGACAAAACCTGTTAGGATTAGATTACCAAAGACCTTAAATTCGAGGCAAGAAATCTAGACTTTATCCCCTAATGAAGAAATACTGAAGTTTTAAAAGTGGAAGGTGGTGATATGAAGTGTTCTTTATGAAAGAATGTCAGATGTATTAGAGGTGGAAATTGAAGGAGGTAAGAACAAGGTTGCAAATTTTCTGATACTTTAGTAATCTAAAGTGTGACTGAAACAATCCAAGTTAGAGATAATGAGGGCCTAGAGTAGAGTGGTAACAATAGGAATGGATGCAAGAAATATAAAAGAGGTAGAAAGGTCCAGACAATAACTTTCTGGAGGTGGTGAAGTCGGAGATCACCTAAGTTTTAAATCTGGTTGACTGGGAGAAAGGTGGTGTCATTCTCAGAAAATGAAAATACAGATATTGGATCTCTCCTATAATTACTGGAAATGAAATTTTTTTCTAAATTTACATAAAGAATGAGAGACTTCACATTACACATAGGAGACCTTTGAAAATGAACATTCCAAAGAAATGCTGCCATCTGTGGAAAAGAAAAGATAGAATACATTGTAAGGAATATGGGCTCAGTCATTCTCTGGGGCAGCTAGGTGGCATCTGCTTAATAGTCAGAAGAACCTGAGTTCAAATCCAGTCTCAGACACTTGACACTTACTAGCTGGGTGAGTCAGTTAACCCCTATTACCTCACAAACAAAACAAAGGAAAACAAAACACAACAAACATTCATTCTCTTACCTCCTCTTTTGCTCTTAGGAAACAGGAATAAAGGTAGCAAAGAATGTGCTTTTCCCCTGCATCTCGATCTGCAGAGAGGTTTAATGTTGTGGAACAGGTCATGTTAATCAAGTGGTTGCTTGGATCCTGAAGCAGCAATCGGGTAAAGAGGGCCTAATGAGAACAAGAACAAAAATTACAAAAAGTTGCAAACAATTAAAGCTCTAATGCTAGAGACAATCAATGCTAATAAAGGAAGTATTCCCTGGCTTCTATTTGTTCAAGAGATCCCATTCCATCTCACTTCCTCCAACAGATCCTCTGTCTGTCATTCCCACTCTTTTTCACTTTTTTTTTTCCAACCTCTCCCTCTCTCTTGCTCATTTCTTACAACATTTTCCCCATCCTGAAAAACCTTTACTTGACCCTTTTGTTCCTCACAATAGTTATATAGAATTATATTTACATTATGTAATACATAATGTTATATATACAAACACACATACACAGAGTGATGAGGTTTAGAGTGGTTTAGATTCCTGTTGGTCTAGAGATTAGTGGCTATAAGAGAGTTATTAAGAATCCCCTTTAAATGGGCCGCAGGTTTTAGGAGTGAAAGAATTCATTCATTCCCAAATATTAGTTGCAAAATGAAAGTTTGTTGTTAGATAGAAATCAGTTTAACCAGAGACTGACTTCTATAGTGGCAGATCTATAGAAAATAGAGTTTTGCACTGAGAATACAGTTCTCAATGGACAGGAAGTCCTGGCAGCTGAGTGAGCTACCAAGGTCCATCTGCAAAGACTTTAGTTGATGGAAGCTTATTACATTGGGTATCTTAGTGGGGGCTGGGAAGCCCGAGCAGATCAGAATCAGTGGGGGTTGGGAAGCCCAAGTAGATCAGAATCAGCTGGGGGGGAGGGGGGAGAAGTAGGGGGGAAGGCTGGACAGCCCAAGCAAGTCAGAATGGGGGCTGGAACAAGCCCAGATCTCTTACTGGAATTCAAAGGGATGCTTTCTGACCAGGATTTGTAATTGAATCAAAGGCTCTGGCATCCTGGAAAAACAACTTGTCTGGGGAGGATATGCCTCAGCCAGGAGGGGCTGGGAATCTAAAAGGAATCACAGATCAATAGGAAATACAGTTTCTTAAAGGGACCCCAACCCGATTCAACAGTATACATAACAACTGTCTTGAAGGGGCCATCTACAATAGGTGTCTCCACTTTTTGGCCTTTCACTCTCTTCCTTTTTCTTATTGTTGCAGTCATTTCTGTCTCTTTGTGACCTAATTTGGGTTATGATACAGGAGCTCATTTTACAAATAAGGAAAACTGAGGCAAATAGGCTTAAGAGACTTGTCCAGGGTCACACAGCTAATAAATTCCTAGGGCCAGATTTGGACTAAGGCCCTCCTGACTCCAGGCTCAGCACTCTATCCATTGCACCAGCTAGATGGTGCACTCTCTTCTTAACTTTTTTCAATGTAGCTTATTATTCCATCAAAATTGTTCTCTTACTAATGATCTTTTAATTGCCAAAACTAATGGCCTCTTCTTCCTTCTCAACTTCCTTGACTCTCCTTTTCTCTCTGATAAGTTCCCATGGATTTAATTAATGTCTCTGTGCTGATGATTCTCAATTACATTTTCTTTTCCAATCTCTCAGCTGCCTTTCAGACATCTCAAACTAGTATGTCTAATAGACACCTTAAACTCAATATATTTAAAACATAATTCACTATCTTTCTCACTAACCACTCCCTACTTCCTATCTTCCCTATGATTTTTGAGGAAAAGATTCTCCTAGTTCCCCAGGCTCACAGCCTATGAGTAATCCTGGATTTCTCAATTTCTCTCACCCTTAACCCATATCCAATTTATTGCCAAAGTTTGAAGATTTCATATCTGCAATATCTCTTGAACACCTCCATTTCTCTCCTTGAGCACTCCCATCCCCACTTTATCACCTTAAGCCTGGACAGCAGCAGTAGCCTTTAGCTGGATCTGCTGGCCCCAAGTCTTCTCCCCTCGAATCCACCCTCTATTCAGTTGCTAAAGTGATTTTTCAAAAGTATAATTCCAATCAAGTCACTTCCTCATTCTGTCTAATTAAAGTAGCAGTTTCCTACTGCCGCCAGGAACACAAACAAAATGCTCTGTTTTGGGATTTAAAGTCCTTCACAATGTAGGTCTCTCTTACCTTCCAGCCAAGTTATATTTTTATTCCCTAACACATACTCTTTGATGTGGTGACAGTGGCCTCCTTTTCCATGAAAAGAACACAGCTCCTCTTGGCTCCAGTCATTCTCTCTGGTTGTCTTCCATGCTTGAAATGTCCTTCATTTCACGACTGATCTCCCTGGCTTCCTCTAAGTTCCAACCTAAATCCTAACCCTTCTTAATTCTAGGAACTCCCTTCTGTTAATTATTTCCTACTTAACATCTATATAGTTTCCTTTGTTTATAATTTGTTTTTATGTTGAGGACAGGAACTATCTTTTGCTTCTTTTTGTATCCCTGGCTGAGCACAGTGCCTGGCACATAGTAGATAAATTAATAAATATTTACTAATTGACAATTAGAAGTGGAACAGAACCACATTAAAAAAAACAAACAAAAAACTGCCCTTTCAAAAAAAAAAAAAAAAAAAAGAAATTATTGGCATGGGACATCAAGATATCCAAGGGAGGCTATCCAACTTGGTCAACTAGTTTTTTCTTACATCAAACTTTGTAATTATGCTTACTCTTAGCAGCCAGTATGTGAGGTTTATCTGTGTGATTTCTGAAGTCACTACAAATTCATGGAGATATTTTAAATGCTTAGTGTTAAGTTGTAGGGGCTTAGAATCCAGCTTCTTTCATAATTACATGTGACTAGTTCTCATTCAGAAAACAAGATAAAAACAATACCTGCTCAATGTTGTCCATATCAAGCCAGTCTTGTTCATCCAAATCTCCTGCCAGTTCCTCCAAATATACACAGCGGCTGGGGATCCCATTTCCACCTTTCATGCTTGGGTCACCTGAGAAATGGTTTTTATCTGTTAATTAAGAATAGACTTCTATCTTACTCTGAATGCTAATTGTGGCAGTGTTTCTACTTAGTTCTGAGTTCTCAGATGAGATCTAAGCATGATCCCAATAAATGCAAAGAAGTTAAGGGAACTGAAGATAAAAAAATCTTCTCATTGGTTACAAAGAACCTTAGCTTGTCATAAATCCAATAGTAATATGACATTTAAAAAAGCTTTCATGATGGGACAACAGTAATTCTTCTGGCATCCTACCATAGATAGAACATGGGAGAGCAAAGAATGCCACAGTTCTACTCATATTTAGTAATGTATGCACAAGACACCTTTGGGAAGGAAATGAGAATATCTATTATGACCACTTTTTAGGTGAGGAAGAAGTGATAAGCGTGGGTTACAGTGAGTGGGATACAATGGGTTACTGAAGAACTACAAGTTAAAGATAGGATCCAGTTCCATTACCTGTTTACAATGTCTTTGGATAAAAGAGAGGGAAGTTAGGACAAGAAGAAATGATGAACGGGTCTACACTGGATAAGATGTTCCTTTGAGATGTAACTCCCTATTCCAAAAAGCACCATGTTTTTCTATAAGCATAAAGAAGATCTAATTTGATTAGAATAAGGCAGCTAGGAACACAGATAGAGTTGATGACTCACTGTTGTCCAGAGTGATTAGGAAAATCCTTTGGATCATGTGATTGATGTTGAGCTGCTCACATATCTCCTGCTGGGAACGGAATGATCGGCTAATCTCGGAGACAGAGTAGTCACAGTCATCCAAACTTTCCGACACACTGTTATCCGAGTCATCTGGGCTAGCTGAGGGTTCATCTGCCAGAAAATTTGATCTTGTAAACATACATTTCTCTAGGGAAGAAAACAGTCCAATACCAGGAGGGAGAAAAGAAGAAAGAAAAATGGGCAATGTGGGATTTTAAATTCATCAATTAACTACTAATAGTCTCATGGCAGGACAGATAAACTGCAGAATATCAAACCCCAACTTTCACTGTAACCGCTGTCAAATTTTACAAAGAGAAAAGATTAGGTTCTCCCTCCCCCAATATAGTTGTATCTCACACTACAAAAATAGCATTATGAGCTTCCTTATAGAATCCTGGAAATAAATCTTGTTACTTATCAAAGTATACCTTTTCTAAAAAGTATCTCAAAAAACTACTTCATTCAAATATGGTACCACATAGGAAGACTGAAAAAGTAATGTCATTCACTAAAAGCTATAAATTATTTAGGCCTGTCAATCCTTCCTTACAAAATGATGGAATCACATTTTGAAAATCCATGAGACCTTTCAGAAACAGGCTCTGTTTTTCTATAATAAGGCTTATAAAGAATGAGTTCAGAGCAGGAAGCTAAAGCTTTTGGCACACTATTAATTGCTGATGGAAAACAAGTTGGACCTGATGGCATGATAAACCCAAGGGAATTAAAGTAGTCCCAACAGAGCACATGCCAGAATTGTTCCCACTGTTTACTGTTTGCCCTGCTCCCAATTTCAGATTTTCGAACTTTTGCTTATAGTCAGAGAGGGAATACTACTTAGCACCACTGCTTCCATATGCATATAAACATAAAATTTTCCTATTTACCAGAGTAAGTTTGATACCAGACAAGTCACATAGAACTAGGCAAGCAATATATATGTGTGTGCATATATATATTTTTTCTATTATTACATTTTCTTCTGTTTTTCATTTCTCAATTTCCTTCCTTCTTTTTAATCACCCTAATCTCTTATATGATGTAGGGAAGGAGGAGTTAGGACATCAGAAGTATAAGAGGAAACAATGGAAGGAGCTTAAAAATCTCCCTAAAACTTTTCAACATTAGCACAAAAACCTTTCCTAATTTATATATATATATATATAATTCTGAATTTAACAAACACCTCTCCTCTCAAGAACATTTCAAAATAGAAAGTAGAACAAGACTACATGTGAAAAGAAAAATCTCTATCCCTAGTTACTTTTCATATCACTTCATTCCCCTCTTCCCATTGTATATTACTCTTTCCTCTTCTTTTAAGCTTTTCATTCCTTCAACAAGAGAGCCTATAATTCAGTTAAGTGTCATTCTAACAATTCTTGAAATGAAAAAACAAGGGGAGAGTGTCAATAAGTCTTCTCCACTAATGATGAAACATGGAAATCCTGTTTTATGTGTGTATACACACACACACACACACACACACACACACACACACACACACACACACACATATTGGTGGAAGTACACCATGGGATTTGGGGAATTATGGGAGCATTTAAAGTGATTAAGAAACATCAGTCCATTCTTTCTATTCTACTCCTTATCCTATTTCTGGTCTGGATCAGAGAGGCCATTTTCTAATGGGTATGAGCAATTGTATTCTGCCAGTATGTAAGATTCCAGAGTTGAAAGGAGTTGCAGTAGTCTTTTAGTTCAATCCCCTGGTTTTGCAGATGAAGAAACTGAGGTCTGAATTGATTAAATGACTTGTTTAGTCTCATATAGGTAGTGAGGCCTAGAGAAAGGTTTTGGATCCAGGTGCTTTTGTCTAGAGTCAATATTCTTTCTACTGTATCAAGCTGCATGTGTGTGTGTGTTTTTTTAATGTCTTTAAGTGCTTTCCTTTACATAAATTATCATCTACAATTCCACACGGCTTGTTTTCTACACTGAAACATCCTCAGTTGATCATGTTAAAAAGATAATTTGGGATGTTTTGTGAGGTGTTTTTGACAGTACTAGAAAAATGACAGCTTGACGGCTCTAGGTCCACAATGAGCATCTGTCCCTTTGGAGACACCTGTTAACTCTGGCTCTTTTCCTTTGTGGAAAAAACTCTTTTCTGCTATAAACTCCAATTCCATTTCACATTTCGGCCCCCAGGCACACTCGATTTGGAAAGTCCCCATTCTGGGTCAACTTGTCTGCTGCTGTTGGCTCATATACTTACCAGATTGCTGCTTCAGCTGTTCCTTCTGGATCGCTGCAAAGTGCTTGGCATCGGCCAGGGAACTGAAGAGAGCAGCAAAGGGGTTACTGGAGATGTTGTTGTTATTGTCCTGGTCTGTCATTTCACTTTAAAGTAGACTCCATCCAGACCTGGGGGAGGGGCTATAGAAAGGGCAGGTGTCAGGAACAGGGCAGCCACACAACAGCTGTTATGTTCCCATTGACTCTTTCCCCCCCCCCCCTCTCCTTTCTCTTTAACACATAATTTGAAAGAATTCCAGAGGCAAGATTGATATGTGTTTCAAGGTTTAAAGTATTTGGAGGCAAAATAGCTACAAATTTACCTACTGGAGGAAGTGACTGAACTTCAAGGTAGTAAGATGAAAGACTAAAATAAGATCAGAAAGAAGATGCATTTGCCACTCCTTTTTTTGAAAAGGGAAAGTCAGATTAAAAAGAAAGATCTGGTTAAGAGAAAAAATAAAGAAAAACAGAAATTATTAACTCTCCATCGTTGGTCTGAATAAGCTGCTTCTTACTCATTTATAGTAATGATGGCAATATAACATTTGCTCAAAGTTATAGGGAGGGCAATGGATTCTAGAGCTAGGACTGGAGCTGCGGATGATAACCATAATCTTAGGATGACAATTCTTATGTACACAGGTTAAGAGGTAGATAGCCAATAAAAATTAAAGATCTACTATTTCTTAGTCATGCTCCTAGGCTTAACTGTTTAATGGTCTTCTAGGCCTACTAAAATGTTTAGATCATTCTTTATTACATTTAAGAAAGACATAAATAAACAAATTTAACTTCGGGAGGTCCATTACATAACCTGAAACTGATTGGTAACTTAGGATTATTTAGTGAGTTTGCATTTGAGAGGATTTTGCTGATCAAATTTTTCCTTTCTGAAGCAGTCAAATGGACCTGGTGTCACAACCTGCTTGACAATTGGGGATCTAAAATTTCAGCAGAACCTGAACCAAGGTCAGAGATCAGTCATATGCCCATGAAGAAGAGAGAAGTGAAAGAAATGACAGATATCAACTGTTAAAAAAAAAAAAAAAAAGCTAATGAACTTACTCAAGGACAAAAGTCTCAAAGTGGTTAAGGAAGGTCAGGGGGGCATTTGCAATAACAATTTGTATTTATAAAACACTTTTCAGTTTATAAAGTATTTTCATAACAATCACTATGTATAACATAGTTTTTCTTTAATTTTTTCTATAGTTTTCCTAACAATCTCTACATATAAATATATTTCCATTTTACAGGTATGAAAAGGCACAGGATTTGCTCATGGCTATAAAGCTAGAAAATAAACTCAGGTTTCCTAACTCCAAGTCTAACACTGTTTAATAGTTCTATTTTTCATTTTGTTGGGCTTGGACAGTATTATTCACAGAATCATAAAAATACTAATGACATTTGAAGACTTATCCTCATCTCAAGGAGTAGGAGTTTAATAATAAATAGTTTGACATTTAATAGCAATTCTACCAGTTGCTTTGCTGAGCTATACTCATGTTTTCTGCAACTGAGCTGATAGCCAATCAGGAGCAGCTGTTTGTTATTCATCATTTGTTTTTGAAGAGGACCAATGACCTCATGGGTAATGTCTTGACATGTGTGAAGTAGGTTTAAGTGAGGCAAAGTTGCACAAAGCCTCACTCTTCCAGAGTCACTGAAGTCCAATGGCAAAACAAAAGTTAGGATGGCTGAGGATGGTCTGGGATGCAGTGGATGACCTTTGAGTCTTCAAGGTCAGATCAAGCTCTAGGTGCTCCACAATGGTGCTTTCATGGCTGTGGGAACAAATTGTTATCCTCCCATTATCCTGAGGGAAGCTTTCACATGCTTAGAAAGACATCTCCCCAACTCACCAATGGGTTTGAAGCTTGTCAGTCATCCTCAACCTAGCTGCTAAAATGGTTTTTAGTGAGGTAGGGCTGCTGCACATGCTATAGCTTCTTAAGAATCACAGGCGAGAGCTGAGTAAAGATAGACACCAGTGAGTGGATGAAAGATCCTGAAAAGGGCTGGGCAAGCCCCCATATTGAGATGCCAGTCCTGAATACCCTATACATACCATTAGGAATAGCATGATTAATTTAGGCAGATATCTTAAATTTCTTTTCAGCATGATGCTGGGTTCAATTGTATCAGGTAAGAGTTATACATTGTTGCATACAATTTAAACAAGTTTAGTAGCTCATGAAGAGATAGGAGATAAATTAACAGAAAAAGTAAAATGAACTACATAACTACAATGAATAAGTGACAATTAGCGGAAAGGTTAACATAGTGTTTCCCTACCACATGTAATCTCAATTAACTTTTTGACAAATTCAAAACTACTTGACAGACTACTTTGCTTGAAGCACAAAGAAATTCCTGGAAACTATCTTAATAGCTTTCTCAAATATTATATGGCATTCAGATCTTGAAGCTTATGGGATGATATATTTGTCATGCTCTGGATAGAAGGAAAATAAATTGAATGTTGCCCACCATGGTGGAGTGCTAGATTTAGAGTCTTTTAGAAACCTAGGTTCAAATTCTACCTGATAATTACTAGCATGGGCAAATTTCTTGTCTTCTCTGAAAGTGAGTTGTAAAATGGAGATAATGATGCTTGTTGTTCCTACTCTTAGAAAGATCCAGGGAAAACCCCTTAACTCCTCAGTGCTCCTGATAATGCTCTAAGGTTGTAAGTTGGAGAACAGTTACCAAACTGAATTGAAAAGGGATTCTTCACCAAAAACTCCCCTATATCAAATAAGATCAAATGTCAAGACAAAAAAAATTCATATCACAACGGGACTTTTGTGAGGATCCAATGAAATATGTGGATTTTGCAAACCTTACAATGCTACTGCAACATTAGCTATTACTATGAACAAAATCTCTAGGCTATCAAGGACTACACGAACATTTCAAAACAGTTCATTTAGTGTTTCTGCAAAATACAGAAGAGGTAACACAATCTCAAAAACCTTAATTGCCTTTTTGAAATTAGCTCTATTTGGGCTTCCTTATGACTATTGTACTGATAGTCTTCTTTAGCACAAAGGCTGAAAAGCAGCTTAGTAGTAGCAAGGTCACTGGATATAAGACCAAGTCAAGGCTCAACTCCTCCACTCACTAGTTATATTATCTTAGGCAAGTCACTCAACATTTTTAAAAAATGAGGATAGAGCTAATTTTGGTATTTCAGAATGTTCCATGGAAGAGAGAGGATACAAACTCCTAGTGCCCCAGAAAACTAAGTGGTTTTTAATCTAGTTTTTTTTTTTTTTTCCCACGAGCTCATCTTTTCAACAAACCCTAAGATTGATAGTATTGCTCTCCTACAACAATCCTTGCACCTCAAACTTAACATGTCCAAAATCAAGTTTATTTTCTATCTAAATCGGTTGCTCCTTTGACATCATGATTCCTGTGTAAGGTATCATGCAATTTACTCAATTGCTCACACACACCCCTGGAATCTTTTGACAGGACCCTCATGGTTATTCTATTTGTCTGCCAATCCTTTTCAGACTCTTAGATACTATATCTCAAACTCCACACATCCTTCTCCCTCTCTTTTCAAATGCAATCATTTACAAATTCTATTGATTCTAACTCAAAAGTATATGAAGCATGTTTGCTCCTCTCTATTCCAAGCTATATCCATCCTAGTATATTACTTCCCTACATTAAACTGTGTTTCAATAGCCTCCTTATACATCTCCTCATGTTGAATCTCTCCTTCAATCCATTCCTTACACCACTGCCAGAATTAAAAACAACAACAACAACAACAACAACAAAAACAACACATATATATGGTCATGTTATTCCTTGGCAAAAACTACACTTGAGCAGGTCCCTAATATTTACCAAGTAAGATTAAATTTTTTTGCCTGCATTTGGAGTCCTGAGCAGTTTGGTCTTTCTTACCTTGTTAACTTTATCTCATACTCTTGTCTTGCACACTGGAATATGATCTAACCAAACTTGGGCTATCCTTGCCACCAGTTCTTCCTTCATTAACCCTTTTCTAACTATCAATGCTCACATTATTCTTTTTGCCAGTTAATACTTTTTTCCATCATATCCTTTAAAGCCCAATTTCTCCTGAAGCAAACCCTTCACATTTACACTAAACTTGGAGTCAAGAGGATCTAGGTTTGAAGTTTACTCATCCATCCCTTGTACTTTGCTTTCCAATTCTTTAATACACTTAAATTATAATTACATAATTGTATGTATTCTAGTTATCTGTATTGGTTATCTTATTCCCTTATGAGACTTTAAACTAATTTAGGATCACAGAATTGTAGAGCTTGAGGGAAAAGGGGAATTCAAGATCACAAAGTCCAAACCCTTAATTTTAAAGACAAGGAAATCTAGGCTCCCTGTTTAAGTGACTTGTCTAAGATCATAGAGGTGATAATCTGCAGTATCAGAATTTTTCTTCAAGTGCATCAGTCTTTCCAATGTCTGAGCTATCTCTCCAAAATGCAGACAGGTCTATTCCTCATTCTATTGTACTGAAGAGTGAAGTTCTTTTTTGTCAGTCCAGTGAAATCTATGAACCCTAACATTATATCAAAACAAGTGCCTATATTTGTCATTGAAAAAAAGGGTTAAATTTTAGGTAGAGGTTAGTGAAGATAAAGATGTGATTTTTTTCCCACCCAAAGTCATGGAACCCCAGACTCAATGGGTTAAGTAAGAACTTTTGCTAAGAGTAGTATTGTGAGGCACTTTTAGGTGGTAGAGTAGATAAAGTATGGGGTTCAAATTCTGCCTCAGACACAAGTTGGGTAACCATAAGAAAGTCACTTAACTGCTGATTGCCTCAGTTTCCTCATCTGTAAAATAGAAATAACTTGCCTTTCAGAGCTGTTGTGAAAATCATATGAGTTAAGTGTTTTGCAAACCTTGCAGCTACATACATCTTAGCCATTATTATTAATAGCAATAAATTTGGAGTCAAGAGGATTTAGGTTTGAAGCTTACAGTCTCTACCTAACAATGTAGTTATAAGGGTCAAATGAGATTACATATATATGATTTTACTGTATTATCACCATTATTATCTAATTCAATGTTTTTCTTAGAAGCACATCAAAAAAACTTAACAAATGTTTACTTATTTGCTCAATGATTTTAAAGGAGAATATACTAAAAGGAGAAAAAGTATTTCTCTAGAAACAAAAATCCATAAATAAATGATTACTCAGAGGTTAACCAAAGAAACAAATTCTTATTTTTAAAAAGTTTCTGAGGAAACTTTTTTCCCCATTTTCATCTGCAACAGATGATACAGTAAATTTAAGCACCTATTATTTGCAGACACTGTGCTGAGTTCTAGGGATACAAATAAGAAAGTTAGCCTTTGTTCTCAAGTGGTTAAATACAAATCCTTAAGAAAATTTTGAACTCACTTCTTTTTGAACATGTTTTCTCCTAAATAATACATTTCTCTCTGATGGATGCAAGAAATTATCTGAAAAACTCCCCAGTGTCTAGATCCCAAGTGATATCTCAAATATTTTTATCCCCTTTTACTAGATACATCCAAACATCTCTATCCCCACAAAATATAAGAACCATTACTTTTTAATACCAAACGTTGTCTATGAATTGTACTATTTTATGATAGGGGATACTGCCAAGTATCAAAGGGCAGGCTTTTGTGAGTATTTTTCAACTTTTTTTTGGACATCTCTTCTTGTCTAAATAGAAGAGAAACATGTGGACTATTTGTAAAAAGCCAAGACTACTAAAATGAGGTCTTGCCAAGTCACCCGCATAAACTCATCTATATGTGTTCACAGAAATCTACCTTCATTCCAATTGTGCCCACATAGATAAATATCCTTTTCCAAAAATAATTCACATTTATGTAGTGCTTTAAAGTTTACAAAGTGTTTTACATTACAATAACCCTGTGAGGGAAGAACCAAGCTGAGAGAAGGACCTAATCTAGGGTTACAGGCTTTAGAACGGGGAGGGACTTTGGGTGTTGGTCCTCTAGGAAAATTCTTGTCAAGTGGCAGAAGAGGAAACTGAAAACTGAGGCACCATGCTAAGGTCACACAGAATGAGGATCTGAACCCACATCTTCAGACTTCAAATCCAGGGCCTCTTTTCATTAAGTCATTTAGTCTATCAGCCGCTTTAGGCTATCCATCTTTCTCTCCAAAAAGTGTATGAGAACAATTTAACCGGGATTTTATACGCCTCATCAGAGTAAAACAAGCAGTGTTATTCCTTCTTGAAAATCCAACTGTGTTTCAAATGGGATCCACTTGGGGCCAAGAGTTGAGTGGTCACATAACCAAGTAAACCCGCCTTGGGGGCTGGGAGCTGGGAGGAGTGAATACGAAAGTGGAGAGGCGAAGTGAGTCTGTGAACTGACTTTCTCACCAGAACCTGTCAATTGCATTCAGCCGGCAAAGGACCCAGCCAGGGCGTCGCGGCCACGCAGTCTGCAGCCCTGATCACCAAGAGCACACCTAACAGCCGGCTCCACGCAGGCACTTACACACTTTCACTCGAGGATAGCTAGGAGAAGCCGCAGGACAAGGACCCGGCAGAAGCGGGATTCGAAGCCGCTTTCTTGGAGCTGACCGCCCCGCGTCTCCTCCAAACCCTTAGTCCTGCGACTGCCTCCTCCGCTAGAGACCCAGGGTCTCATAAATAAGCCTGGGTCGGACCCAAGATCGTCTCCCGTTCCCCTGCCCCGTCCCCCCACGCGTGGCACGCCCTAAAGAGGGGTGTCAAGGGAGGGTTGTCAAAGGAGAGTGCGACTCCAGGGCGCCCACGGCCCCCACCCACGTCTCTCCTCCAGAGGCCTCCTTAATAAAGGGGAGGGAGGCTTCAGGGGGGTTATCGAAGCCGAATACGAGTGGGGGTGCAGGAAGAGGAGGGGTCCCGAGACCAGCACAGGGAACTCGGGGGGGAGGGAAGCCGTCTGGCAGCGGGGTCCCGGCCTCGGGGGTCGGGATGGATCCTGCCGGAGGGTCCCTGCGCCGCCGCCTCCTTCACCGGACGCACTCCTTCTTACCGGGGCCTGAGGGTGCCAGCGGCGGCAGCACCGGGAACACTCCGAGGCCAAGGGCTTTCAACACTTCCGACTCAGCCCCGGCAACCGGAGCTGACGTCATCGGCCGGGCGCCCATACCTCCTTACGTCGCACCAAGGCGCCGGAAATACGTCCCGTGGCGAAGCGGGCGGCTCTGGCGGGGCTAGATATAGCTGCTTCTCCGGGGCCTGGAAGGAAGGACGACGTTTGAGGTGGGCGGGAGAAGAAGGAAAGAAGAGTCCTCTGTGCCATCCAATGGAATCAGCACCTTTCCCAGTCCTTCCTGCACTATAGGGGCGGAGAGAAGAAAAGAAAAGCCAAACAATGGGCTTGGCATGGCACGCCACGTGTCCTTGTGATGCCAACCGTGCTGAAACACAGGGTTATAGCTTGAGAGCTAGGGAGGGCTTTACTGTCACTTCGTCCTACCCCTCATATTACTGAAGAACGGAGAAGAATCGTTTTTTGTCCGAAGTCACATTATAGTGGAGCCAGGATTGCAATCCACGTTTTCTTACTCCGAATCTGGCATTTTTTCATCTAGCCGTGCACAGGATGCCTCTAAGCCAAATCTAAGCATCTCCAGGATGCCTCTGTTGTAGAATAATGAGAATAAAATTTTGTATGACATATTATTATAACAACAACTCGCCTCATCGAAATGTTTTTTTTTAATGACATTCTGCAATGTAATTAAATGTAAAGCAATGAAAGACACCCGTATAAAACCTCATTTATCAAAAACTTGTTGAATGTTAAATGACAACTAGGAATTAGTTATTACTATTAGGCATCATGTGGATAACTAGGACCAAGAGAATTGGATTTGGAGTCGGAAAACTTGAATTCCAATCAGGGCTATCCTGGCAGATGTTTGACAATTGCCTCTTCAGAAAATAAAAACAAAACCCGAAACATCATACCCATTTCTCTAAAATTTGATTTGTGTTAACATTTTCTCTATCACTTTTTTTCACCTAGACAATGAAATAAAACTCTAGTTTTTAGTTTTTACTGATTGCCAAGGTATAAATACACTGAAAATTGAACAATCAGATTTGCCTATAGGAGTGTACTCAAGCAGACTTCTGATTCGAGTCCTGGCTATACAACTTGACCTTGAATAAATCATTTAGGTTCCTTAGGTCTGAGCTCCTTATCTGTAAAATGAGGGAGTTGGGCAAAATGATCTCTAACTTCTCTTCTAGCTTTATACCAAACTTGTGTGTTATCTTTTATCCATTTCAGAGAAGAGTAAGTTTCAGATGATACAAGCTCCCCCTTTCCCTTTTTATACTTTTTATATACCCCATTTATGAGAAACAAATTCCACCCCTTCCTCCTTTCTAGTGTTTTCCTCCTTTTATCTTCCCTTTTCTTTGCTCTCTTGAAATCCTCTAAACTGTGCCAATCCCCTTCCCAGGCACTGGGGATCAATTAAAAAACACGAAACAAAAACTGCCAAGAAAACCCTTACAATGTCCTTTGAAGACATTAAGGTTCTGAAGAATTAATTTCTTCTTTCCCTGTTATGATTTAGATTTATGTGATCATACATACCCTTCTAGTTGTTCAGATCAATTTGCAAGTTTTCTAGGTTTCTCTTGGTATTTCAAAGTTCCTACTCAGTGTTAAGCTTTTTAATAGAAAGATAATAGCAGCTGGTATTTATATAATCCTTATTTTGTGCCAGCAGTCACTATGCTAAGTGTTGTACTAATATATAATTTGATTACAGTACCAGAAGGTTGATGCTATTACTATTCACATTTTACAATTGAAGAAACTGAGTTAGGGGTTAATTGACTTGCCTAAGGTCATACAGCTAGTAAAAGTCTAACACAGAATTTGACCTCAGGTTTTCCTGACTTCAGGTCTAATCTATTTGTACTTCCTTCTGACCAACATTTTCTCTCTCAAAGATTCATTTTTCTCAGCACTATACTTTAGTCTTCTTGTCAGTATTATTCTTGGTGGGTCTATTTCTTATGCCTTTTGAATATAATATTACAGTAACTACCCTTGTTTTTAGTAGTAGTCAATTCTTGTATGATCCTGTCTGTGGTACCTTGTTACTTAATAGCTGCTTTCTGGATGCTTGTGGTATTTTTTTTCTTGCATGTGGGAATTCTGGATTTTGGCTGTGATGTTCCTGGGATTTTCCTTTGGAAGATTTTTTTTTTTTTTAAGATTCAGAATAGATATGCCTATAGTATCACAATATGAATGCTGTTGCCACTCCTGGTAACTTCCAAAGTTCCTGCTAGGATTTCTGACCATCCTAGGGCGACTAGTTTGGGATTTTGATAGGTGAGTTCTACCTTTTTACTATCTTGGAGCACAGAATCATGTAGGTTACATGTGTCTATGGTTCATCTCTAGTTGCATTGGGAGGCCATAAGCTTGTTTTCCTGTGCTATTTGCTGGCTTTGTTGGCAACCCCCCTTTCCTATTGCCTATATGATTCGGTCTTACTTTTTGTGCAGTTCTGGGATAGAAGTCACTATAGTTCCAAATGGTTTATTCGATCATTACTTGGACCGATGTGAACTTTAGGTTTTGCTCGATTAGGTTTGAGGATGTTTCATTCAGATAGCCTTGGTGAACAGATGTTTGGTACTGACTCTGTATGACCCATGTTGTTGTTTGTTCTTGGTTCTCAAAGGGGACCATGACATCAGGGAGCTGATGCCATGACTTGCAAGTAATTGGATTTAAGTGGAGGGCTGTGCAAGGTCACTGCCTCACTTTCCTCTCCAGAGCCATGTTGGTGCAGTGGCAAGATATAAACCAGGATGACTGGAGATGGTCCCTGCTGCAGTGGGAGGCCTTGGCCTTTTTGAACTAAGGTCTTTTCCTGGTCTCAGTCAGTAGGAGGCAATACCCTTTCATTGATAAGGCTAGGTAAAAATGAAGCCAAGAATGGTCTTTTTACCTAGTCAAAAAAAGAACATAAATCTGGGAGGGAAAGATTCTCAGAGTTTCCAGCTCAAACAGAAACAATTGCTATTTACACTCACCCTGTCATCAGAATCCAAACACTGATCAAGTGAGGTATCTGTTATTAGCATTATTTACACTGGTGTGAATTTTAGATTTTTCTGGAATAAGTGTGAGGGTGTTGTATTTTGGTGGCCTTGTTGAAGACGTCTGGTGTTGACTGACCCATAGGAAAGGCAGGGTTTCCCTAATGACTTGTTCATGTATTTATTTCCTTATTTGCTCATTTATTTACTTATTAGTTCATTCACTTATTTATTTATTTGTTTATTTGTTTACTTATTGATTTATTTATTTTCTTGCTTATTCATTCATTCATTCATTCATTCATTCATTTATTTGTTTCTTTTTCCAGAGGAGTTCAAACCACAGGGTGGTGCTGTAAGTCTAGAGGGCTAATTAAGTATTGTGTAAAATTCCATTGAATCAGGAAGGAAAATATTAATTGTTTATGGTTTTCTCTGAATTCTTTGTGTATTTTGTATATTTTCTGTGGGATAGAATAAAGGCCATCTTATACCTAATGAATACACTATTACCTTGAGTTCTGGTAAGTGTTTTATCTACTTTTGTGGAAACAGATACGAGCTATAAGATTTGACTATATGGGAACAAAATGAGCTAGAGAAAGTAATTTTGAGGGTCGACTTCAAGATTAAGCCCAGTCTGTGTAAGCTCTCAGCTTGATTATTTTCTAATTTAGAGGGATAAGACATAAATAAATCTGATTTAAGCTAGTATGTAAAAAGGGCAAAATTGGGAGAAGTATAGTAATAAAAATAGTTGTGAACACTTACATAATGTTTCAGACAAAGTGCTTATGAGAGATCTGAGGAAGGAAAAGGAACTTGGCAGCTGAAGGAATCAGGGAAGATTTCATGAAGGAAGTAGTAATTTAGCCTTGAAAAAAAGAGTACTTTTCTAGGTGAAGGGAATGTGAATACTTAAAATACTTAAAAGTGGGAGAGGAGAGGGATCAGTCTCTCTGAGAATCTCAACTAGAATATATTGTGTATGGAGAGGATGTGTAGTGGGGTAGATAGAGAGCAGGAGTCAGCAAGAACTGAATTCAAATTGCACTTTTGACCCAGACTGGCATTGTTGTTGTCGTTGAGTTGTTTTTCAGTGGTATTTGACTCTTCAAGCCCCCATTTGGGAAAGATGGTTTTCAAGCCCCCATTTGGGAAAGAGTGGTTTGCTGTTTCCTTTTTTAGTTTGTTTTACAGATGAGGAAACTGAGGCAAACAGGATTAAGTGACTTGCCCAGGGCCTCATGGCTAGGAAATGTCTGAGGCCAGATTTGAACTCACAAAGAAGAGTGTTCCTGACTGGAGGGATAGCACCATTCACTGTACCTCCTAGCTGCTCTGGCAGGATTACCCTGGAGAAATTACTTAAATCTCAATCCTTTAATTAATCCTCTAAATCGAAGAGCTACAGTCTGCATTAGTAGAAGGAGTTTGCTTACTGGGAGTTCCAAATACTGGGGAACTAGTCCAAAAGGGGATGGGGTGGGAAAGAAACCTATATCAAAGAGTATAGGCTGAAATAGGAATGGAAAGACAGGTAGGATCTTCACTGTTCAGGAGCTTGTTAAGTTACTTCTATCCTATCCTTTGTGCCTTAGGGCCCAATGAGGGTATTATGAAGGAGGATGACAAAATAGATCTATTAATTAGAAAGATTATTTTGTCAGTTGTGTATCAGAAGACTGGGAGACTGGAGGCAAAAAGAATAGTTAGGAGATAATAGTACAGCTGCCCACGTGACAGGGCCTGAACCAAGGAAGACATAGACAAGAAGGATTGCCACAACTTCAGTGCCACAAGGTCAGGAGTGGAAGGGTGCAAGAATTTCAGACATTACTTTCTGCTGTAAGTTTTCTTAAGGATCTTAAGGATTGGGATTGTTTCTAATCATTAATGTGTATCCAAATACATATTATGGGCTCTCAAAAATATGTATCTGTTGCATACTAGACATATGCCATGTTTTATAAAAAGACCTATATAAACCAGCCAGTTATGGGTAAGTGATCTAGGAGGCTGTGTGGACAAGCACTGGACTTGGAAAGAGTAGAGTTAATCCTGGGATATTATGCATGTCAGACTTTTCTGTGTCTTTTTCATCATCCATTAAATGGTATAATAAGGCCATACCCATTGACCATCCTCAACTAGTCTCACATTTTCTATGTGCTACTGTTCTAAATAATATTTTAGGAACAGCTAGATGGTGCAATGGATAGAGCAATGCCCTAGAGTCAGGAGGATTTGAGTTCAAATAAGACCTCAGACATTTGACATTTGCTAACTAAATCGCACTGAGCATGTCACTTAACCTTAACCCTGATTGCCTCACCAAAAAAAACCCAACAGTATTTAAACACTTTAGATACAAAGAAAATTGTAATCATTATTTCCTCTAAAGAGGTTATATTATATATGTACATATAAGTTGACACATGATATATATAAAATAAATAAAAGTAATGGAATGGGGTGTGACTTTAGATCAGGAAAGGTCTCACATAGAAGATAGCTCTTGATCTGAGCTTGGGAGAAAATTAGAGATTCTATAAGACAGATGAAGAGAGAAAATTCCATGCATACAGATGGAAATCAAGTATGAGGAACAGTAAAAAAAAGGCCACATTGGCTGCATCAGAGAGTGAGAAGGGGAATCATGGGGAATCAGCCTGGAAAGATGAGTTAGAGCTCGATTGTGAAGAGGTAAAATGCCAAACAGAAGAGGCAACAGAGAAACACTGTGGCTTATGAAATGGGAATAACATGGTTGAGCTGTGCTTTGGCAATACTGTTTTTGTAGCTATGTGGAAGATGCATTGGGGAAGGAAGAGGCTTTAGGCAAGGACCAGTTCAAGAGATGCTTAATAATCCAGACAGGAGTTTTGAAGGTCTGAACTAGGGCGATGGGTATGTGAATTAAGAGAAAGGGATGGATATGGTAGATGTTATTGGAGGTAAAATTAATAATACTTATTATGAGAGAGTATTAGGAAATGAAAATAATAATATTACAAATAGATAACATTTATGTTGCATCTACTATGTGCATGGTTCTGACCTAAGTGCTTTACAAATACTTCATTAGATCCTTATAACTTCCCTGGAAGGTAGGTATGATTATTATCCCTAATTTTAAAGATGAGGAAACGAAAGCAGACAGAGATTCAGTGTCTTGCCCAGAGTCATACAGCTAGTCAGTGTCATCACATTTGAACTCAGGTCTGCCTGACTCTAGCCCTGGCACTCTGTCTTCTGTACCAGAGAAGTTGCAAACTCAGAAGTTTGGAAGTATAGTGGTACCTTTGTCAGAAAGGGAAGTTGGGAAGAGGCGTGGCTTTGAGGAATGAGTTTAGCATTGGATATTTTGAGTTTGAGATGCATTTGGCATATATAGTTCAAAATGACTAATGGTGGTTTTAGTAATGATGTTGGAACTGGAGTTTAAAAAAGACACTAGGATTCAACAGATCTGGGAATCATGTGGAATAGAATGGAAAGACATTTATTAAGCATTTTTGTGTGCACATGATAAATTAACTCTTGGGAACTAATGAAATTATTGAGAATATATAGAGAAGAGAGAAGGACTTTGGCATTTACCTGTAGATAGGAGCTAGCATATGGATAAGGACCCAGCAAGAGATTTAAAAGAAACAATTGAAGATCTTTGAGTACTAAATACATCTGAACTCTTGTTATTAAAAGGCAGCAGGGGTATAGTGGGGAGAGCACAAATTTAGAGTTAGGACACCGGAGACAGAGTCCCTAATTTACCACCTAATAGTTATAGGATAATGGGCAAATCACTTCTTTTAGTCTGCTGCTCACTATAATAAACCTTAGCTTCCTTCAGGATGAAACTGAGATAATATCTTCTGCCGTAAGTCTTTCATAGATTCAATGTATTGGGGTATACATTAAAGTTTAGAAATACTCCCTGTTCCTAAGGAAATTCATAGCAGAAAGTAATGTCTTGGATTCTTAAAGTCTTCTCCTCTTGAACTTTTGGCACTGAAGTTGTAGCAATAACTTTTGCTCAGAAGATCTGAGACGTTTTGCTCCTAGATAGAGCTACCTCCAGGAAGCTTCAAAATATAGCTGTGAATCAATTTTTTAATTGTTTTCTGATTGTTTATTTGCTTAAATGCTATATCCTTTCCAGTAGACTATAAACTTCTTGACAATAGACTGTTTTTCATTCTGTCCCTAATGTCTAATATAATGCCTTGCAAAAGTATATATTTAGTAGATCCTACACTCCATCCTCCATCCAGTTTGTTAAACTTAATCTTTCTGGGCCCAAGTATTCTCATATGTAAGATGCATGATTGAATCAGATTGCCTCCAATATTGCTTTCACTTCTAGTTCTAAGATTTTAAAGATCATTGGCCATGGAATCCTGTGTTCAAATGTCATCTTTCTATATGAATTTTGGGAAATAAATTACTTTACCTTCAGGGGCCTCAGTTTTTTATATAGAAAATGAGGCTGCTGAGATCAATCTATTTCTAGTTCTATGATCTTATGAAATGAATTCTCTGAGCTTCATATTTTTGCTTATTGTTAAGTGGCTTGAAAGGATGGTTGTGAAGACCTTGTCTAGAAACTGTTTTATAAACCTTAGAGTCTCATGTACTTATGAGTTATTCTAGAGTCTATGAAAAAGTTCAAAGCACTCACTCCATGAGAGCCTTTCCCTTCCATCTTTCCTTTTCAGACAATGACTTACCAGCAGGTGGCAGGTATGGGACACAGCTCAACTCATCCTTTTGTGGAGGGAGCCAGTTATGGGAACTACCATGCCCAACCAGTCTTGGACATGACAGAATCTCCTCTTCCTCCCCTCCTCCCCCTTTCTCTGTCTCCCCATATCATCCCTCGGGCCTCTAAATGTTATGGAACCTCATTCAGAGATTGGCCTTGAAAGTCTCCCTGCTTTGGGTTGTCCCAGCTGAGAACACAAATAGAAACCAGAATGCTTTAGCATACTCAGGCTTTGTCTTCTGGAGCAGAGGGCTTGTAAACAATTGAGTAATGAATATTTATTCAATGTCTAGAATGCTCCAGGTGCTGTTGGAGAAGAATTTGCAGGCACATAGTGAAAGTGTTTCAGAAATGCCTTTAACAACAACACCATGAAAATCCATGTTGGCCTTGAGACCTTGGGAAGGGGGCTGTCCCAATCAGTCCAACCACGCAGCATGTGCTGGGCTGAGTGGAGCCCCATCAGTGGAGACCAGGAGGGATAGATAGTTACAGTCATGCTGGAAAGAGGGAAACTTATTTAGAAGCAGTCAAAATTGCAGAGGTTTTAAGGGCTTTAAGGAGTAGGAGGACACCATCAGATTGAGTCTGGGAGTTCACTTTTTCCGGGGATGACTCACTTCAAGGTGGCTGTATTGGTCATCTTCTCTGTCTTTGAGAGGCTGAGAAGGAACAACAAAATCAACAATTTCTTTTCTCCATTCTCTCATTCATTCATTTATTCACCCACCAAGTTTCTACTGTGTGCAAAGCACTGTCTAGAACTGAGGAAGGAGGGAAACATAATTTTGGTGAGCCTCTCCCTCTTTGTGTATATATGATGAGTCCCTAAAGTCCTAAAGCATTTAAAAGCTTTTCAAAATTTATTGTAACTTAAAACTTTACTCAGATTTTTAACATGCTTCACATGTCACTGTTTTAAATTTTCTTCTCTGGGCCTTGACCTAAATTTCTTTTTATCTCAGCATTCCTTCATCTGGGAGATGGGAGATAAGAGGTGGAGATGGGAAGGGCACACAAGTTCTTCCTATGTCTTAAGCATTTCCTGCTCTGAACTGATCCTTCTGAGTCACTTTAAAATTTAAAAGCTTTGTTCCCAACTCGTCTAACCAGAGGCACTGCCATCTCCCTTTACTCACCTGGTAAAGCTGATCATTAGTCAGCAGAGTCTGTTTGTCCGAAGCTACCAAAAAAAATACAGAAGGACAGTCAGTGGATGTCAGATCTTAGGAAAGGCAAACAAGCTTGGTAACATTGCTTCTTCTTGTCCTACAAAGACAAAAATCACTCCTAACCCAGCCCACCCAGATCTCTGCATCAAACAACATTGAGGTGAGTACCTCCAGGTACTTAAGAAATTATGACACTGAAAGGAAGGGATTGGTTTTATCCTGTCTACCAAAACTGTCCTTTACCTCTTGACTGCCAAACTCCATCTTGCCCTGTGATGAAGTAGATACCAACAGCAAGGAAGAAAACAGTGATCATTTCAGCTAAGATAAAGCCTGATAGAGTGGCTCCATCCAGCTTAATACAGTTTTGGCACACTGTGAGGAAGGAAAAAAAACAAATGCCTTTAAAATATATTGACAAATATTCTCTTTCAGCAGAAGGATCCTGTCTAGGATATCCCTGCAGGGTTGTCCCATTGTAGAGTATTAGAAACTACCTGCAAAAATCATTAGACAATTCACTGATTGTCTCTTAATGTTCCCCTGACATAGACATATCATATGAAATAACATGTGATAAGTACATAGATGATCCCCAAGACACTTTTAAGATTTTTGTGGAGAAGGAGACTGTCTAGATCTTTTGCCCTTGGTCAATAGTCCCCTTACCTGTGTTCCCATAAAACCTCCCTCTGTTCCTTAGCTTACGGAAACAGCTGAGCTGTCCCATCCCAAAAAGGGGATATCTCCAAAGTGGGGCCAGTACAAATAAGGATTAGGTAGGCTTCTTTAAGGGAGTTAGACTGCTGATTACTCTATAGAGTATTTCCTCTCAGGCATTATCAAAACTCAGCTCTACCCAGCCTCCCAATTCCCCAGACCAGTGTGATTGTCTCAGTTATTTTTTTTTTCCCCTGAGGCAACTGGGTTAAGTGACTTGCCCAGAGTCATAGTTAGGAAGTATTAAGTGTGTGAGACCAGATTTGAACTCAGGTTCTCCTAACTTTAGGGCTAGTTCTCTATCCACTGTGCCACCTAGCTGCCTCTTATTCTTGTAAAGAATATTCTTATAAAAAGGAAAAGCAGGAAGAAGATTACATACTTCGGTAATACACATGAAGTCGGAGAGAATGTTCTTCGGGTTTTGTTGAGTCTCTACACCAATATACATTTTGGGGGTCTTTGAAAGTACTTCCCAGGTTCAATGTTTTCTTAGTTTCATTTAGGACCATTTCCCCTGCAATCCATTGGACACTTTCTTTCTCTTTAAAGTTGCAGGTTAATAGTACACTTCCATCTTGTCGATTATCATCCAAGTCCACTGGCTTTTTTCCTGGATTATAAAAAGTCATTTTCCCTTTGTGAATTTTTGTTTTTGATTGACTTCACCTCTAAAACATTTTCCTTTTCTAAAGGATATAATAACCATTTTCAAGAGAAGATGGATAGAATATGCTAGAGTCCCATTTGAACAGTTTCTTCTTCCATTTTTCCCTTTCTCTCGCCTCCTTCTTACCTCCCACCAGCCTATATCACACAAAGAACAGGTGAATTCACAGAATAGCACACAGCCTTAGTCTGATTGTTGGAAATGGAGAAGTCTAGGATGAGCAACTTTTGCCACTCATTTTATTATCATTTCCTAAGTCATAGACATGAAAATGGAAAGGACCTTAGAGGCAATCTAGTTCAGCCCCCTCATTTTACAGGTAAGGAAAGATTCTGTGAAATTAAGAGACTTCCAAGGCTATAGGATGGAATTGTTAGAGGTGGGATTTGAACTCGACCAGTCTGATTCCTGAACCATCAGTCTTTCTGCTATCTGATCTTGCCTACAGCATGTGAGGATACAAAGAAGACATTTCTCCTACCTTGATCTCTCTGGGCCAGGACACCTGCAGAAAGAAAGAAATAGAAAGACAGTGAGGCTAAAATCATTTGGGGAAGGCTTGAATGAAATATAGATTACAGAGATATAACAACAAATAGTTCCTAGTCTCAAGGAGCTCATGTTCTACTAGAGAGAAGGAGGAAGATTGGCCAGAAAAAGTGTGTAGTGATTGTACATGATTATTTGAAGAGGAAATGAGAAATATAGAAAAATACAGACTGTCTCTGATAGTCCTTAGGTGGTCCAATTCTTAAACCAGGGCAATGGAAGGCATTGAGCCTAACTTTTGACTTTAATTGCCAAGTTGGATTCAAGGGCATTTATACAGCATCCCCTGAAACCCTGATTAGGGTTGACAGGTATATACCTGCCCAAAGATTAAGATACTTTTCAGAATTCATTTAAATTCCATCCAACATTTATTAAGCATCTATCACTGGGGGAGATACAAAGTTCAGATGACAACCCATCTTTTCTGAGAACTTTCAGTCTGTTAGAGTGACATGACATATATACAAATAAATAGAATATGAAATAACATTTGATAAGTACATAGGTGATGCCCAATGTGTCACAAGAATATATATTCATATGTTTTCTCAGAAATCTATTTCAAGTGGAAATCACAGGTATCTGTTAGAGTTGACTACCCAATAATTCCCAGGTTTGCATTATTATTTGTATGATATAGACATGTCTCAGAGAGAGAAAATATAGACATGGCACTAGAAACATCTGGCATTAGGATCACCTTCCAAGAAAGAGCAAACTCTAACTCTAGCTTCTGGCCCTGAACCTAGTATGGATAGTGTGTACCATAAAGGCAAGAGAGGGAAGCAGAATAGAACTATGCTATTTCTTCTTTCCTGGACACTACAAGAAAGAAAAGAGATCTCTTTCCTTTCCTTTCCTTTCCTTTTACTAAGTCTCAGACAGTTAAAAGCTAAAATGACTTTTCTTTCATCTGCCTGCTAAGCAAGGCAGATATAGGAAGTGTAGGCTGTTAGAGGTAGGTGTTTTTACAAAACAAGACCAATTAATCTAATGGCTTCCAATCCAAATGAACAAATATTGATTAAACACCCACTATGTGCCAGGTACTGGCTCTGTGGGGATTACAAAGATATAACAACAAATAGTTCCTAATCTCAAGGAACTCATATTTTACTAGAGGGGAAGAATAGGATTGGTCAGATAAAATATGCAGTGATTATATATGACTATTAGAGGAAGAAAGTATTTGAAAGGTTTCCTGTAAGAGGATGTCCATGATCTGAGCTCTGAAGGAAGCCAGAGTTCCCTAGAAGTAGGGCAGGGGAAGGAGTACATTCCAGGCACAGAGGATTCATAGGCATGAAAGCAGGCATTGGAATAGCAAGGGAGAACAAAGTGGGCTCTTTTGTTTGAAACAAAGAGCATACAGAGTAGAATCATGTGAAATAAGGCTGGAAAGGTAGACCAGACAGGAGCCAAATTGTGGAAGGCTTTAAATTCTGAGCTGAGGATTTTGCATTTTATCTTAGAGTCAAGAGAGGAGAGGAAATGACATTGCCAACCTTTTTCACAAGCTAAATGATTCGGACAGTTGTGTGAAGGGTGAATTTGAGAGAAGAGACACAAAAAAGCTGGGAGGCCAGTTTGGAGTCTGGTAGTCATCCCAAAGCTAAGAAAGGTGAAGATCCCTTAGCTTGTGGGTAGTGTGGATGAGCCTCGAATCCAAGGGCTCTGATTCCATTAAACATGCTCAGGTTTAATCCCAATTCAACCTTGAGTTCAGGACCTCTTCTTTGTTTCCTTTTGGGCCCCTGGCCCCACAGCCTGGGCTGCGGCATAAGTTTCAAGCCCAAGATGGAGACTGCAGAGTTGTCTTTTTAGTGCATCTGAGAACTCTGACTTTGTCAGGCAGAGATGGTTCCAGGACCGAACAAACCTCCTAAGAGAATGTTGTTCTTCAGGTCCTACCCGCTCCCTGTGCCCACCTGGGATCACATGCCACACAAGCCCCATCAGTACCTCTCCAAGGGACCAAGCTGTGGTGAAGATCCAAATGTGCCTCTCCTCCAAGATCCCTCTCCGCCTTTTTGCACCCATTTTAATGTCCTTACCCTGGAGGAGGAGGATGGTCAAGATCAGGTCAGCCAGACGCCAGTTCCACTTCATGTTCTGCTCGGGCACTTTTCCTGTGGTAGCAGCTGGGGTGTCCTGCCAAGCCGTACCTAGTTTAGTATTTAGTACCACCTTTTGCTCGCTGGGCCTTGTGGTGTGGTGTCAAGGAGCTAGTCCTCAGCCACAGCCTCCGGTGTGAGTGGAAGGAGGGCGGGGAGGGGCCAGGGTGGGAGGAGGAGAATGTGGCCTCCTATCTGAGAGGCTCTGTTTTTGTCAGGGAAGATGGGGCCCTGGGACGGTTGGGCTTGGGAGTGCCCTGGAGGTCTCTGGGGGTGCCTTTGGCCCCTTCCCTTCAGGAGATAGGCAAGTTTCATAACAGTTGGTTATAATGCTAAAATGGGAGGTTGTTGGTTGTCCTTCCTTGTCGAAGAAGAACAAAATGACATCGCTATGTTAGAGTCTAGTTCCAACTGTGGCTGATCAGACCAATATGAGCTCGGACAGCTCCGCCACAGGTCAGACACTAATAGTCCATGTGAACTTGGGGCTGGCTTCTCTAATTTCGCATATTTCACATTTCCTTTGGGCTAATTCAATTGTGCTTTGCTCCTAGAGCACAGGACCTTCTCTGAGGAGGGCACACCATGCTGGGTGGTCCTGTGCCAGGTCATACAATCAATTCTAAATGTACCTAAGTATGGATCAATTCTGCTGCTTGTGCTAATTCTGGACAGCCATTAACAAGAAAGCACAGGTCCTCCGTCGGCCAGAGTCACACCATCCCTATGTGCAACCATCAGGTACAATAAATGGGGAAGTTTTCCATGCTGTGGATAAGTTCACTTAACTTGGCAGTATTCTTTCCAGAGATGTACACGTGGATAATGAGGTTGACACACGCATTGCCAGAGCTAGCTCAGTGTTGGAAGACTCTGAAGGAAAGTGTAGAAGAGAAGAGGCAATAGATTGACTACCAGACTGAAGGTCCACAGAGCCCTTGTGCTGATCTCATTGTTTTATGCCTATAAATTGGACAGTACATCAGCGCCACGCCAGGAAACTGAATTGCTTCCATTTGAATTTTTTAGGAAGATTCTGAAGATCACTTGGCCCTATAAGATGCCAGATACTGAGGTCTTTCTCAAACTAAACTGCCAAGCTCTACTGCAGAGAGCACGACTCTGTTGGGTCGGCCACATTGTTCGAATGTATACTTGGCAACAAAAAAAAAATTATAGAGAACTTACACAGGCCAAGTGCTCACGAGATAGTCAGAAAAATCAATAGAAGGACAAGATGGGAGACCTGAAATCAAGAGCTCTGCTTAGAACCAGACACTCATTAGCAAGGTAATTATAGGCAAGCCACTAAATCCTTCCAATTTTCTCATTTGTCAAAAGGGGATAATAATAATAATAATTCTTGTTCTACTTATCTTGTAGAAAACTACTCTGTGCCATCTGCATCCAGAGAGAGAACTATGGAGAATGAGTGTAAATCAACACATGTAATGTTCCCTTTTTTCCCTTTTTCTTCTGTCTTTTTTTTCCTCTTGTGGCTTTTTCCTTTTGTTCTAGTTTTCTCTCCCAACATAAAGATTGATCCAAAATAAATGTGTATTTTTAAAAAAATTAATGTACATGTATAACCAGAAAAATAAAGAAAATAATAAGAATAAACCAAAAAGGAAACCATTCTGTAAACTTAAAAATGCTGTATAAACTGGTTTTTAAAAATTATCATTAGACTTCCAGCTTCACAACTTCTACATCCCTCCCCTTCTCATCATTCATAAAGCCATTATGACTGAAATGACTGAATGACAAAAATAAAAATCTGTAACATCCAGGTACAAATGTAATAACCTCTTTTTAGAGTTTAAAGTTCTTCACAACTTGGATCTACTTACCTTTCCAGTATTCTTAGACCTTGCTCCCTTCCACAATTTCTGCTTGCTTTCCTCACATTTCAAACTCCTGGCATTTTCATTGACTGTTTTGTGACTATAGTGCTCTCCTTCCTCAACTCCACCTCTTGACTTCCCTGATTTCCTTTAAGTCTCAACTAAAATCCTGCTTTCTACAGAAAACCTTTCCCCATCTCTCTTAATTTTTATTTTCCTTAATTATCTCCAGTTTTTTCTCTTTGTAGTTTATTTGAACATAGTTATTTGCTGTCTCATCTCATTAGAGTGTGAGCTCCTTGAATGTAGGCACTGTCTTTATCCTTTCTTTATATCTCCATCTTTTAGTGTCATATCCAGCACATAGTAGGTATTTAATAAATGTTTACTGACTATATATAATGATAATTATTCAATTTTCATTTTTCCTATTATTTCATATAAGAGAAGACTTCAGTCTCAGTCTTTACAATCCTACTACTTTCCTTTGCTTTACACATTCCACACTCCTCTTAGAGAGTTCTAGCATATTTCTTTACCCTGTTTCCTCCCTTTACCCAGCATCTAAAGCCTCCCTCTACTGAAAGAAAGATCAGTTTGCACCTGCTCTTTCCTGTCCCTCCCTCCCCACCAGCCCTGAGCACTTTGGTGATTTCTCATCACTCACACTTCAGAGAAGTGATTGTGAACTTGGATTCTGCTCAGTACCTCTCACCTTTTCCGGAAGGCCTGAGGAGTTCAGGAAGAGAGTGAGTGGGCCTTCATCGAGGCAGATGATTCCATGGTTCTCCAGAAGGTCCACAGGTGGAATATGAAGTGGGACTTGTGTCTGTGTGGCCTGATCCTGACCATCGTTCTTCTCCAGGGTAAGGTCTCCAGGATGCGTGGGACAGAGGAGAGGCAATTTAGGGGAGAAGCCACCTGTTAGGATAAGACATTCTTATCCCAGCTTGAAACAAAGGGGTCCTTGTAAAAATTTATTTTCCATACTTAGAGCCTCAGTTTTTCTGGAGTTCTCCTAGGAGTGAGAGAAGGAGATATTGGCAAGGGCAGACCCTAAGAAATATCAGTGCTTTACTTCATTCCCCGTCCCTTGTGGGGTCTTTGTCCCAGTTTGGCCAAAGCCAGGAATCTCAGATATGTAGAAATATCAAACTGGCATCGATTTGCCAAGCCACCCTCAAACTCCCTCATACAGCCTAAATCAGATTAAAATAGAATTGGGAAATGTTTAACAAAGTAATAAAAATACAACATAGCTAATGTTTCTTTTTGGTTTTCTAAGTCAATATGTGGCTTCATGGATCTGTTTCTATTTGAGTCTGACACCATCACATTAGAGGATTCTATTGTCCTCATCTTTGGCTTATTAATAATAGTTTACATTTTAAATACTGTTCTAAGGTTGACAAAGCACATCGTCTCATTTGACACTCACAATAGCCCTGTGAAGATGGTGTACAAGTATTATCTTTATTTTATAAATGAGGAAACTGTATTTCAGAGAAAATAAAAATACCTTGCTCAAGGTCACCCAACTAATTTAGGGGCAGAACCAGAATTCACATCCATATTGACTTGCTCTAAGAGTTAGTGTTTTTATGCCCAAAGGGTTATCAAACTGTGCATACCCTTTGATCCAGCAGTGTCTCTCTTGGATTTGTATCCCAAAGAGATCTTTAAAAAGGGAAAAGGACCCACATGTACAAAAATGTTTGTAGTAGCCCTTTTTGAAGTGAAAAGGAGCTAGAAATTGAGTCAGTGCCTATCAGTTGGAGAATGGCTGAATAAGTTGTGGTATCTGAATATTATAGAATATTATTGTTCTGTAAGAAACGATCAGCAAGATGATTTCAGGGAGGCCTGGAGAGACTTACATGAACTGATGCTGAGTGAAATGAGCAGAACCAGGAGATCACTGTACACGGCAACAAGATTAAGTGATGATCAATTCTGATGAATGTGGCTCTTTTCAGCAATGAGATGATTCAGGCCAGTTCCAATGGTCTTATGATGGAGAGAGCCATCTTCAGCCAACAAGAGTACTATGGGGACTGAGTGTGGATCACTACATAGCATTTTCACTCTTTTGGTGGTGGTTTGCTTTTTTTTTTTTTAATATGAGTTTTCTTGTGCAGCATGATAATTGTAGAAATATGTATATGTATAGAAGAATTGCACATATTTACATACATTGGATTACTTGCTGTCTAGTAGAGGTAAAGGAGAGAGGAAAAAAATTGAAATACAAGGTTTTGCAAGGAATATTGAAAACTATCCATGCATATATTTTGAAAATAAAAAGCTTTAAAAAAAAAAGAGTTAGTGTTTTTCTACTCTACCACGATGAGTAGAGTGTCTCTAAGGTACTGCTCTCCTGCCAGTGAGGGGCCTCTTATGCTAGTGCAATATTGAGAAGACTCTCAGCAGTTAAGAATTCAAGCTCTGTTATTAGCTTGCTATGTGTCCTTGGGTAAACTTCTCTATTTTGTTAAACTTCAGATCCCTTATCTGTAAAATGAAAAGATTGGATTAGATCTGGGGTTTGTGGGTTTTAAAAACTAGTTTGATAACTATATTTAATATTATTCATTTCCTTTATAATTGAATGGATTTTATGGATTTTAAAACATTCTGAGGAGTCCACAGGGTTTATCAGGATGCCCTAGGAATTAGGGACACAAAAAAGAACCCTTGGACAATATGACCTCTAAGGTCACTTCCAGTTCCAAGATTCTACAAATATGTACAATTATATTGGCCAATATTAAATCATTAGCTTGGATTAACATGGTGCTCAGAATAAGGAATTAAGAGAGAAGTCAATTCATTCATTCATCTTTTTAGGCTTCTCGAGCCTGGGCAAGATAGAGAATGTCTCTTGCCCTCTGAAATGTTGCAGAGGAGGACAAAGATAGGGGATAGTCAGATTTTCCATCTTCTTCTTCTCTCTGTGACTTGGCTCCCAGCCAGATGTCTGCTGTTTTTTGGAAAGTGACTATGATTCAAGTCGAGTTGAGTATGTTGAGTATGTAAGTGTATTGTGTTGGTGGGGAGTCATATTATCAAGGTAATAATTTAGAAGGTTGGGACAAATCAAGAGCCCACTAATTACCCTGAAGTAACTGAAGTTTCCCTGTAAAGTATAGTTATCATTTCCACATTGTGAGGGTTAGGGGTATAGCACCCCTGTAATCTGGAAAATCTGCATAAAAGTTTTTGATCATTCCTTCCTAGCAGAGAAGTCTGAATTATTATGTTAACATAATTTTTTTTTTTTGGCTAAGGCAATTGGGGTTAAGTGACTTGCCCAGGGTCACACAGCTAGGAAGTATCTGAGACCAGATTTAAACTCAGGTCCTCCTGACTTCAGGGCTGGTGCTCTATCCATTGTGCCGCCTAGCTGCCCCGAAGTCTGAATTATTATGGTATTAAAAGATAAAATATGTTGATATTGGATACTACTATATATATATTTCTGAGTTTTTCTGAACTTTTTTGTATCATATGCTGGCTTTTGTGTGTTGCCTGTTGCTTCTGCAAAACTCAAAAATTTCACATTTAATTTCTTTTTTTTATTAAAGCTTTTTATTTTCAAAACATATGCACGGATAATTTTTTAACACTGACCTCTTGTCTCATTTAATTTCTTATGCCAACTCACGATATATTGGAACCATGACAGGGAAGTCACAATGTAGAAGGTATAACAGGTTCTCTGAGAGGTCAGGAATGCCTTAGAAATCTGAAAAAGAAGATCTTTGCATCTTTAGCATCTCTAAACCAAGACTTGAAGAATTCAAGAAGCATAGCTTTTTGTATTAGATAGATGATGTCCTTTTATTTCCTTAGTTCCTATAATAGAGTCAGAAAATACCATACTGTGTCTTGAATTTAATACAAATCAACATGAAATAGGGACAGAATATTTGTATCAGATTTGAGGTGTTCAAAAGACATAGATTTCCCTAAAATTGTAGATTTAGAATTAGGAGGGACCATAGAGGACATCTTGTCCATGATTTTCATTTGGCAGAGAAGGAACAAAGCCTCACACTAAGTTGACCTAACTATAAGATTTAGTGATAAGAGACAAACCATTAATGGAATGTTCACTTAAGTAAAAAAAAGTTATAAAACATACATTCTTCTTATCACGATCTCCTGTCTTTTCTTGGTCTAGATCAGTGGTTCTCTAAGTATGATCTAGAGAATCCTGGGGATCTCATATGGTAAATGTCTATACATATAGTCCAGATAAACAAAAGTGCTTTGGAGAGATCCTCAATAATTTTTAATAGGATAAAGATACTGAAAACAAAAGTTTGAGAACCACTGGTCTAGATATTAGAGTCTGAGACAACCAGTTCAGTCTATCAGAAGACTAGTTCTGGATAGCATACAGATGTTTGAGGGGGTTGGGGGAGTCCGTGCTAGAGGCAACTAGGTGGTACAGGGGATAGAACACTGAGCTTAGAGTCAGAAGACCTGATTTTGAATTGAGCTACAGAAACTTGCAAGTTGAGGAAACTATACAATGGGAATAATAACAGCATCCACCTTGCAGTTGTGAGGATCAAATAAAATAATATTTATAAAACATTTAACATAGTTCCTGGCACATAGTTGTTACTTAGTCATTTCAGTCATGTCTAACTGTTCATAACTCCATTTGGGGTTTTGTTGTTAAAGATATTGGAATGATTTATCATTTCTTTTTCCAGTTCATTTTACAAATGAGGAAACTGAGGCAAACAGGATTAAGTGACTTGACCAAATCACACAGCTAGGATTTGAGGCCGGATTTGAGCTCAGGATGATGAGTCTTTCTGACTCCAGATCTGGTACTTTATCCAATATGCCACCTAGTTGCTTTGATATATAATAATAGACATTTATTTAATACATGCTTTTCCCTTGTCCATCCTCTAGTTTCCCTCTTAGATTTTACCTGAGGTAGACAAAGATAATTGCATGCCCCATTCTAGAGTAAACAAATCCTAGCTGTCTTTTAATATTTGTATCATGAATAGTACAGATAAGGCTGAACAAAAGGGTTAGTTTAATTCTTTTGAGGTCACTGGATATTTTCAGCCTCTCTCTCCCTCTTTCCATGTAGCTCTCTTCCTCTGTTTCTTTCTGTTTGACTCTGTCTCTGTCTCTGTCTGCTAATATCACAAAGCTTCATAATTGATCATCAATAAATTATTGCTATTACTGTGTCCAATGATCTCCCAGTTTTTCTTACTTTACTTTGTATCAATTCATATAGATCTTGTCAGGTTTTATTTGAAACCACTGCCATCTTCATTTCTTATTAGGCAATAGTACTCTGTCACAATCATCTGCCACAACTTGTTCAGTCATTGATGAGAATCCTTCAATTTTAAATTTTTGGTCACAAGAAAAAGAGCAGCTGCAAATATTTTTGTACATATAGATCATTTTTCTTTTTCTGTGAAAGAAAAGACCCAAAGGTCTTTTTGGGATATAGATCTAGTAGTGATATTGCAGAGTCAAAAGGTATGTACAGTTTTATTGTCTTTTGGACATAATTCCAAATTGTTCTGCAGAATGAGCCAGTATATAATCCTATTAACAGTTTATTAGTGTGCCTATTTTTCCTCATCCATTCCAGCATTTATTATTTCTGATAGGTATGAGGTGGTTGTTTTAATTTGCATTTCTCTAATCGATAGTGATTTAGAGCATTTGTTCATATGACTATAAATAACTTTGATTGCTTCTGAAAACTGCCTATTCATCTACTCTAACCATTTTTCAGTTAAGGAATGCCTTTTATTTTTCTTTGATAAATTTGAGTTCCTTATATATTTGAGAAAATATGCCTTTAACAGAGAAATTTGCTGTCAAAATTTTTTTTGATATTGCTTCATTGTTTATGTTATATTTAAGCAAAATGTAGTTTCCCTGATTATCTCTTTTAATTAAATCTATTTTTGTTTTTGCTTTGTCTTTTTTTTTTAACTTCAGCTGAAGCATAATAAATTCTGCTCCAGCCCTTTATTTTAACTCTATGTGTATCTGTTTCAATTGTTTTTTTTTTTTTTTTTTAAACAGCATATTTTTGGATTCTGGTTTCTGATCTATTCTGTATCTGTTCCTTTTTTATGTGTAAGCTCCTCCCATTCCCATTCCCAATTATAATTACTGTATATTTACCTCCATTCAATTTTCTTCTGTTTATCCTTCTCTCTCTCTCTTTCTCTCTTTCTTTCTCTCTCTCTCTCTCTCTTTCTCTGTCTCTCTCTTTCTCTCTCTCTCTCTTTTTTTCTCTCTCTCTCTCTCTCCTCAACAGTCTGTTTTGACTCTGACCATTACCTCCTTTCTTCTTCCCTCTCTTTAATCTTCCGCTTCCTCATCTTTCTCATCCTCTGCCTTTCTATTGAATAAGATGGATTTTTATACCCACTCAAGATGAGATGAGAGTGAGGTTCAAGCATTGCCCATCACTCCTACCCTCATTTCCCCCTCTATTGTAAAAGCTCTTCCTTGCAAGCCTTTTTTATGTGAGAAAAATTTCTCCATTCTACCTCTTCCTTCTTTTTTTGTTTCTCACTTCTTCATATTTTTGGAGATCATTCCAACATAATTGACTCATTCATTCTCTCTGTAGATGTAGTAGATTCTTTCTAACTGTCCAAAGAATGATAAAGTTCTTAGGAGTTATATATAATGTCTTCCTATATAGGAATATAATAAAATGGTTTAACTTTACTGAGTCTCTTATGATATTTCTTGTCTTAAGTCTTGTGTTCAAATGTCAAAGTTTCTATTCAGCTCTGTTTTTTTTTCTCATCAGGAACATTTGAAAATCTGTTTCGTTAAACTTTTTTTTTTAATATCTTAAAAGATTGTACTCAGTTTTGCTGAGGAGGTGATTCTTGATTGTAGTCTTGGCACCTTTGCCTTTCTGAATATCTGTCCCTGTACTCCTTTAATATAAAAACTGTTAAATGTTGTGTGATCCTGACTTTGACTCCACATTTTTAATGATTTTCTTCTGGCTGCTTGCAATAGTTTCTCCTTAATCTGGGAGTTCTGGAATTTACCTATAATATTCCTGAGAGTTTTTATTTTGGAATCTCTTTTAGAGATTGTTGGATTTTTCAATTTCTATTTTACCCTCTAGGATATCAGGGAATTTCCCCAGATAATTTTTTGAAATATGATGTCTAGGCTTTTTTTTTGATCATGCTTTCAAGAAGTCCAATAATTCTTAAATTATCTCTCCTTAATTTATTTCTTGGTCAGTTGTTTTTTAATGAGATAGTTCATTTTTTTCTTCTATTTTTAAAAAATTCTTTGGACTTTTTTTAAAAATTGTTTTTTGATGTCTCAAGAAATCATTAGTTTTTACTTGTTCAATTCTAATTTTTGAGAAATTATTTTCTCTTTTGAGCTTTTTTGTACCTCTTTTTCCATTTGGTCAGTTCTGCTTTTAAGTTCTTTTCTTCAGTGAATTTTTGTATCCCCCGTTTCCATTTTTACCTATTTTGCTTCTTAAGGATTTATTTTCTTCAGTGAATTTTTGTGCCTCTTTTTACCATTAGGCCAATTCTGTTTTTTAAAGTGTTATTTTCTTCAGCATTTGTTTGTGTGTGTGTGTGTGTGTGTGTGTGTGTGTGTGTGTGTGTGTGCGTGCATGCGCATGTGCCTCTTTTACCAAGTTGTTATTTCTCTTTTCATAATTTTCTTGCCTCACTCTTATTCCCCCCCCTCCCCCAATTTCTCCTTCATTATCCCTAATTTAATTCTTTTAAGAATTCCTATTGGGCTTGGATCCAATTAGCATTTTTCTGTAGGACCTTTATAGCTATTTGCACATTGTTGTCTTCTTCTGAGTTTATGTCTTGGTCTTCCCTGCCACCGAAATAGCTTTTAACATTCATTTTTGTTGTTGTTGTTAATTTTTTCCCCCCAGTCTTTTTCTTGACTTTCAATTTTATCTTAAAGTTGTATTCTGCTTATCTTGAGGGTGGGGAAGTACTATTTCAAACTTCAGGCTTTTTCATGCTGCTGTTTTTAGAGCTAGTTCTGGGGATCTGCAAATTTTTGGTGCTTCTAAGTTGGTGTGATCCAGGAAGAGGTGGGTCATGGCTGTCTTGCTCTGTACTCTTGTTTATTCAGGAAGAGCTTACCGTCCTCTGCAGATACAAGCACCAGCACTCCTCTTGGCTCAGGAATGATGACTAGGTGCCCTGCTCTATTGGAATCACAAATACTAGTGTTTCTGTCTTCAAACTGTGATCAGAACCCCTGCTCCCTTATGATTGATCACAAGTGCTCCTTTCCATCCTGGAACTGAGACCTGGAACTTCTCACATAGAGTTGCATGCAAATCAGTGCCAGCAAAGGATCCTCTGTAATCTCTTTCTAGGCTGCTAATGCTGCCATGTAGTAATTGCCTCCAAAGTTTATTGCTGGTATTGCCTCAGTATACTTTGAACTGGATCCTGGCTCCCTCTGTTGCCCCCACCTCTGTGACACAGAATTCTAGTATCAACCTCCTAAGTTGTCTTTGGCTGGAAAATTGTCTCACTCTGAATTTTTACCTCCTTCCCTTCCTGCTTCCTACCCCTGAAAATCTAGGGTCCAACTCATGGAAACTCAATTCAGTTTAATTTAACAAGTATTTATTAAGCAAGAGTAAAAGCTAAATTAAGCTACTATCAGAGGGGCATGATCCCTGTCCTTAAATAATTTATTTTTAAAATAGATTTTTTTCACTGATATATTTTTGTTTATTCTATTATCAATATTGCCTCTTCTGTCTCTTTCAGGGATCCATTCTTTATAACAAAGATTTTTTTTTAAAGAGAAGTGAAAAAAATCCAGCAAAACCAATGTGTTTGAAAAAAAAAATTGATGTTATAAGCAATATTTCACACCTGTGAACCCCCACTCCTATTAAGGATTGTAGAAGATGTCTTTCTTGAAGAGTTTATAATTGTGTGTGTGAGTGAGAGAGGGACACACACACACACACACACACACACACACAGACACAGACACACAGACACACACACAGAAGGAGGGAGAGGGAGATAGGGCAAGAAAGGGTGGTAGAGAGAGAGATGAGAAGGGGTTAGGGGGTTAGATTTTTTTTTTCACTTTCACACACATATGGATTTTCTTAATATAATATAGTGAACTTTTAAGAGGATATAGAAGGGAATGAAAGAACAAAAAAATTGTTGTGTTGAATGGAAAAGGCACCTCTGGTCTCTTAAGTACTTTTTTGTTTTTTGAACAGACTCTCTAACCAGTTGAATCTGTGTTCTTTCTTTCTACAGGCTCTGTGATCCAGGCTGATGAAGAAGGTAAATTATTTGGATTCTCCAGACCTGGGCAGACAAAATATCACTGGATTCTAGAGAATTAGAGCCTGTGAACAGTTGTAATTGCATAGTTTGGAGGTGAGGGGTTGTTTACCCCAAACCCTTAAGGTCTCTGCAAGCTATCATATGCTCTGATCTCACACTGACAACCAGAGATCTTTTGTTCAGTTTTGGGAGAGGGGGAAGGGAAGACTAATGGGAAAGGAAAAGGAAGTGTGTATGTTTTATGGAGCTAGTAAATATAAATCATCCTGTCAAACAGGGGCATCCTGGTTGGGGAGGTGGGATAATTGGAGACACTTCTTCAGCAGGGGTCTGTCTGCCTCAATCTTCCATTAAAGTCCTTCTCCTACTTTAAATCTGTGCTCATCTCCTGCTGGAAATCTTCCCAGATCAATCTAATCCAACTAGGGATGTTTATCATGAAGAAGAAAAGAATTAGAGAAATCTTGAGCTGTCTTCAAGTATTTGAAGGGCTGTCATGGGGAACAAGATTATGACTTAATGTTAGTCCCAAGGGGTAGAACAAAGAATACTAGATGGGAATTAAAGAGAAACAAATTTTAGCTCTGTCTCTATCTTGGTCTCACAGTGCTAGTGGGGTTTCCCTCACTGGAGTTCTTCTAGAAAAGGCTGGGGGATGTTATAGGAAAAGATTTCTTCCACCAAGATTCTCTGACTCTGAGCCTTGCCCCCATCCCAAAGCACATGGATTCAGTTGTGCTACGTCTTTGTTTATGTTACGTTTTTTTGTGTTGGAAAGTCTATTCTATCTGCTTAGTTTCTGTCTCTTATTAGATTTTTTTTCCTTCTTCCTTCCTTCCTTCCTTCTTTCCTTCCTTCCTTTCTTCCTTCCTTCCTTCCTTTTTTTCTTCCTTCTTTCCTTCCTTCCTTCCTTCCTTCCTTCCTTCCTTCCTTCCTTCCTTCCTTCCTTCCTTCCTTCCTTCTTTCCTTCCTTCCTTTTCACACATACTTAGTCTGTCAAGTGGCCAGCAGCATTTGCCATCTGGAGATGCCTCTAGCATCATGACTCACTGCTGTTTTTGATCAAAAATTTAAAATAACTCAAAGCTATTCATTAAAAAAACATTTTCGTTATTGTATGAATTATCCTCCTATTTCTCCCCATACTGTACTTTGCATCAATTTATGGAAGTTTCTTCTTAGGTTTTTCAGAAACCATCCCTTTCCTAATTTCTTACAGCACAATAGTATTCCATTCAAACACCCTCATTGGTTTAGCCTTTCTCTAACTGATATGTATCAGACTTTGACTTCCTTGGAGAACAGAGTCTGTGTATCTCTTCCTTTCCTTGGATTTATAGAAAACACACGATGACTACAATATTGATTGCCTGCTGACTCATTATTAGGAGTGGTGGAAATGAAGAATAGTTTCTTCTCTACTTTCTTACCTTTCCCCAATCTCTCCCCCCATTTTGCTTCTTGGCTTTGGTCTGAAGGCCTATAATTGTAATTTTTGGTTCCCTAGCTGAATCCTTATTCATAAAAGTGGTGGAATCAGAGGACAAGATCTTTCTGGAATGTAATGGCACAGCATTTTCATGGATACACTTGGAGAAATCATCAGACGATTACCCAAGTAATAAAAGTGTGGACTTGGGAAAAAGAATCCAGGATCCCAGAGGAATATTTAAATGTACTGGCAACAATGGCAAGGAGTCACCTGTCCTGCATATTTATTATCGAAGTATGAGCATCTCTCCTTTTCATACTTAAATCTTACCCCTTGATCCCTTTCTTCCTACTTGTAATAATTATGAGCTTCTTGACTAGAGCAGCAGCATGGTAAGGGATGAAATCCAAGTCTTCCTGAGCTAAAACAGTAATCCCTATGAGCCAAAATATGCCTTCCATAGTTTTAGGAATGAGGGAGAAAGCTCAGCTCCCAGGATAAGGTTTAAGGAGACAATTTATGATCTGCAATTTTTGGCATGCTTAGGAAAACTTTCTGGCTCATTCTCTTCCAAAACTGAGAGCTTTAAGGAATTCCTCATAGATTTTGGGGATGAGAGATTTTTGTGGGGGAGGTGTGATAGGGAAAAGTAGGTCTTGCATTGGGCTGGGGCCTCTGTGTCTGTAGTCCTGAGGTGAGCAAGGGTGTCTATTAGGGAGTATTTCCTGTCTCTGAAGGTCATTTGTCCTCTTCTTCTTTACAGTGTGCCAGAACTGTGTGGAAGTGACCTCGGGCTCTCTGTTTGGTATTCTGATTGCTGACATTATTGCCACAGTTATTCTGGCTATTGGAGTCTACTGCTTTGCAGGGCATGAAGAAGGGTATCTTCCAGGTGAGTTAGAGGAGCTCTGACATGCACAAGCTAGTTCGAAGGGGAGGAGACAAAGTTGGCATCTTCTAGGTTCAACTATTCACAATCATGGTTTTCCACGGGGCTCATTCTTCTTGGCTTTCTCTCACCAGATGAATTTCTTAATAAGAAGTTTTGGTGAGGATCCACCAATATTCATTAGCATGATTATGTATGTCCTTTATCAAGGGCAGAGCATGAGCCCATCCCCACATATGCTTCTTGGGATGTTCCTCCTCTCCTATCATGTTACTCTGCTGCTTAACAAGTGACCCTTTAATCATCTCTGCTTACAGGATAAATTTAATTCACCAAACACTTATTACTTATATACTCAGAGTAGGTGTTAGAAATATGTAGATATGATTTAGATCCCATTTTGAAAGCGCTTACAATCTAATATGGGCGGAGAAAGAAATATATATAGGAAACAATGAAATAAAGGAGATATCCAGGAAAAGAACTATGATTAAAATCGTTAGGGAAATATTATTTCCAAATGGAATCCAGCTATCCAGGGGATATACAAAGCTTCCCAGAGAAGGACATAGCACTTGAGAGCCAGAGAGAACTCTAGACAGTGTCATATGGGGACAAAGGCATGGAGACTAGAAGATAAAGCTGTATGGAAGAAACACTGAATTCATACTCAGGACACATAGGTTCAAGTACCAGTTGTGCTGCTTACTTGATGTGTTGATTTTGGACAAATCCTTTAATTGCTTGGAGCTTCAATTTCTTCTTCTGAAAATGAAGGGGTAGGAATAGATGATTCCTATAGTTCCTTCCAATTAACTCTAATAACCTATGAATCTAAAGCAGGATGAGAACAGAAGACCTAAAGTAATCTTATTTAGGGAGAATGTAGTAGCTACATGAAGTATAATATAAGTATGAAATGGCATGGGATACTGGAAAACTAGTGGGAACTAGATTACAGAGGACTTGAATGCCAGTGTCAAGAGTTTATGTTTTGTTTGATAGGTGATAGAGAAATACTGAAAGTTTCTGAGCAGAGGAGTGATGTGGTCAGTGGAGCATTCATCAGCTTTCATGCAATGGCATGGGTGGATTGGAGGACTAGATTGGAGTCAGGAAGACCAAACAGGATATCATTAGGAGAGTCTAGTCATGAATAGATGAGCTGCAGTAAGAGTAGAGAGAAGAGGACAGATGTGATTGTTGCTGGGGTGGAATCAGTAGCATTTGGCCACAATTGGATATAAAGGATAAAGGAGAAGAAAGAGTGAAAGTTGGCTCTGAGCATACTATTTTGGGTTACTGGGAAGATATAATAGGAATAAAAGTAAAGAGCAAGTTTAGGAGAAAGGTAAATTCAGTTTTGGACATTTTGAGTTCAAGGGATTGATGGGACATGTAGGCGGAGATTCTAGCAGGTGGGTGGAGCTATAAGAGAAAATTTGAGTGGAAATACATCAATAGGAATTAAGAGGTGTGATTGAAACTATGAGAGTAGATGAGTTTAAAAAGGGGAGAGGGATATAGAAAGAGGAGAGGTCCAAAGATCTAACCTCGGGGGACATTAATAATTAGTGTGTAGGAGAAGCTTGAATAAATAAGAAGGTAAAAGAAGAGAAGTCAGAGAGATGGTAGAAGTATCATGTGCAGAGAAACCAAAAGATTATTGGGTGTCAAAAAAGAGAAGGTGTTCAACAGAATGCACAGAAAGGTCAAAGAAAGATGAGGACAAATGAGGTTGGCAATAAGGTGGTCATTAGTGTTCTTGGAGAGAACTCTTAATAGAATAGTAAAACAGAAGTCAAATTACAAAAGAATGAGGAATGAGTTGATGGTGAAGAAATAGAGATAGCTTGTATAGACCTTTCTTTTTGGCCTGAAGGAGAAAAGAGATCATGATAAGTCATGGGATTATAGATTTAAACTTGAAAAACACCTTATAGCTAATCCAATAGTCTCATTTTCTATCACAATTACATAGTAATTTTTTCTTCCCCAAGAGTTATCTGAATCCCAGAGAGTAGCAGTGATTTGCTCAAAATCACACTTGTAATATGCAGTTAAGCTAAGATTTGAACCCAGATTCTTCAACCCCAAATCCAGTGTTCTTTCCACTACTCTATCCTGCCTCTTTGGTTAGTGAAGTCAAAGGAAGATTTTTTTTTTTTAAGAATAGAGGAGATCTAAAAATGCTTCTATATAAAAAGAAGAAGAGAGATTAAAGATACATGAAAAAGAGGGAATTATAGATGAATGAATAGGTGAATGAAAAAATATTTATTAAAATCTAGTGTTTGACAAACCCAAAGACCCCAGTTTTTGGGATAAGAATGCATTATTTGACAAAAATTGCTGAGAAAATTGGAAATTAGTATGGCAGAAACTAGGCAGTGACCCACACTTAACACCGTACACCAAGATAAGGTCAAAATGGGTTCATGACTTAGGTATAAAGAATGAGATTAAAAATAAATTGAAAGAGCATAGGATAGTTTACCTCTCAGACCTGTGGAAGGGGAAGGAATTTATGACCAAAGAAGAACTAGAGATCACTATTGACCACAAAATAGAAAATTTTGATTATGTCAAATTGAAAAGTTTTTGTACAAACAAAACTAATGCAGACAAGATTAGAAGGGAAACAATAAACTGGGAAAACATTTTTACAGTCAAAGGTTCTGATAAAGGCCTCATTTCCAAAATATATAGAGAATTGACTCTGATTTATAAGAAATCAAGCCATTCTCCAATTGATAAATGGTCAAAGGATATGAACAGACAATTCTCAGATGAAGAAATTGAAACTATTTATAGCCATATGAAAATATGCTCCAAATCATTATTAATCAGAGAAATGCAAATTAAGATAACTCTGAGATACCACTACACACCTGTCAGTTTGGCTAGAGTGACAGGGAAAAATAATGCGGAATGTTGGAAGGGATGTGGGAAAACAAGGACACTGATACATTGTTGGTGGAATTGTGAACACATCCAGCCATTCTGGAGAATGATTTGGAATTATGCCCAAAAAGTTATCAAACTGTGCATACCCTTTGATCCAGCAGTGCTACTACTGGGCTTATATACCCCAAAGAGATACTAAAGAAGGGAAAGGGACCTGTATGTGCCAAAATGTTTGTGGCAGCCCTGTTTGTAGTGGCTAGAAGCTGGAAAAATGGATGGATGCCATCCCTTGGAGAATGGCTGGGTAAATTGTGGTATATGAACGTTATGGAATATTATTGTTCTGTAAGAAATGACCAGCAGGATGAATACAGAGAGGACTGGTGAGACTTACATGAACTGATGCTGAGTGAAATGAGCACAACCAGGAGATCATTATATACTTCAACAACGATACTGTTTGAGGATGTATTCTGATGGAAGTGGATCTCTTCGATAAAGCGATCTCACTCAGTTTCAATTGATCAAAGATGGACAGAAGCAGCTACACCCAAAGAAAGAACACTGGGAAATGAATGTAAACTGTTTGCATTTTTGTTTTTCTTCCCGGGTTATTTATGCCTTCTGAATCCAATTCTCCCTGTGCAACAAGAGAACTATTCAGTTCTGCAAACATATATTGTATCTAGGATATACTGTAACCTATTCAACATGTAAAGGACTGCTTGCCATCTGGGGGAGGGGGTGGAGGGAGAGAAGGGAAAAATCGGAACAGAAGCGAGTGCAAGGGATAATGCTGTAAAAAATTACCCTGGCATGAGTTCGTCAATAAAAAGTTATTTTAAAAAATTATTAAGCTGTAGATGGAACAAGATTAAGGGACCAGTGGGTTTAGCCTACCAAGGAGTAGGAGTTAGTCTTGGCAAATCAGATAGCTATTTCTTCTTCTGAAACTAAGTAAGAACATCAAGAGGGTTAACAGAATGGAGGAGCAAAGGTTAGGGAACCCACATTAGCTTCAACCTTCTAAATAAAGTAGGAGATGAAGATACATTCTGAATGATTTGGAGAGGATGGAGATGGGAACTTGAAGAAAAAAGAAAAAAGATGTTTAGAATTGCCCTTGTTAAATAATCAACAGGTTAAGATGCCAGGTTTTCCATAATCCACCTCTCTTAACAAGTCCTAGCAATCAAAGACCTTTTATTAAGTGCCTACTTTATACCAGTACTTACTCTCATATTTACTCTGCATCTATCTATCTATCTATCTATCTATCATCTATCTGTACCATATTCATTCTATATGCCATGCAAACTAACCTACTAAGCATTCTCTAAAATCATTCTAGATTTTCATATTTCCAAATCTCTGCTGTTCTATACTCCTCAAATGCCCTCCCCATCATATCTCATCTCCATCTATTGATAACCTGTTGATCCAGCTCCAACTCTATGTCTTTCATAGAACTTTTCACGACTCCCTTAGCTGGAGGTGATCTCTCCTTTATTTGATCTCATAGTGTTCTATGTTCTTCATCTACTTATTTTCTAATTTACATTTATTTGTGTACATGTCTTAAGAGAAGCTGTGCATCATGGTGGATAGAAGCCTGACCTCAGAGCCAGAAAGTCCTGAATTCAAGTCCTGCCTTTGGCATATATTGGCTCTGTGACACTGGAAAATTTTGGCAGTTCTCTGAAGAGAAAGTGCTTCAGTACAGGGAATTCTTTCTCCTGGGAATTATTTATATTAATGAAGTTACATGTCCAGTTCCTATTCCTATAGATCTTATTATCACCAATAGATTTTCAGTTCCTTGAGGGTAATAATATTTTATTATTATATTATATACTATATATTATATATGACATGTATATTATATTATATAGATACTATATCTAGTTGTTATTTAATATTTATTGAATAATGAATAAATAAGATCAACCCAAAGGAAATAAAGTAAGGTAAGGACTTTAGCACTCTCAGAATTTCCTGCGTGGGCTAATATACAGAATATGGGTTCAGTCCTTTCCAGCTATGTCCTGGACATCTGTTTGTCCTGTGCATTGTCTTCCACTGACTTTTCTTTTCTGGGTTTCTTTTTTACTAGCTTTTGACAAGCAGATTCTGATGCAGAATGATGCTCTCTACCAGGTGAGAAATGAAGAAGAATGAGTATAGAAAGAATGAAATTGAGTCTGGGGGATTAAAAAGACCTGATGTTGGATTGTATGGGGCTAAGATTTAGACTAGGAAGTTTGTAATAGATGGCATGGGAAGAACATGAACAAAAGCTTTGGTCTCTTGGGGGGGGGGGGCGTTGTCTCTGGATTGTAAAGAGATTTCTTTTTCAAAAGATGAAACACAAGAAACACAAAACCTCTGATCTCACTCTCTCTTCCTTTTATCTTTTAGCCTCTCAGAGATCGAGATGACAACTCGTATAGTCATATTGGGAGGAAACAACTTAGAAACAAGTGAGCACTGGAATTTATGACCTGGAACAGCACCCTGGCCAGCCACATGCTGACAACTTGGGAAGTTATTTAGCCAATAAATCCTCTACTATTTCACTCAGTCATTGCCGATGTGGGCTCTCCTTGGTTCCTGAAAAAGGAATGGGGAATATACTGGCACTGCCAAGTCCCCAGCCTTCTGAAAATTTGTTCTGAGTTTCTGCGTTTCTGATGGTAGCCAGCCCACTCTACTTTCTAGTACCTGATCTACTCCTGCAGTATCCCCGCGGCTTTAGGGCCAGGACCACATGATCAGCCTTTTCCCTCCTTTGCTTCCCCCTTCCTCCCAAAGCTCTATTTCTAACTTTTCCTTCGATCTCCCTCCCTCCCTCCAGCTGGATGTAGGGTTCTGAGTTCCCAGATTAGGGCCACAGAAGCGGTAGTGGTTTCCATGATGTCATGAGCGGGGGAGGCTACAACATCAAGGGGACCTTAAGACTCAGTTCCTGTTGAAACTCATGGGGGAGGGGGAGAAGAGGTAACCAGTTTTCTAGTCTCAACTGCCGGGCTGATCTCAGCTTTGTTCTCCATCTAGTTGGGTTTCTCTTCTTTCCTGCTCTAATTCTGTTCTTCTCTTGGCTCCCACAAACCTGGTTGTCAAATTAGGGCTATAACATTAAAGAATTACCCCTTGACAGATATGAATAGACAGTTTTTAAAAGAGAAAATACAAGCTATTAGCATCTCTCTGAAAAAAAAAATGCTCCAAATCCTGAATAAGAAAAAGTAAAATGAAAACAACTTTAAAGTTCTACCTAATAATCCTCCAGTTGGTTAAGATAATAAAAAAATGAAAATATCCATCATCAGAACATTGGGAGGAGGATGAGCATACTCATATATTATTGATGGAAATATGGACTGTTTTGATAATTCTGAAAAGCAAGAAACAATATGAGGTAATATTAAGCATATTGCCCTAAAGAGGTCAGAGACAAAGGGAAAGAACTCCTACGTATTGAACTTTTTATCACGGCAAAGAATTGGAAACAAAGTGGGGCTCCATTAATGGGGGAATAATGGAACACATTATGACATGAATATTTTGGAATATTCCTGCACAATTAGAAATTGCAAATATGACAAATTTAGGAAAACCCTGGAAGACTTTGATGAATTGATATAGAGTGGAGTAAGTAGTATTAGGAATTATCCTCCTAATTTATACAACAATATTGTTGTATTGGCTTCAACAATATCAAGAAAAATAACTTGGAAAGATGGCAGAACTTGCATCAATACAGTTAATCAGTCATGACTTTAGAAGACTGATGACACTTCTTGTGTCAAGAAGCCACTCACTTCTTGTCAGAGTACTGATGGACTAGAGTTGAATAATGAAACATGCCTCTAAACAATTTTTTCTTGGCTATTATGAGTTTAATAAACATTAGTGAACATGAACATTTCAATATACAAAGAATAGAAAAAGAATTATATTTCAAACTTTGCATTTCTATTATATCATTTGTTTTTAAGTGTATATTAAATTTAACATTTTAGCAATAAACTGCCTACTTTTCTATTGTAGCCATATGAGTTTCCTCTTGCTTGCTTCCTCATTTTTAAAAGTGTTTCATTGATGCTCTTTTCTTATTATTTATATTTATTTTCTTATTATCATCACTATCAATAATCTACTCCCCTTTCCCTCACAAATAGAAATTTACCATTGCAAATAATTTGTATTGTCATACAAAATAAATTCACATGTTGATATTGTAGGAAAACATATGCCTCACTCTGGGCCTTTATTTAGCCTATCACTTTTTTGCTAAGAGCCAGAAAGTGTGATTCTTATTAATCTTCTGAAGTATTTGTTATTCTGAAATTTGTATCTCTTTGGAAGTTATTTTTTATTACATTGATCAGAACTCTAAAGTCTCTACAAGTTAGTTTCCTTTATGTCGATATAATTGTTGAGGCTGGGAAGGGGGAACCCAAAAGTTTAGGGTCACAGATCAGTGTCCAGAAGTATCTCAAAAGAATTTGCAGGCTTGAACCCATTTCTTAATTAAGGGACAAAGTTTATTTGTAATTGTAATCCCATTACAATCAGGCTGAGTTCCAAAAGAAATTAGCAAGCAACCAGAGAGAAGGAGATAGATTATACAAAATTGGATCAGAGCTTCATGTTACTTATTTGCTAGTTTTATGGCTTTCAGGTAGGTTTGAGAGGTGATCTTATTCACTATTGTCTCAGGAACTTGGTTATTGCTGACCAATAGATTATATTTGCTAATTTTTTGGTTTTCAGGTATGTTTGAGGGGTGGTCTCAGGAACTTGGTCATTACTGACAGTAATGTTTGTAGGACTTCTCTAAGGCCAGATGACTTTGAACTTTGAAATTGTTGGCAGACAGATTATTAGAACAAGGTCAGAGGGCTTCAAGATCACTAATATACTTTCCCTAAAAACTAAAGGAAGAAATATTATTACATTTTACAATTATTGACAGACAAGAACACTTACATTACTAGGTCAGAGGACTTTTATAGTCATTGATAGAAAATAGCATTCTTAGGTCAAAAGGGCTTCAGAGTCACTGCTTTCTCTCCTACATCATAATCACTATAAAATTGTTCTCTTGATAATTTTATGGTTATAATCAGTATAGATTCATATAACATCTACCCAAGTTTCCTTGAATCTTTCATTTACATAATTTTTATGGTATAATATTCTTCATTTTTCCTCCTTTGTGATAGCTCTATTTTATTGATTACTTTTATTTTTTATTCTTAAACACCAAAAAAGAGCATTTCCATACAATAAAAAGGTGCGTTATTTATGAAATTATGAAAGTGCAAAATTCATGAAATTATGAAATTATAACTCTAATACCTTACTTTCAAGATTGACCTGCTTGTCTGTTTTCTTCTGAGTTTCCTTTTATTCTTCTCTGTGTATTTTTTAAAAATGTTACAATAGCCCTTTTTTTTTTTTTTTTTTTTTTGCCATCACTATTGCTAACCCTCTTTCTCCCTACCACCTTTCCCTGCAAGAAAGAAGGAAAAAAACAAGTAGTAACAAATAAGCAAAATGAAATCACACAATGGTCATATCCAAAAATGTAAGTCTCTTTACCCATTTTGTGTCCATCATCTCTCTGTCAGAAGATGGATGACATGCTTCATTATAGATCCTCTGGAAACCTGATTGATCGATGCTTTCATCAGAGTTAATTTTTTTACACTTACCTTATACATTGTTTTCTTAGTTCTTCTCACTCCATTCTACGTTAGTCCATCATTTCTTACAGATTAATAAGATTTCATTGCATTTCTACAAAATGTGTTCACCTATTTCCCCTTAGATTTTTAGATTTTATCTGAGATTTTAGGCACTCTTTCAAATTCTAATTTTTTTCTTCTTCCTATACCTTTTAATTCCCATTCCCCTCCTCCTTATTTCAGGATCAAGAAGTTTGTTTTGCTTATCCTCCAAGGCATTATTCTTCTTAAACTCATTCCCTATTCTTGTTGAGTTTGATGTATTTCAACACTCAAAAGTAGGTTAATCCATTCTTGTCTGTTCAGCTTAGGCTCATTCTTTCTGCTCTTTCCTCCATGTTTGCACTCTTCTTTTCATGTACCCCAGTAAAAAGAAACAAGTTCCATCTCCTTTTATCTTTTTTTTTTTTTACTTTAGTATATTCCTTTTACCTTTACTTCTCTTTCTACAATTCAAACCTTCAGTGCAGAACTCATTTCCTTCCCCTCTGTTTTCCTTATTTAACTTACTCTATACCCTTTGAAAACAATAAGATTTTGAAGGGATACGATTTTTTCCCTCTAGTTAGAAATTAGTGGTTACATCATCATAAAGTTCCTTCCAATTATTCAAATAAATTTATCTTTCTAAGTTTCCCTGGACTCTTATGCTTGTATTTCAAAATTTTTACTCAGTTACACTTAAAAAAAATCAGAAATATTTGAAAATTCTTATTAAATGTCTATTTCCCCCCCTATTGGACAGGAATTCAATATCTTTTTTGGTGTCATGAGGAGGCCAGTGTTGAAATTTTTGTATGCCTTCTCAGAAGGTTATTAAATGCATAAAAACAAAAAAAAAATCAGCATTTCATAAGAAACTAATTGCACATTCAAATAGTTATAAAAATATTTTTAAAGAAATTGACAGACTCAGAGTTAAGAACACCTGCTATAGAAATATATTCATTTTTTCAGGATAAGTTGGTTATATCTTTTTATTTTTTGCCTATATCTTTTGCCCCTGAGAATATTGTATTCCAGGCTTTCTTTTATTTTTTAGTGGAAGCTGTCAGATCTTGTATGATCCTGACTATAGTTCTGTAGTATATGAACTTCTTTTTTTGCATGACTGCAAGATTTTTCTTTGATTGTGGCAGTCCTAGGACTTTTCTTTTGGGTGTTCCCTTTAGAAGGTGATCAGTAAATTCTTACTGTCTTTACTTTGCCTTTTGCTTCTAATAAATCCAGGCAGTTTTCGTGAAATATATTGTATAGGCTTTTTAAAAAATCATGGTTTTCAGGAAGTCTAATGAAAATGTAATGATCTTTTACACATTTTCTAGTTTAGATGCGTTTGATATCTTGTATTTTCTATTTTTTGCATCTTCTGATTTTGTTTTAATATTTTGCTGTCTCGTGGAGTCATTTATTATCATTTGGTCTATTCTAGTTTTTAGGGATGCCATTTTTTGGCTAAAATTTATTTCTTTTTCTTCTAAGCTATTAGTCTTCTTTCAATTCTTTCCTCAAGAGTTCTTACTTCATTTTAATGTATTTTTTATTTGTTTTATTTGTTGCTTCATTTTTTTCCTTGCTGGTAGAAAATCTATTTTTTTTTTCTTTAAGCCTCTGATTACAGTTCCTATAGAATTCAATTTTCAGTTTATGAGATTCAATGACATTTTCTTTGATTAAGTCATCTTTCCAGCTTTCATGCATGAAATGGGATTTTGGCCAGGCTCTGGCTCTGGCCGATGATATATTCATGCATGGAATGGTCATCTGTATTTGATCATGCCCTTACACTGGGGTTCAGTTCCCTGCATCTTTGGGATTCAAGTCCCAGATCCTCACCAGTCCTCACTGGTGTCTCAGTGCTAGGGACTTCACTGTCTCTATTCCCGGGGTGTTTCAGTTTGAATGCTAGTCTGATACTATACTGATAGTTTCCAGATGTTGTTTTCTGGTGTTTTAAAGGTTCCCACTTACGAGCTTTCTCAGAGTAGACACTGCCTTTTGTGATATTCAGATACAAAGTATTCTAGTGCTCCTGTTTGATCCACGTTGAATTGGGATGCTACTCTGTGCTGGCTTTTCTTTTGGTATTGTGAACTGGTTGACTTTTTTTTTTTTTTTTGTATTTCAGGAGAGGAAGATATTATTTACCATAGTTTCTCCTTAGATTTCTTGATCATTATCTAATCTGGTAGGAACTTCGGAGTTTTTCTGAAGTCAGTATGTGGGAGTTGGGAATTTCATTACATTCACATGAAACAATTTGGTCAGCTAATATTCATTTTGTATCTGCTTCTTTGCTTCACACAAAGATGCTGTTTAAAAATATTTTTGTACATATTGGTTCTTTGATCATTTATTTGTTTATTAGGGAATTACTTTTCTCCTTATATATTTGTATCAATACATTTTGAATATAAAATCTTTATCAGAGAAATTTGCTATAAAGGTTTTTCTCCCGGGTAATTGTTTCATTTCTAACTCTAACTATTGATTCTGTTTGTGGAAAGACTTTTCAATTTTATGTAATTTGAATTATTCATTTTGTCACTTTTGATTATCTCTATTTCTTCTTTGGTCAAGAATTCTGCCCCCAACTTTAGTTGTGAAAATTATCTCTTCTTGAGACATGTATTTTCAGACATGGCATAAATATTGATTATACTTATTTTGTTATGGGAAATGGGTGATTTGTGTTTTGGTGAAAGGGAAAGGAGTGGTGAATAAATGGATAGTAATAGGTACATTCAAAAGAAATAAAAGACCTATAGCAACAAAAGAACTGTATAAATATGTATATTATACTTAGAGTTAAAGGATTGGGTTCAAATCTTGGTTCTGTCACTTATTATCTATGTGAGTTTGTGCAAATCACTTCCCCTTTCTGGATTCAGTTTTCCTCATCTATAAATTTAAAACATTGGACTAGATGCTAATCATCTGAGAGTAGGAGTTGACCCAGCTGAGGTTCTTCCAGGAATACTACACCTATAGAGAAGAAGGTGTTGAGATTACACTACAGTATCCAGTTAGGTGGGTAAGAACCCTTTGATTTGATTTGATTGCCCAACTGTTCCTAAAACACGACATTCTATCTTCTGACTCTGGGGTGCTTTCACTGGCTGTCTCCTTTATTCAGAATGTTCTTATCTCTGCCTCAATTTCCTTGGCTTCTTTCAAGTCTAAATTCCCACTGTCTGTAAAAAGCCTCTCTCAGTCCCTTTTATTTTAGCCTCTTCCCTTTGAGATTATTTTCAATATATCCCTTTTTTGTTTTCATATAGTTGTTTGCATGTATTCTCTGCCATTAGATTGTGAGCTCCTTGACAGCAAGAACTGTTGGTAATTTTTTTTTTTGTTTTTTTTTTTGATCTTTCTTTGTTTCCCCAGTGCTTAATACAGTAACTGGTATATAGTAATACTATATTGTATTACTATACTAGTTGACTGACTGGATATAGGACAAACATTATTTTGGATGAGATTACAATTGATTAATTTCCCAGTTGTTTCAGTCATGTCCAACTCTTCATGACCCTATTTGGGGTTCTTTGGGCAAAAATACTGAATGATTTGCCATTTCCTTCTCCAGCTCATTTTGTAGATGAAAAAACTGAGGCAAATAGGGTTAAGTGATTTGGCCAGGCACAAAGTTAGTTAAATGTCTGAGGTCAGATTTGAAGTCACAAAAAGGAGTCTTTCTAAGAAAAGCCATACACTGTTGGAATTACCATTTCAACTATTGTGTTGGAACTTGGTTTTATAACTAATCACTAACTTGGGGAGGGGAAAGATACCATTAGTAGTAATGGTCATGCTTCTTCAATATGAATCTGTGTTCATATGATTCCAGAGCTAGAATTTTCCATCTTGTGTGGAAAATATTGGTACCCAAATGAAGGTCCCCTCCAAGGAAAAGAATTCTGGCTTTAGGCTCACATGGATCTGGATTAATTTTAGGATAAATTGATTCCAAAGACAAGTCTAAGGCATTCCCCACCACCTTACTCTCAATTCTTCTCTCATCTCAGAATAATTCTAGGAAGATCTCCAAAACAAAGCTTGGATATGATCTAGAATATTCTCAAAATGGGCTACAAGGTCCTTCTGAGACAACTAGATAGCATAGAAAATAGAGTTCTGGGCCTGCAATCAGGAAGACTTGAACTTAAATCAGGTTTTAGATAATAACTAGTTGTCTGGGCAAATCATTGACTCTGGTTATTTTAGTAAATAAATAATAGCAGCACCTACTTTGCAGAACTGTTGCAAGGATCGAAAGAGATTATATTTGTAAAGCATTTAATACAATGCCTGGCACATAATATGTACAATATAAATGCTCTCCTGTTTCCCCTCCCCTTTATAGAAAATTATTCAGGGTACAAAATGTAAAGGACATGGCTTATTTCCTTCAAGTCAGAAGCAGTTTAAGACACAAAACCCCCATTAACGAATATAGGGAAATAAAACCTCAACACTCCATTACATTTATTATTCATCTTGTAGAAAATAAAGATTACTTTATGGGATTGCTAAGTAGAAGTTTCATATTTGCATTCACCTTGAACTAGCCATGCCAGAGGACCTCACAAGGTTCAAATCCTTTATTTGGACAGCCAGGGCATGGTTTGGGCTTTCTTCTAATTTGGAAATTGTGCTCTTAAGGAAATCATATCCTCTTGGGCAGGTGGTCCAGTTCTCCTATCCAATCTTTAAGTCTATGCCTCCATTCCCAATGGTGATGATTTTTTTTCTTCTTTGTATTTATTTTCTTATTTATTAGAGTCAGAAAGACGTGAGTTCAAATCCTGTCTCTGACAAGTTAAGTGGCTCTAAGCAAATCATTTAACCATTTAGTATTCTAGGCAGTTTTCTAGACCATCAGTTGCACAGAAAGTTCCAACGAACAATGGTAGAAGGAGATTCCCATTTTGAATGCTAAGAAAAATCGTAAGTCTAATTCCCATCCTTATGTTCTTGTTTCCCTTCTGAAGGGAAGGCTAGTGTTTCCTAGCCAAGTTAATATCTGGCACATAGTAAGCACTTAATAAATGCTTAGTGAATGATGAACTTAGAGGACTACTGGTCCTTTGGATGCATCTTCAGCTGATCTATGCAACATGTGTTGTCTTTCCCGAGTAGAGTGTGAGCTCCTTGAGAGCAGGAACTATCTTTTTGTATTAGTATGATCAATGCTTAGCAAAGAGCTTTACACATGGTGTAAATGCTTTTTCATTCATTTGATAGTCTGAATCTATGCTTCTGATTCCAAGTACCTACTCTGAGCAGTGTTGTTATTATTATTATTATTACTATTGACTTGTGCCATCTCTTGAATTGTATTCTTCTCATATTGATTGATTGATTGATTTGCTTCTCTTTTCAGGTTCATATATCCAGTCTCTCCAGCTAGATTATAGCTTTGTCACAGGCAGGAATTTTGTGTTTTCCCATATTTTAATGTCCTTAAAATAACTACCACTGTGCTTCTCAAGCTGTTAAACCAAGCAACCACAGTTTGCAAGGAGGGCTACAATGAGAAGAAAAGCTTTTAACACACCTTGAAACACAGATGCAAATAATGTCAGACAACTGACTACCCTGTGTAGTTGGCAGTAGTTAGACAGGGTTTGGAGAGGCTTCTCTTGAACCTTTGAAAGATTCAGTTATGATTGGTTGGGGTAAATATTATTAATAGCCATAACGGAAAAAGTGTGTGTGGTATCAAGGACCATAGTCATCTACTAATCAGGCCCTGGTCTAACTGTAGCCACAGTCATAAACCACGCTGTTGTGGGTAGGGTAGTTCTCTGTCAGTGAAGAAAATTTGACATAATGTATTCTGGGGAGAATGAGGGAGGACACCCACTTCCTCCAATGTACTCTGCTTCAAGGGCTGGCTGTTGCAGTTGTTGCTTTTCTCACACCCTATTTTTTCCCAGAGATCAGCAGCCCACATCCTGCCCCATCTAACCTCGGCCTTGCTCCAGCTTCTGAGACTGCTGCTTTGTGAGGTGAGGTGAGAGGAGCACCATTCCAGCCCAGACCCCCTCTAGAGCCTCTGATTAGTTGTCACCAGTGACAGCTTTGTGAAGAATATTGTAATAACTGTTTATTGCCTGTTCTTGTATTGTGAAAACCTCTTACCCCAGAGTCCCTCTGCCTTTTTCCTCTCATCCCTCCATCTCACCTCTCTTGTGCTTATTCTGTCCTGTCTTTTTACTGGGCTTTTTGTCCCTTTGAGGACTGTCACCTGAATCCCTCAGCTTCCCCTTTCCCCATTGATGAGCACGCTTTCCCTACCTCAGGTATTATTTTCACCTCTAGGAAACTTTTGTTGCTAAAACCCTGCCTCTTTAAAAAACTGAGCCTGAAAAAGTTAACCAATTGTCTTTCAGATGTGATAACATACAACTGGGAGTTTTCTGACAAGAGACTGAATAGGAGAGTGAGGAAAAAGCTGGGTTTTAGCATAGGGTTTACCACTTTGTACCCTGGGGCTTTGAGCAAGTCATAATAGATTCACCAACCCTCAGAACTGGAAGTAGTCCCAGAGTTCATCTAGCCAAACCTATGACTGAATAGTTGTCCTTATCTCCAAAAAGTGGTTATCTTAACACCTATCGATAAGTCTTCTAGGAAGAGGGAGCTTATTAACTTAAGAGAGAGTCCATTTTACTTTGGGATAGCGCTAACTGTTAGAAAGCTTTTCCATAAATGGAACTGAAATCTTCTACTCTGTATGTGCCACCCACTGCCTCTAGCTTATTCCTCTGGGCCCAAGATCATGCTGTAGGTCTCTTCCTCCTGAAAGTCCTTCAGATAGTTGGAGATATCTTTCACATCACAATGATACAAGTGGATTTAAAGTTAGGAGATTTGTGTTCAAATCCCAGCTCTGTCACTGTGCAGAGAAGTTAACCCTAACTTCTCTGGGACTCAGTATCCTCCTCTTTAAAATAGAGAAATTGGACTAGATGACCTGTTCCTTTGTGTTCTACCCTTTAAGTTCCTACAATTCCCATCTAAATAATTTCTTTCAACTAATCATTATATTGCATAGATTTTGGTTCCTTGTGATAATTCCGGTGGTTCATCTTTGGATGATCTCAAGCTTGCCAATGTCCTTTCTGAAATGTGACATCCAGAACTAAGTATGTTAAAAGCACTGATTTGGAGTCAGAAAATACTAGTGGTATCCAAGTTTTGTTATATTCTATTTGTGACACCATATGTGAGTGACTTTAACTTCTCTGGGTCTTTCTTTTCTATAAGTTAGGGCAGTTGGAATAAATAATCTCTAAGATTTCTTCCAGCTCCAATTTCACAACTCATATGGTTTGATCAGAGCTTAATACAGCAGGAGTGCTATTTCTAATTCTAGAACTGTGCTTTCATTAACTTAGCCTAAAATCACATCAATTTTTTTGGAGGCTGAATCACACTGTTGGCTCATATTGAAATTTTTGTATACTAGAACTTCTGAGTTTTGTTTTTTGTTTTTGTTTTTTGCTGGGGCAATTGAGGTTTAGCAACTTGCCCAGGGTCAGACAGGTAGGAAGTGTTAAGTGTCTGAAGTCACATTTGAACTCAGATCCTCTTGATTTCAGGGCTGGTTTCTATTCACTGCGCCACCTAGCTGCCCCAAGGAAACTGAGATTGAAGGAGGTTAAGTAACTTTTTTTTTTTTTTTTTTTTTTTTTTTTTTTTTTTTTTTTTTTTTTTTGCTGAGGCAATTGGGGTTAAGTGACTTGCCCAGGGTCATACAGCTAGAAAGTGTTAAGTGTCTGAGGCTGGATTTGAACTCAGGTCCTCCTGACTTCAGGGGTGGTGCTCTATCCACTACATCACCTAACTGCCCCATAAGGGTAATTTTTTGATTAATTCTAAATCCAGCTAAATTTACTTGGCTATACTATCATCCAATCCATACTTTTTTCTATAAGGATACTATGAGAGACTTTGTCAAATGCCTGAAATTTAGATATAACTTTTCAGGACTTCAGTTTCTTTTCTATAAAAGGCAATTTTCTATAAAATTTCTATAAAATGTCCTTTTCTATAAAATTTACATAAAACAAATTTTATACCTGACAGAATTTTAGTAAGAAAAGATCATATACAACTCTCAAGTGCCATAGAAACATTATCATATGTCTAGAGCTGAAATTAGTTTAGAGGACAAATTGTTCAATGATTTCATTTTAAAGATGAGAAAATCAAACTGCAAAGAGATTGTATCTTACACAAGATTCCATAAGTAGTATCAAATGGGAATTTAAATCCAGGTTGTCTGAATCTATCATCAATGAAAATCATGATGAGGATGATGACGATCTGAAAACTCAAGGAAGCCTGGCTAAAGAAATCTTTGAATGGGGCTTTCTCCAAGAACAATTCTTTCAGCTCAAATGTACTTTATTGGGAAATCACAGTCTACGTGAAGATTAGACATTTCACAGAAAAAGCAGGCAAGATTAACTAGAAACAAAGACTCTGGCACCTGATTCCAAGTGGGGGAGAGAACATTTGAGACCATTACAAATGATAAACTCCAGAGAACATTAGAAGAGTCACAAACAAGGTATGGAGAAAGGGGTGGAAATAGGGGTACTGGGACAATTTGGCAATAGAAAAGAAGAATGCAAGAAAAAGGAAACAAGATAGAGCAGACTATAAATACACTGGATCACAAAAGGGACAAGCAAGGATTCCAAGGTTCCAGAGCTTTCGGTTGATCTTCCAAGGTTGGTGTCCATGATTGAATATGGTGTCTAGCACCATTTGTATCTTGCAAATATAATTTCAACACTAGGACAATAGTTATGTCCTATGGTCAGAGAATTAGAGTGGAGGAAAAGAAGATAGCTGAGGTTAAGATAGTGGGGACAGAGGAGTCACTTTTCCTAGAAGAAGAATCAATGTTTAGAAGAGAAAACCATTCTTTTTCTATCTTATAGTTCTAGGATGCCCCAGACTGAGTGGGGACATGGGAGAAATCCTAGAAGAGGAGCTACCGTCAAAGCCAAGGGTCTTCAGGAGATCTCAGATGGCTCTCTGATTCAGGCCAGCATACAGGTCCCGTTGACCTTTGCGGATGGGCTGAGTAGAACAGAGATGGGAATATTAATGGAGAATTTTAAAAAAATCAGGGGAGACATTTTCTTAAAAAAAAAAAAAAGAAGGAAGATCTTAGGTCCCTAAGATCTCTTATTTAACTTGGACCCAGCTGACCCAGTTGATGGACTCTTAAGAGTCAATCAAGCCTCTTTATCATTTATAAGTCTACCATATTAGTGTTATGAAAAACTCCACCATAGCAATATATTTCCTTAATGATTTATCTCTTAAACTCGTTTCTTTCTCTACTTTTTATCAATAAAGGAAGGGGGCCAGAAATTCTCATGAAAAAAGGAGAATAGCTAATGCGACTGAGTAAGGGAGATAATCTGAGAACTTGGCTAGGATGGCAGCTATCAAGCTTTCTCTAGTTGCAAGGGTAGTTACTGCTGAATAACAAGCAATAGGGGCTCTGAGCCCACAGGCTTTGATGGGTAGCTTTACTTCATTTCTTGTCTCCCTTGCCTAGACCCCAAAGACTGAACCTTCTTTTTTCAATTACCTCATAGTCAGGATTGGGAACAGGTGGAGGTCTCTCCTTGTTTGCTCCTACAATTCAGAGAAAGGAAAAGGAATTTATTTTCTTTTTAAAAAAATATAATAATTGCATGTATTTTGAAAATAAAAAAGCTAAGATAGTTTTCAACATTTACCCTTGCAGAACTTTGTGTTCCAAATTTTTCTCCCTCTCTTTTCCCCACTCCCTTCCCCAGACAGCAAGTAATCCAATATAGGTTAAACATGGGCAATTCTTTTAAACATATTTCCACATTTATCATGCTGCTCAAAGAAAATCATATCAAAAAGGAAAAAAAATGAGAAAGGAAAAAAAAACAAACAAGCAAGCAACAATAAAGGAGAAAATACTATGTTGTGTTCCACATTTCGTCTTCCCAGTCCTCTCGCTGGATGCAGATGATTCTCTCCATTACAAGTCCATTGGAATTGGCCTGAATCAAAGGGATTTTTTTTTCTTTTTTTCTGAGGCAATTGGGGTCAAGTAATTTGCTCTGGATCATATAGCTAGGAAATGTTAAGGGTCTGAGGTCAAATTTGAACGCAGGTCCTCCTGCCTTCAGGACTAGTGCTCTATCCACTATACCACCTAGCTGCCCTTAGGATTTATTTTCAAGAAGGAACAAACAATAAGATTGTTCTCAGGCTAGTGACAGGAGATTGAATCACTCATCCTCCCTCCCCTCCTTACTTTCCCTTGCTCTTTCCCTTTCTTTTTTCACTCTTTTCAGGTCCCTTTCATATTTTACCTCACCTTTTTTGGATTTTCCTCTGACTAACCTTCATTTTATTGGGAAAGGAAAACCTTTTTTATGTAGTGTTTTAAGTTTGTAAAGTTTCTCCTCACAGTAGCCCTATAAAATAACACAATTATTATTTTTTTTTCCCATTTTATAGGTGAGGCAACTGTGGTTCTGAGTTGAAATCATTGTTTAGTGTCACACAGCAATGTGACAGAAAGATTCTCTTGATTTTAAGTCTAGTAGTCCTTTATTCAAAGACTTCCTGCTCTAGCTGGAGGGAAAATTAAACTTCCTTAGAGCACAATTGGATATTTGGAGAAGGGAGGTCATTGTAGGATAGCACACACTCTTCCAGAGTAGAAAGAAATAACAGAAAAAAAAAAGAAAAGAAAAGAAAAGAAAGAAATATCAGCAATTTGAATCCCTAAGATACTTTGCCTAGTTCTTGCTGTCATGATAGAATCGTGTCCCAAACTCTGTAACGATCATTCCATTTTTGCTCTCATAGTTTCCTCCAGGCTAGCCTGGTTGTGTTTGAAATATTACTTTTCTTCTCCACCATAACTCTACGATTCTTACCTCTAGTTCTGCCGCCAGCACTGCCACCTCGACCAGCAGGCATGGCTTTAGCCTTCCGTGCTTTGCTCCAGTAATATACCAGAAACAATACTCCCAGGGTGATGAAGACATCAGCAATGATGATCCCAGCCACCATCAGCACCTCCACTTCCATGCAGCCGTCACATACTATAAAGGCAAAGAGGGAAATAAGATGTCAGGGAGATACTGACTTGGGGGGATAGGAAGAAAGGAAGGGAAAGGAAAGGAAAAAATGGATGAGACAGAGAAAAAAAAAGAAAAGAAAGGGTGATTATCTCTATATAGTGATTTCTTTACTGGAACCAAAACTCTTATCCTCTAAGAATATATTTAGGACCTCGTCTGAATGTCCTCTTATAGAATAATTCTCATCCGCACTCTCAAAGTGTGGTATTTATTATTAATAAGTACCTTGGAGTTGAGTATGAGTGTCAAAGAAAAGCTTACTAAGGAGAGCATTTAAAAAAGACATTCATATAAAAATAGAATCACAGAGGGTTAAATCTGGAAGGAATCTCAGGGGTTTTCTGGTCCAACTTCTTTATTTCTAAGTACCAGAAAGGAAACTTGCTCACAGTCACATAGTTATTAAATGATACCCAAACCTAATCAGCCCAGGTCAGGACTTCTACCTTATTACTCCATAGTTACTTCTTGCAAGTTTACAAGTCTTATGGTAGGGTCAGAAATTCAGCTGTATAAAGGACTTTGGAAATTCTCTAGGTTGTCACTAAAGGACTGACATTTTATAGAAGCAAAAGGGTCAGAGTCAAGTTAGTTTAAGAGCTAGCTTTTCAGGATAGGGGAGAGTAAGGAAATATGTTCAGCATACTTTAAAGCTTAATCTGAATTATTAATATTTTTCTCTTTTACTTTCTTAAATCTAGATAATCAATAGAACAATAAATTAAGCCTTTATTTGTAATGTTTGCCAATTTATGAGATGTAACTGCTCAGAATGATAATTTAACAATCAGCAGCTCTGGCTCCAGTACATTTTTAAATTTAGAGAATTTAGTGGAATGGAGAGAGAGAGAGAGAGAGAGAGAGATATGAGCAGCAGTAGTAGCAGGGGGCTTCAGGTAAGGCTATGAAAAGTTCTCCCCAAGAAATTGGTTTTCTCATCCCTTTTACCTCTTGCTTTCAGGTAGAGAAAATAACCTTCTGTATTTGATCCAGATTTTCTTTTACAAAAGAAGTGGCCGCTATATTCCGTCTCTGAGTCTTTTAGGGTGAGGGTATCGGTATCCACACCATTGATTATTATATCATTTTTTTTCCATACTATATCTTCATTATTTTTCTCAGGGCAGGTTAGTGTCACTTCAGTACCTGAGATGTAGACTCCAAATTCTGAAAAATGGAAAAAGAGGAGAGAGAAAAAGAAGGTCGGAAATAGAGACAAGATCAAATCTAAGGCACCCTACTAACACGAGTAAATAAGGGCTGTGGTTCTTCAATCAACCACTATTTCCCTTCTCTGCAAAATTGGGGAATACTTGATGAATATTCAATATGATATAAGGCAGAAGGGGGAAAGATGCTAGGGATCCATTAGACTTAAAGATATATATGATACCTCACCGGGGAATGAGGGGATAATTAAAGTAGGATGTGACAAAGAAAAAGTCTCTTGTCCCAGTGCTCTCAATTTATAATCCATCAGCTATGGCATAGCCATAACTAAAAATCCTGGCATTTGTGGCCAATTCATTTGGGGGTTAGGGAATAGCTTCAGTACAGGAGGGCAGTCTCACAACTAGTGCAGTTCTACCCACCATGGAAGTTGGGCCCTAAGAGACAGGTGTAATGGCCACAAAACATCCTGCATAATGAATGTAGGAGTCCAGTAGGCACCTGTGAAGTGAGGTATAGGGATGAAAATTGGAGATCATCCGCTAGGATAGGAAACATACTACCCGATATACATATATACTACACGGAGGGTACCCTGGAATCAATGTTCACCTTGTGTATTTACAATTCTGAGAAATGGTGATTTGACATGTAAAGCTACCAGGTCCTTCAGGGTTCTCCACCTTAATCTTTTTATTAATTTTTTTTTTGCCCCTAAGCCACACTCTAGACAAAGTGCTAATGATATTGATAATTCTAAGTCCATTTATATTTCCCTTTAAAGTTTGTAAATCATTTTAGTAACTCTAGGAATCTTCCTTAGCGGAATCCTGGTCCTTCTTGAGCTTGAAAATGGGATATTTATTTCATTGAATAGAATGGAGGAGGCATTTATAGTACAGTGAAGAGTGCTGGATGAAGAACCGAGTTCAAATTCTGAGTCTGCTACATCCTCAAGTTGGGAACTGGGCAAGTTTGTCTTGAGCAGATGTGGGCAATTTCTTTGCCTTTCTCTGGAAATTCATTTCTTCATCTTTTAATGGGGGATAATAATACCTAAGGTAACCTCATAGAGGTGTGATGAGGATCAAATGAAACAATGCATGCAAAGTACTATGTAAATTATAAAAGTACTATATAAATGTCAGATGTTATTGTTTGTAGTAATAATAATTGATTGCTGCTGCATATTTTTACTGCCAAAATCTCTGATGATATTTTCATCTCATAGGTACAAAAACACTTTAACTTCTCTCTGACAGGATAGAGAAAAACTAGGCTCTGCAGATCATAATCAACTCACTATAATTCTTGTCATCTGAAAAAAAAAAAGAAAGGAAGAAAAAAGAGTCAGAACTTTTTTCAGGGATACAAGTTTAAATTCTACAATGTATGTATATATGCACATTCTTGGTCACTCAAAACATGCTTGTACAAATATGTGTTCAGATCGCTAATGGGATGCAAACTCCTAAGTCTTCCAGTTCATTCCTCTGCTTTTAGGTAGGACCAGACAGGAACCATCTCAGTCACAAGAAGAATCTGTTTTCAAACATAAAACATTGCATAGTCTTTCCTAAATACCTTTTTTTGAGTTTAACTCATTGATATTCTCTTAGCAGATTGAGAAGAGTTCTTGATGTTTATAAATCACATCCTAGGCTTCATTTTTCTTATTTATAAAATGGCTAGAGCGAGGAGTTTAAATGAGATCAGAGGTACTCAATCTTTATGTGTCATGGACTCCTCTGGCAATCTGGCAAAGTCTATGGAGCCATCTTTAGAATTATACTTTTAAATGCATAAAATAAAGTATATAGGATTGGAAAGGAAACTAATTATATAGAGTCTACCTGTAGACCCTAGCTTAAGAATCCTTGAATTAAATGATCAAGGTTTCTCCTGTCTCCACATCTAAGATCCTTGCTCTCAGCAAGTTCTACTATTCATTTAACTTAGTTCCTTACACTGGAGGTCAAATTCATATTCTTTTATTCTGTACAGCGTTCTCTGTGTAATCACTCACTGGAGAATTAACCCTATCCAATCCAATCAATCAATAAGCATTTGTTAGATACTTAATTCCATCCCAGGCACTATACTAGGAGTTAGCAATATAATACAGAGGAGACAATTCTTACTTTTCAAGGACCACATAACTTATTTGGGTATAATTATTCCTATGTTAACACATTCTCAGTTATAAGACGGATCTATTAATAAAATATATGGGCATATATGATGAATGTTGTATTAAAAAGTGGTTTGGGTTTGTATTCTCCCTGAATACAGTTACTTCTTATTTATCCATCCTAATAAAAAGGAGTACTAGTATGGACAGCTGAAATAATCCACTAATCTAATTTGGGTACTTGGTCCTACTCCCAAGGAAAGACATTGGATCCCATGGGACACTCTATTGCAGTTACCTGGGCCTTTGGTAAAGGCAAAAGTGTTCTGGGGAGGAGGGGAGACTCCATCTGATAATTGGGAATTGATTTAATAAAAGGTGAAAAAGATGTTTCTTACTATTATAAGCATAATGTATTTAAAAATTTATCTCAAAAAGAGAACATATTATAGTGGATAGAGGGCCAGTCTTTGAATTGGAAAAATGCAGGTTTAAAATCCTGTTTCTGAAACATTCTAGCTTTGTAAACAAACAAAATAACTTAATAGTTGTTTCTATACAAAAATCTATATTTAGATATATATGAATCCACATAGGATTCTACACAATTCCGTAATCTGAATCTTCATTAACATAAGGAAGGACTCAGATACTCAGACATACATATCCATATAGCATGCTTGATGAAATATACTATAAAACTCTTGAGGAAGCATTTCTTTCTTACATTAATGAGAAATACAGGTTCATTCTCTATGGATCCCATTAAAAAGTTTTTGTATTAATAGTCATTATATCTTAAACTCATTAGCATTACTCAGATTAATTTTATATAACCACTTTTTTCATAATTTCAAAAAATTTAGCAAAGTGAAAATCTTATAAGATGGGGAATTGGCCAAAAAAGAAACAATAAGAAAACCATTAGGAAACTTTCCTATCAATAACCCAAACCTATTACTCCTGTGGTTCAGGGACCCCTCTCATTCTCCTTCCCAACCTTACTCTTCCTTGCTAAGTGAAAAGCTGTGCTCATCTTTGGACTAATGGAAAATCATTTAGTGGCCATGTACAAAAGATCTGTTATGAGAACAATCAGAACTACATAGCTGTTTGGAAAGTGCAGTGTCAACAAGAGAGCAAAAGCAGAAGTTGCAATGTCTCTAATCACACACACATATGACATATTCAACCATTTTGGTAGAATTGGATTGAATGAAAGATGAGGGTGGAGAAGTTCTGGTGTGACAGGGAAGGTTAATTCACTCAGCCTATGTCATATATGCATTTGGCAGATGTGCAAATACCTGTACTTTCTTAATGGAGTATTCAAGATGTGACTGCAAACACACTAACACAAACACATACAATAGAGTGCTCCCACTGCAAACATCTAAGTATCAACCTGCCTATTATGGCATACAAACATGCACAAAGGAAAAATGAGGTTTGCCTGGAAGCAAACCTCTACAAATACCCAATGGAGACCTCCACAACAATGCCCCATAACAAAGCACCCAGAATAAACACAGAAACACTCAGTTCCACTTAAGGGACTCCATTCCTTCCCTCCGAGTAGTTAAGATTCCTATATTCTCTGGGGTTCTCATTTTCTGGGTCAGAAATGTAACAGGTAAAGGGAAAGTAAGGTTGCAGTGGAGCATCACTGGTGATCTATTTCCCTGGGATGCCTACTGGGGATACTGGTAGTATCACCATAACAGATGAAGGAAAGGCTGCCTTACCGTTTTGTAAGTCTTGCCCCCAGACACAAGCTGGAAAAGAAGAGAGAGAGAAAAAAATGAGCAAACTATAAATAGTTGGAATTCTAATAGAAACAGGGAGAGTTATCTTCTAGTCAAACTCATTAAGACTTTCTGAAATCAACTCCTTCACCTCCTCACTACTGGAAAAAAGATATTCTTATCCAACAGACACTGAGATATTACTCCCAAAGATCCTGTTGTCTAGGAGCCTTTGGTTATCGCAAGTACAGGCCTGTGCTGGGAAGTGTTTCACCTGAAGCTTAAAGGCATCATGAGCAAACTAAAAGGGAAGAAAGGGGTGGAGGAGTGTGTGTGTGTGTGTGTGTGTGTGTGTGTGTGTGTGTGTGTGTGTGTGGTGGGGGGTGGGAGGAATTGGAAACAAGCCTGCTGAATCTAGCTCTTTGGGAGCTAGAGAAACTGCAAATAGATTCAAAAACTTGAACCGCCATTTTGAAAATTGTTCTCTGTCTGCGAGGAGGGGACAAGGAAACTAAATCTCTTTTCAAGCAATATTTGATTCTTCCCACTTTGATTCATGGTTGGGCAAAAATATGGTGATTAATGCTTTAATACAAGTTATTGCTTCACTGATAGCTCATTTCTTACCCTTATTTTCTGGCTATGGAAAAAATTGAAAACAGAAATAATCATATTTATCCAAATTCCTTTCTCCAATCAATAAGTATTTTAAGTATCTTTTATGTACCAGGAATTGTATTAGAGGATGAAAAGAAAAGATAGATTAACTTCTGCCCTCAAAGAGAATATATTCAATTAGGAGAGAAGGCATGTATTCCTATAAGTATATATAAAATGAATACAAGGTAATTACATGGAAATTTGCTTTGATTTTACCACTTATTTTTGGTACCCATTCCTCGATAATAGATTTTTCTCATTTTTAATGTATTGTTCTGTGTAAGTGTTGTTTCTACCCAGTGGAATGTAAGTTCCCTGAGGGAAGACACTGTGTCATTTTTGCTGTTGTATTGCTAGTGTCCGACACTTAAAGGATGCCTAATATATAATTATTGAATTTAATTCAATTGAAATATGAACTATAAATTAAATTAATTAGAATAAATGTATTACCATTTGATCCTCTATATCAGGAGGGGTGAGAAAATATTACTTTTTGGTTTCTACTGTGCCTCCTAGGTTGATATTCTCAGAAATAAGTTGCAACAACTGCATGGTTAGTCTTACTTCCTAAAGGTTTTCTACACTTGGGTCTGTATATATCTTGGGACATCAGACTTAAAAAGGACAGAAACCCTACCTAAAAGCAGGCAGGGTAGAGCTATATGACGCTGGAATACTTGATGTTATATTCTAGAAGGTTCTGGTCACTGTGGCTCTTCTCTCTATGTTTCCTTCTCCTTCCTTCTCTCTTCCCTCCTCCTCCTCTGTCTGTTTCTTTCTCTCTCTGTCTGTCTGTCATATAGGAAGATTACTTAATGCATAAATCTTTGGGAAAATATCCTGCAGATTTTAAGGAAGAATCTCACCTTCCCTCTTGGTAAATCTTTGAAGATGGATCAAAAAAGTAAGGATATTTGCTGAAACTCTGAGACAGAACCCTTTCTGTGAGAGTGTGGAGCACTGTCTAAATCTGAAACATGATCAGCCATTTTGTGTCAGGCTTCATCTCATAAACATTAAAAATATTCTAGAGTTTGGGGTCCTATCCCAACACCTGGGTTTTCCAATGTATAACACTAGACCAAATCTAGTTGAATCTTCAAGGCTCTCTTTTGTGCTAGCTCATGCGGCCATTATGAGTTTGTTGAGGATGAAAGAATCATTTTCTTAAGGGCAGCCAAATGGCCCTTTTGCTCTTAACCCCTGCTTTTTTTTTCTCTCTGGGTGGACCAAATTCCCCAGATACCTGCAACATGGATTTTTCTGTTTCTTGACATCTAGAGCCCCAAGATTTAATTTTACATCCTGCCTAAATCTCTCTCAAACACCAGTCATTTTTCATTTCTTCCTGGGAGAGGGTCAGGGCAGCGGGTGCCCATGGGTGCTGCTGGTGTGTACCTCCCAGGCCTTCACCCAATCTTATTTACCTGAGAGGAGACAAAATCCCAACACAGTCCGGAGAGCTTCCAGCTGCATCTTCCTCTGCTTGGATCCCAGCAGTCAGGATTTGGTGGGTTTATTTCTTCTGAAAAAGTTATCTTGAGGCTGGTTCAAAGCTCCTGCTAGAAGATGAGGACTCTAGGGAACATCTTTGTCAAATGCTGTTCAGAGCAGAAGGGAGGTAAGGTATGAAGAGGCCAGAAACAGACACCCAAGATGATAAGGGGAGGGCGGGTTTCTGAGTCCCATACAGGAAATGTATATGGGCTGCTGAGGTTAAATGACTCCCTCATACAGATGTGTTCAAGGCAGGAGGCCACCACCTGGGGTGATTATGGGAAGCTAGGTCTTACAAAATTCTCTTAGTGAAAGGAACTCCAGAGGAACTTGGCACTACCTACAAAAAGTGTCATCAGTTTTGTTTACTTTGGATTCTCACTAAATAACTAAGGGGATATATAGGGTGGGACGGAGAAGGAAGAGGTTCTTTTTGTCAGAATAGAAAAACCTCCATTGAGAACAAATCGTCTTTGCAACAGATGAATATTTCCCTTTATTCTCTATTCGAGACCCAGATAGCTAGCGCTTACTTTCAGAGTACATAGAGAAAAATTTTAGTAAAACATCTTTTACTCCCCTTGGGAAAGATATTGGAATATATGATTTCCTTTAAATTTGGGTACCATAAACAATTCTCATGAGAAACAAAAATAACAGGTTTTTATAAAAAGATAAATATAGATGGACAGAGTACTTATTGACCAACTTAGATATGTAGATAAGTTACAAAAAGTTGGAAAGTGATACATATATTATCAGTCAGAATTAACAAACACTATGCTATTAGACATTTTTGCTTATAACTATGAGGAGAGATACATTTTGTTGGAGATGAACCTTTTTAGGAATTTGCTGAGAACAACTTGCCAATTAAACAAAAAGGAAATATAAACAAGGGAAGATAACTGAAGATGAATACAAAAGAATGATATATTTCCAGAGGAATAGTGTCATGAGTGTTGAATCTTGAAATAAATTGAGGTTGATGATGAATGCTCTTATTTAGAATGAGAGCAAAAAGATCAAATAAAGGACAGGACTGGGTATATCAATCAGGACAGATGACAGACAGAACATAGATCTTAATAACTTTTATTTTGCTTCTCTCTGTCAACTAGAATGATTTTTGGATGGGAAAAGATATGATGAAAATTATTAATAGGAAGTTGAAATCAAGAGATGTAAGGGTTAGAAAACCTCTAGGAGCAAGGAATGCAGTTCAAAGCATGTGGGAGGACCTGAGGGATGAGAAGTACTGAGGAGCAGGTAAGTCCTAAGTGGAGGTGGGGCATAGCCCCACGAGGCAGTATCTGACCCCAGGTACCATGTCTCCCTATTTTGTGCTCTCAAAACCTACCCCACCTCCCTTCCTCTTCTCAGGCCAATCCTATTATGCCAGGTTCCTAGAGCACCTCCCCTTTCCCCCGATCCTGGGGTGGGGAGGTATAAATATGTGCTATCAAAGAATAAAGTTCTCTTTCGCTTCACCCTACCTCCTGGTGGTCTGTCTCTATGTTATCCGGGTTGGTGTCCGAAGATGGTTAAGTGTGGCCTAGCCATGCCATTGATGGACGAGCATTAAGAGTAGCTTAAAGGGGAGCTACAAGGTTAGGATAGTATTAAGAGATGTTACAAAGAATTATGAAGAGATCATGAAAAAAAAAAATAGTTACCTTAAATGAGTCACCAAACTTTGAGGGTACTAAACTAAAAAATGTTATTGCATTAATATTGTGATTGATTTGAAAAATCCACATTTTGAAATTTTAATTCTTGGTTGTAATCCCAGGGCTTTTGCCTTCTGGAATATAGTATTCTAGGCTTTTTGATCCTTGATTGTAGAAGTTGCCAGATCCTAGTGATCCTAATTGTTGCTTCTTGATAATTAAATTGCTTTTGTCTGGCAGCTTGCAGTATTTTTTTTTCTTGAGATTATAGTTCTGGAGTTTTACAACAATGTTCCTTGGGGTTTTTCTTATGGGATTTCTTTCCAGAGGTGATTGATGGATTTTTTCAATGACTCTTTAACCTTCTGGTTCTAATATATTAGGACGGTTTTCCTTGATGATTTCTTGAAGAATGCTATCCAGGTTCTTTTTTTGGTGATGGTCTTCAGGTAGACCAATAATTTTAAAATTGTCTCTCCTGGATCTATTTTCCAGGTTCAGCTATTTTTCCAATGAGGATTTTACATTTTCTTCCATTTTTTCAATCTTTTTAGTGTGTTTGATTCTTGATGTTTCATAGACTCATTAGCTTCCATTTGCCCCATTCTACTTTTTAATGTGTGATTTTCTTCAGTTAACTTTTGTATCTCTTTTTCCTTTTATTAATTCTACTTTTCAAGGTGGTGGTTTCTTTAGTGAATTTTTTTTTTTTTTTCATTTGGTCTATTGTGGTTTTTAAGGAATTGTTTTCTTCAGTCACTTTTTCCCCTTCCTTTTCTAAGATGTTGACTCTTTCTTGTATATTTCTTGTTTCTTTTCTCATTTTCACGTTTACCTCTCTTATTTGCCTTTTAAAATCTTTTATAAGTACTTCCAAGAAGCTTCTTTTGGCTTGAGAGCAATTCATATCACTCTTTGAGACTGGTCTTCCCTGTCACCATAGTAGCTTTCTCTGGTTAAGATGCTTTTCTGTTTCTTGCTCATTTTCTTTCCTTTTTAAAAATTTCCTCTTTTGTGCCTTTTATGGTCAAGCTGTTCTCTTGGAGTAAAGGGGATGCTGTCCCAAGCTTCCTGTGCAGGTTGAGCCTTAGTTTTGAGCAAAGGGATCCCTTGTATTTGGTGTCTTGCTCACTGCAGAGGGTAACCTTACCTGCTCTCTCCAGGAAACCGATTGGTTTCCCTAGCTGGCAATTTGCCTCCTGAGATGGGATTGGAGGCTGTCCCACTGCTGCTACTAAGCCAGGACCAAGGATTTTAGTTGCTTATCTACTGTGATTAAGACCCTCTCACTAACTTTTCCAGACTCCATCTGAGCTGGGCTGAACACCCTTTTCACCCCAGTGAGTTTGACCTTTCTTGAAGTTTTTCAGTCTCTCTTGAGTTGGAGAGAGGTTTCATTCTCTCAAACTGTTCAGAAGCTTGATTTCATCTGGTTTTCAAGGGAAACTGGGAGAGCTCAAGCAGCCTCTTGCCTTTATTCCACCATCTTGACTCCACCCCTGGAAATCTAATGTTAGAGGGGTAATGTGAGAATGGGTATACTGGTACTTTTTTGGCAGATCTATGAAATGGTATAACCATCTTGGTAAACAATTTGGACATATGCAAATAAAATGACTAAGATGTTCATATTCTTTGACCTAGAGATTTCTTAGGGAGCATATACCTCAAGGAAGTCATTTGATAAGAAGAAAGTCACTATTTACACCAAAATATTTATAGCAGAATTTTTTTTTTTGGTGAAATTCAGGTGGAAGCAAAGTAGGTATCCATAGATTGAGAAATGGTTAAAAAAAATTTTATGGTACATCAGTTTACCAAATATTATTACAGTGTTGTAAGAAATGGTGAGTGTGAAGAACACACACACACACACACACACACACACAAACACAAATACACACATATGTGCCTGCCACGAGCACCTTTCAGGAAGTCATAAGTTCATCAGCAGTATTTGGGAACTTCATGCTTTGTCCTAGGTATCCTTGGATGGCTAAGCAGTGGGAGGAAGAATTGTGTGACACAATCCAAAAGTCAAGGTAGTGTTCCTGATGGACATAAGTCAAGGGTCTCAGATTGTCCTGGAGTGCCTCTTACTGCTGAGATAATGGCAGAAGTTGTTATAATGTATAATAGAGGTGTTGAGTTCATAGCCCAAATCAACCCAAATCACATAAAAATGCAATCAGGAAATATTTAACAAATAAATAAAAATCTACAATGCAGATATTAGGTTTAGATAATGTTAATTTGTGGTTTTCTAAGTCATTTCCCTCAAGGAGAAATTCATTTCTATTTGATTTTGTTACTATCACTTTACAGCACTGTAACAATCCTATATAGTTATATCTGCCAACTATTTTTCAGTGAAATATGAAAGAAAGGTTATCACTGGAGGGAAGAGGGGCTATGAGAAATTTGAGAAGGGATGAAATATGTAGTTTCTAATATTTTATGGCTGTCTTTCACATTTATATTGTTATAATCACTGTGTATATTGTTTTCCTGGTCCTGCTTATTTCCATTTGTTTCAATCAATAGTCTTTCCATGTTTCTTTGGATAAGTCAGATTCCACTCATGTCTGGGTTGATTTTTGCGCACAACTATGTATGCAGAGAGAGATCTAGCTTCTGATAGGTGGGGAGGATGCTGAGTGAGGCACTGTGTAAAGAGTTAACTGCAGACACTCTTTGGGAAAGATGTGAATTAAGGTCCTCCCAAGGAGATGATGGAGAAGCAGACAGACTTTAGAATGGCTGGCATATTTCAGAAATTGGTCCTATCTGGACTCACCTGAAATTCTAGAGACTGCTCCCCTTTAGATAAGATTGTTCTCTCCTGGTTTGAGTTGAGATCTTATCTCACTCCTACCTAAATAGCTCATTTACTTTGGAGATTCATTTGAATAGTCTTATCTGTATAACTTCTCTTATTTGCTATTTGTTTTGGTCTTTTGTGTGACTAGCATTTAAGGAAAACAAGAAACTAAGGACTACTATTCCCTGAAGAGGGATCAGGAAAGTGGCTGTCATCTCCTAGACTATCAATATTTGAGGCAGGAAAGATAAATCCAATCTAAACTTATTGCCCCTTTGGGACACTGGAGGAAAAGAGCACCCCACCCTAATAACACTCCTGGGGCTTGCTTTCCCCTCTCCCCAGATAATGGTCTGATGGTGCTAACAAAGTCTATGGTTTTACTCACCACAGCAGTGCCCCAGGCCTCAGATCATATCTATCCCTATCATCTGTGCACCATTTCTATTTATTTACACAACCCATGATGGAACCTACATTACATCTGCATTTATAATCTCATCACTTCCCACAGCATGATTATATTCCATCACATTCATGTATCACAACTTATTAGCCATTTTCTAATTGATAGATAACTATTTTGTTTTTATCTTCTTACTACCATAAAAGTGGTACTATATTTTGGTGTGTATGGAGTCTTTCTCTTTATGCAACATAAAGAGAGGTCTACATGAAGCAAGGGCAGTTCCCTATCTGGAACATAGGGATTTCACTGTATGACTTGAAAGAAGGTAGAATATATACTTCTAGCCTCTTCTCCCCTTACCCTTTTCCAAGGGAGACTTTCATTCCTGCTAGAAGGGGAAACAGGAGAATAGGGCTGGAAGCCTATCTGTTCTCTTTAGAGAGAGGGAGTACTGGGATAGATATATTTCTATCTGCTCCCTTAAGCATGATAAGAGTCTATTAGCTCTTTGCAGCAATTTGGTGATCCAGGACAATTCCAATGCACTTGGTATGGAAAATGCCAAAAGAACTATGGAGACTGAATGTGGATTGAAGTATAGAATTTTCACTTTTTTTGCTTGTTTGTTTGCTTTTTCTTTCTCATGTTTTTTTTTTTTTTTTTTTTTTTTTTTTCCCTTTTGGTGTGTGTTTTTTTTTTTTTTTTTGCAAAACATAACAAATATGGAAATATGTTTAGAAGGATTCTATATGTTTAACCTAGGTCAGATTGCTCGTAGTCTTGGGGAGAGGGGAGAGAGGAGAAAGAGGGAGAAAAAAATTGGTAACACAAAATCTTATAGAAATGAATGTTGAAAATTATCTTTACATGTATTTGGAAAAAATAAAATAATATTGAGAAAAAGATATAGCGTTAGTCTATGAGATGTGATCAGGTTTAATCTAGCTTTTGATAGCCATTTCACTAAATGGGAAGACAAAGGAGGACTTCAGTCTTTATATTTAAGGCTTGACCTCTTTCCCACTAGCTACAAGTTCTATAATAAACAAATATAGTAAATAGGAAAAAAGCAAACAAAAAACACCACACCAAACACCCCATTTATCCAAAACAGGACAAAGCAGAAATCAGAGAAGACATAGGTGGAGAATATATACCAGACAATATAGAGTGAAGGAGAGCTCCGATGGGAATGGGATAACTCAACTTGACAGAGAGACAGAGATAGAGCTCACCCAAAAGGAAAACTTCCTAAATTTCTACTGTAGGAAGATGGGGATCAAGGCATAATATAGAGAATGATGGCTCCTCTTATGTCTTCCCAGAGTCTTTTGCCATCTTTGCATGTATTTGGAAAAATAAAAAGCTTTTATTATTAAAAAAAAAAAAAAAGAGAGAGAGAGACAGTAGCAAGGTAGATGGTGAAAAGGTGGCTGGGATGGACTTTGAGAACATACTTTGGTGGATTCATCCTCTGGCATTTCTAGTACAAAACTATAAACCTAATGGAAAGAGCCATTCATATTCAGAGAGAGGACTATGGGGACAGGATGTGGATCACAGAATAGTATTTTTATCTTTTTTGTTGTTGTTGTTGTTTGCTTGTTTTTTTTTTTTCTTTCTATTTTAAATCTGATTTCTCTTGCCCACATGAGGAATATAAAAATGTGTTTCAAAGAATTTCACTTTTACTTCTATTGGATTACTTGTTATCTAGGGGAGAGGGGAGAAAGAGAGGAAGGAAAAAAAAATTGGAACACAAGATTTTGTAAGGGTTAATGTTAAAAAAACTATCTTTGCAGGTATTTGGAAAAATATAAAAAAAGAATAGAACCCTATCATGAGTGACACAAACTTTATACCATGTCTATTGATGCTGCAGTGAGAATCTCACTTCCCTAAGTATCTGTGCTTTGGTGTTTTAGAAGATGGAGAAAATCTAGAGATCCACAACTAGTGCCAGTCTATGTATGACTTGTCCTTTAATATAATTCAACACTCTACAGCCAAAGAACAAGCAGAGAGGAGAGATCACAGTTCCATGTACCTCAGCAGATAATCCTTCCAGGAAACTGTCCTAGCAAACATCAGCGATTCCTGCTTTCAGCAGCCACAGGAGCAGTGACATTAGGTACTAGGGACTGTGTTCCCTCAACCACTCTCTTTTGACTCTTCTTGAAGTTATGAAAGGACCAGCCTTTGGACATTTTGTTTTATTGCCTTTACCTCCCTTTCTTGCTCCTAGAGTGGGAGAAGAGGAAGGTTAAATGACCAAACTATCTTTCCTAACAGCCCTGTGTTCAAAGTCTGTCAACAGATCACTACAGACTGGTTAATAATTTCCAAAATCAGTGAAAGACTGGGTAAAAAGGTCACACCATAGTTATTTAAATATACTTTTCATTTTTGTTGTTTGGTACTTTTAAATCTAAATCAATATTTTATACAATAAAGGAATGTGTACTTATTTGATTGGGAAGAGATGACATTTTAGCATAGTCCTGTGATGAGGGTTTAATAACATAAAGCAGGCATACAGGATGTGGTTTCTCAGTAAAGGGTGAAGGGCTATTTTGATTGAGTTAAATACATGCTAACTGTACCTGTTAGACTAACAAGAAGAAAGATTCCTTGTCTCTGAAACCATAAAGAGTTCCTATGTTCCCCAGTGCTTTCATTGGTACTAAAGGAAAACGCATGACTACTGGGTTGTGTGACTTCTTAATACCTGCTTCTTTTGGTGACTAAGACTAGGAATGCCATGATGGTTAAATAAACATAAAATGTAATGTTATAAACACACTAAAGAAGAATGGAAGGAAGTTCTTCCATAACTATGACTGGAAGAAATTCATAACTAAATAAGAGGTGATCATAAAAGAGAGAATATACAATTTTAACTACAAAAAATGAAAAAAAAGTTTTTATATATACACTGTTAATGCAGCAGGAATAAAAAAGACAAATGGTTAAGTTGGAAAAAATCTTTGCATTAAATATTTCTAAGAAAAGTCTGATAACCAAGATATTTTAGGAATTGACACAAATATGTAAAACCAAAAGTTCTCCCAATGGTAAATGGACTAAGTCTACAAAGTTTTTTAAATTGCAAACTATTAACCATATGAAATTTTGTTGTAAATGACTAGTAATAAGAGTGTCAATTGACAACTCAGAAATTTCACCTCATCCAGAAAATTGATAAAGATGACAAAAGAGAGAAATAGTTTATGTTGGAAAAGTTGAAGTCAATAAGCATTTATCAAGCATCTACTATGTGCTAGGAACTGTGCTAAGTACTGGGATACAAAGAAAGTATCCTGACCTCTAGGTCCTTATAGTTTGGTGGGGAAATGATACATGGATAAATAAATAAGAACAAGATATATAGAGGATAAATAGGGAGTAACCAACAGAGGGAAGTACTAAAATTAAGAGGGATTAGGAAAAGTATTTTGAGGTGGAATTTTATGTGGGACTTGAAAGAAGCCAGGGAACTCAGTAGGTAGAGATAAGAAGAGCACAGATGAGTGACAGCTAGAGAAAATGCTGAGGGTGGAAAGATGAAGTTTTTATTTGAGGAACAGCAAGGAGACTAGGGTCACTGGTTTGAAGAGTTGTGAAGGTGATGATAGGGGTAGTATATAAAGTATAAGAAGGGTCAAATGGTTGGAACTATCCCATGTGTGGCTACAGCTAAACAGAGCAAGCTAAAGAGAGGAGAGAGAGGAATCAAACACAAGTTAAATTTCAAAGTGAGGGAAACAGTTTGCCAGCAAGGACACATGTGCCAGAGCCCCATCCTTAGTGGGGGACTCCTGAGGCAGTGTGGGAAAATCTCAACACCCATACTAATGGCTACACTGTGAATTGTAGCTCTAACAATAAGGGGTAACAATAACAATGTTAAAAATTTGATTCCATAGCAGGGCTTCATGACCAGAATATGGGTACCTGTCTGGTGCTTGTCTGAGCTCAGAGGACACCTGGTGCTGGCCAAAGCAATACAATAATTATATGACTTTGCCAGAGGGTAAGGGCAAAGGATTGTTGCTCTGTTAAGCCTGTTTGCTGGGCTGAAGCTCTGGAAAACAATCTTGACAGAAGATTGGAAAAGAGAGTATCAGGTTATGAAGTCTCCTCAACATATATATAAGTATAAGGGTAAGAGTTGAAGAGGAAAGAAGTATTGTAAGCCAGATACTGAACTCATTGAAGAAGAAAGGAGAGTGTCTTGGAGGATTGTAGACAATAGTTACTAAGATTTTAATTGGATGGAATATGTAAATTATATGGACGTCAAAGTAGGAGAGGTTACTATGATGTGGGAAAATGTGGAAAAAACAAGACCAAAGAGTATCTTAATTTTCCCATCTTTATCAATAATTTGGGTTTTTTTTCCTGTTTTATTTTTTGATTTTTTATTGAAGCTTTTTATTTTCTTTTTTTCCCAAGACATACTTTAATTCATGCTTTGCTTTAAAAGTCTTAAAATATTCAACTTAATCTCCAAATTATTTTCTCCAAATTTATATTTAGCTTTTTAAAAAAATAACTTTTTATTGATAGAACATATTCCTGGGTAATTTTTTACAACATTATCCCTTGCATTCACTTCTGTTCCAACTTTTCCCTTTCCTCCTTCTACCCCCTCCCCTAGATGGCAGGCAATCTTACACATGTTAAATATGTTATAGTATATCCTAGATACAATATATGTGTGCAGAACTGAGCAATTCTCTTGTTGCACAGGGAGAATTGGAGTCAGAAGGTAAAAATAATCTGGGAAGAAAAACAAAAATGCAAGCAGTTTACACTCATTACCCAGTGTTCCTTCTCTGGGTGTAGCTGCTTCTATCCATCATTGATCAACTGGAACTGAGTTAGGTCTTCTCTTTCTATCCTCATACAGTATTGTTGTTGAGTTATATAATGATCTCCTGGTTCTGCTTATTTCACTTAGCATCAGTTCGTGTAAGTCTCTCCAAGCCTCTCTGTATTCATCCTGCTGGTCATTTCTTACAGAGCAATAATATTCCACAACATAAGATATAAAGCAAAGATATAAACCAAAGATATAAGCAGACACCTACATGTCTGGCATAGGGGGATCAATAGCAGCTGACATTAGTGCTGCCCCTATGAGATGGATATTTGAAGGTGAAACAGGAGTTTTTACTCCTTTTATAGTTGAAAAAATCCCCATCAATCTGTGGGGAAGAGACATTTTACAACAGTTAGGATTACAAATGAGTACTTTGGTTTTTTAGACAGGGCTGCTGTTGAAGACCTGCCAACACTTTCACCTGTTCCTATTCAATAGAACACTGATACACCAGTGTGGATAGGACAGTGGCCTTTAGGTGGTGATAAAATTCAGGCTTTATTAGATATAGTACAGGAGCAACTTGACCAAGGACATTTACAACCTTCTCTAAATCCTTAGAATTCCTCTGTATTGGTTGTAAGAAAGAAATCTGGAAAATGGAGGATGCTCACTGATTTAAGAAAGGTAAATGAACAGATGGGAAACTATGGGAACTCTTCAGCCTGGGTTTCCATCTCCTACTCAATTGCCTAGAGAATGGCCTCTTTGGGTTATAAACATTAAGGATTGTTTCTATTCTATCCCTCTAGATAAGGAGGATATGAAAAGATTTGCCTTTTCAGTGCCCAGCATTAACTTAGCTGAGCCTTATAAAAGATATGAATGGACAGTTTTGCCACAGGGAATGAAAAACAGCCCTAATATGTGTCAAATGTATATTGCTGCTGCTCTTACTCCAGTAAGAAAAGCATTTCCAAAAGTTATGTTACTACATTACATGGATGATATATTAGGATGTGCATCTGAAGAACAAATGTTAGAAGCATGTCTACAAAAGACCATGGAAACACTAAGATACTACAAATTGCATATAGCTCCAGAAAAAATTCAAAGACCTGCTCCTTTTCAATATTTAGGATATGAAGTATATCCTAAGGTGCTCACAGTACAAAAACTTTCCTTAAGAACAGAGAAGCTAAACATCTTAAATGACTTTCAGAAATTGATGGGAGTTATCCAATGGATGCGTCCAGTGTTAGGCTTGACTACCTATCAGTTACAACCATTATATGACATTTTAAAGGGAGACAGTGCTTTACACTCAGCATTCCAGCTTACAAAAGAAGCTCAAGAGGTTTTGAGAGAAATTGAACTGGCTTTATCCAATGTGGTTGAAAGAGTCACTCAAAAACCCTTGGAAATATTGGTTTTTGCTACACAAGAGACACCCACAAGAGATGAAGCAGTCCTTCATCAAGGAGACAGTGTGATAGAGTGGGTGAACCTCCCAGCTCAACCAGAACAAAGCCTTACTCCTTATCCAGTGCTTGTGGCTAAAATTTTATTAAAGGCCATTAAGTGAGCAGTACAATTATCTGGGATAAGACCTGACAAGATATACACCTTTTATACTAGTGCACAAATTAATGTATGCTGTGAAACCATCCCAGAGAGGCAAATTTTATTGTCCATGGCTCCAAATTTTGCACATGGGTCTCCATTAAAGATAACCAGACTATTATATAATTGGCAATGGATTCTTGAAGATAAGGTTTCTAAAGTTCCTCTTAAAGAACCAACTATCTTTACAGATGCATCCAAACACAATATTTGTGCTGTATACTCTTGTGATTTAACTATAAAGAGAATAGTCAAAACTCCTTTTCAGTCCACTCAGCAGAATGAATTGTATGCAATCATTCTAGCTCTTGCTTATTATCCAGGAGATGTAAATATAATATCTGATTCGGCCTATTCAGTGGTACAAAGAATTGCCACAGCCTAATTAAAATTTGTAGCCTCTGATGTATATCAGCTCTTCAAGGAGCTTCAAGAGCAAGTGAGAAAGCATCCAGGTAAGATTTATATTTTGCATGTCCACTCTCATAGTGGACTTCCAGGTCTAATTTTTGATGGTAATTCAAAGGCAGATAGCCTTCTAACTATGCTGGCCAATACTCCTTTATTTCAAGAAGCCCAAGAATCTCATTTTAAATACCATCAGGCTGCTCGAGCTTTACATTTGCAATTTGGAATAACAAGAGAGGAAGCAAGGAGCATAGTAAAAGCCTGTACAGCCTGCCTTCCTTTCCACACTCCTACACTGCCTCCAGGAAAAAACCCTCGTGTTTTGAGACCCAATGAAATTTGGGAAATAGATATCACCCATTATAAATCTTTTGGTTGCCTGTCTTTTATCCATGTTGTGGTAGACACCTTTTCAGGATTTACTTTTGCAATACAGGAGCAAAAGAGACAGCCCAAGTGGTCACTGAATTCCTCATACAAGCATTTGCAATCATGGGTGTGCCACAAACAATAAAAACAGACAATGGACCTGCATATACTTCTAAACATTTTGCACACTTTTGTGCACAGTATAAGATTTTACACACCACTGGCATATCTTTTAATCCTCAAGGACAGGCAATAGTAGAGAGGAGAAACAGAGACATTAAGACGCTCCTCCAAAAACAAAAGAAAGGGGGAGCCACAGGTAACCCTAGAGAACTTCGAAATCTAGCTCTTTATACTATTAATTTCTTGATTTTTGACAAAGATGCACTGGCTCTGGCAGACAGGTTTTATAACTCACTGGAAGGGCAGTGTCCAGTGCGAGCAACTCTACTATCTTTAGATTATCGCCAGATGATGTGGAGAGACCCAGAAAGTGTTGAATGGAAGGGACCAGATAGATTAACTGCTTGGGGGAGAGGGTTTGCTTATATCTCCACAGACGGAGAAGGAATCAGATGGGTGCCAACAAGCCGTATTTGCCTTGTCCATCGGAGGGAGACAGAGCAGATCCTTGAAACAAAGGAGAAGACCCAAGAAACATTGGATGATTCCGTTGCTGACTGTGCCCACCACTGAAAGAGCATGGCAGTTATGGTATTTGATTCATGGACATCAAAATTGTTAGACTTCAAAACCCTCAAGAATCATTGGATTCTCTGAGACATAAGATTGTTGTAGGACTTCAAAACTCTCAAGAATCATTGGATTTTCTGAGACATGATAAGATTGTTGTAGGACTTCAAAACCCTCAAGAATCATTGGATTCTCTGAGACATGATAAGAGATTGTTGTAGGACTTCAAAACCCTCAGGAATCATTGGATTCTCTGAGATATGATAAGACTATTGTAGGACTTGAAAACCCTCAGGAATCATTGGATTTTCTGAGAAATGATAAGACTGTTGCAGGACTTCAAAATCTGCTGGGATCATTGGATTCCCTAACACATAAAAAGACTGTTGCAGGACTTCAAAAACTTGCAGGGATCATTGGATTCCCTGACATGTGAAGCAATGGACAATAGATTGGTTTTGGACTATCTCTTGGCTGCTGAAGAAGGCGTATGTGCGACTGTTGTTTACATACCCTCCTTCTAGGACTTCTGGAAATCTCTTATAATACCATATTGATTTATATTGTTTGTTATATCACTACTTGCATATACAATTCATGTTTGTTGCACCACATTGAGCCTGCACAGGCTGTGGGGAGAGTCATCACTAATAGCCTATGTGTTATTGCTATGTGCTCATGTAATACCTCCCATGCTGATGGGTTTGTGCATACCTGTTTCTAATAAAAGCCTTCAGCCCAGAAACCTGCTATTTCAATCCCCACTTCCCTTTGGTGCTTTTCATCTCCCTTCCTGAGATGTCAGGGAGGGTGTGATTATCTTCTTTTTAGTGCTTTCACCTTCCTTCCTGAGAAGTCAGGGATGGCACAACCACCTGTGTTCTAAAACAAAAGAAAGTGGGAGATGTAGAGGGCTGGAACTATGCACTGAAATCGGGACTGCCGAGCACTTGAGGCTAACTTCTGATTGGAGAATGCTCTATGGGCATATGCTTGGAAAATGGTCCTTTCCACTATCCATATTGGCTCAATGATTAGTGTATAGAGGATTGTAGGAGGGACTAGGGAGTGGAGAAAAGCTAGCCAGGGATAAACTCTTGGTGTGGTTGAGGAGGAAGGTGGTCGCAGAGATTCTCTTTCATCCCCTTCACTGCTACCTCTAAAGACCAAGAATAAAGATAGACTTTTGCTTATCTTGACTCTGGCTGATTCTGGGGTGTCTTGGGTGCAAGCATGATCATTATACCCGTGGTCTTCTCTATAGCTCAGGCTGGTCATCACCCTGAGATCAACAAGATCTGCAAGACTGGCCAGTGTTACCAGATCAAGGGAGGCAAGATGCTCAAAGCTCATGTGTCTGTGGATCTGTCTAACAAGAGCATCCCTCCTCTGGGAGGCTTTGTCCATTAACATAAACAAGCCAATGCCTTCCTCACGCTGAAAGGCTGTGTCATTGGGACCAAGAAGCAGGGACTCATCTGTGAAGGTCTCTGCTGGTCCAGAACAAACGCTGCGGCCTGGAGAAGATTGACTGGAAGTTTGTTGGTAGCACCTCCAGATTTGGCCAGGGTCAGTTCCAGACTGTGAAGGAGAAGAAAGCTTTCATGGGACCACTCAAAAAGGACCACTTTTCAAAAGAAGAAACTGTCTAATGTTTGCAGATCAACTTGGAATTAATGGATTTCCAATAAATTATTTTCACAACAAACAAAAAAACAAAAAAAACAAAATACAAAAAAACAAACCCAATATCTGTCCTGAAATCCAGGCTCCAAGGTAGCCATGGCTCAAACTCCCAGGTCCAGGGACTCCACTGCCTGTTTCTACAACTAAAAAGAACAAACGAAACAGATGTCCCAAACTCTAAGCTCAATTCTTGGGGCCACAGAGCCAAAAGAAGGAAGGGGGATGGATAGAATCTCCCCTGCCTCACATAAATTGATATAAAATGAGTTCAGTGAAGATTGCTTAGACTTTAGCTGAATAGACTTTCATTCCTTTAGGACACTTTTGGAAGAAGGATGAAATTGTCCCAGACTAGTAGTTTTTTAAACAAAGGAAATAAATTATATTAGATATACATCTCAAACTACAAATAGAACACAAACACAAAGTGATGGGTCTTCAGGTTAAGAAGTCCTGGATTGCATGTTCTTTAAGGTTCTTACAGCTCTCAATTTTCTAACCTAATAAAAATTTTGCGAAAGTTTACCTCCCTTTAGGGTCCCTTTAGGGCTCAGGTAAGTCTTCTTCATTGCTCCATCAGCTCTACATAGTCCTTATAAGAAGTGGATTCACCTCAATTCTCATGGACCTTACACGGTAGTAGCTTCTTTTTTTTCATTTTATTAAAATATTCTGTCTACCCTTGAGGACTAATAGTTTTAAAGAGACACACTGCCCCTGTTCTAGCTCTGCAATGGAAAGAGCCTGCTCCACAGTTGGTTGGAATCTCCTACAGATAGATCTTGGCTATCTTCCAATGGGTACCTCTGTGTTAGGGGAACTGGGGATCTGCAAAGTTCTGTTATCCTTATAGCTACTGGAGAGTTGAGACCTAAACTTCATCAGAAGAACTTCTGAATAGACATTGTTAGTACCAATTCAGTTCTGTCTTATTCCTCCAAGTCTATGTTTACTGGACAGCATTGGCCAGGACTTGGGCTCTTTCTTTTGTCAGTAGCCATTTCCCTTGGGGTAGAAACCACCCCTACCTCAGTCAGCTCTCATCAAGAGAGTCTGGGCTCTTTGGACCTCTTGTAAAGTTGCTACCACATGTCTAGCTTGAAGCTGATGTTTGATTTATTTATCAAAAAAGAAATGCAAAAAGATGAAGCTAGTGCTTTCGTATCCAACCTTAGACTCACCTAAGCAGGGCATGTGCATTAGTTGCCATGTGTTTATAGCTGGGTAGCCAGAATAGTGAAGTGGATGAATAGTCATTCCCACATCCTTTAAGGAAAGTCCAAGAATTATATGATACTGCCTGGTGAGTTGGAGTAAGACGGAAATCACTTTTTTTTTAAAGGTCCTCTGAGTCATCATCTTTTTGATCATTAGCCAATAAGATAATTTCTCCTTTATACTCAAAGTACTTAAGTGTTGAGTAAAGTGTGGTTGACTGGAAGCAAGTACAGAAATTATCACTTCTTAGTGCAACCTTTGGCTTTAATATTAGCTTAACACTTTTTCTTTGTTCCAACAGAGGAGCTCGTTAAGCTGTAATTAAGCTATTGTTATTAAGCATGATAATCAAGTATATCTGAGGAAAAAAAACTCCTGTCAAAACAAAAGCATAAATATAATGTATTTTTTTAAGGGAAAAAACTGATACCAACTATTTTATTTCTTTCTTTTTTTTTTGGACAGAGTTAATAAGATATTAAGTTAGGGAAAACTGTAGGCAAGGTACACCTGGGTTTCAACAGTATTATACAAAGTCTCTCATGATACCCTTATGACCTATATGGAGAAATAGCAAGGCTTTTTAAACTTTTTCCACTCATGACTCCTTTATACCTGAGAAACTTTTACGGGAACCAAAGCATGAAGGTATATAAAATATGCATACAAAGCAAATATTTATTGATAATAAATCTTAATTTTATAACTCTCAAATTCATATGGCCTCATATGGGCCACAAACTACTAAAGGATTATACAGTTGGGTGGATTAAGAACTGATTGAATGATAGGACCTAAAGAATGGAGCTTAATAGATCACTATAAATCTGGAGGGAGATCCTTTGTGGACCCTGTGCTTTTAATTTGTACTCTTCGATATTTTTTAACAATACTTTGTTTGAATACTTTGGTTGAAGGCATAAACATCAAGCTTATCAACTTTGCAGATATAAATATATGAAGAAGGATAGCTTGCATATTGGATAACAGAGATATGTCCAATGCTTCCAGTCAAAGAGATCTCAAAAGGTCTAAAACTATTAAAGTCTGAATTCAATAAAATGAAATTTAGTAAGAATAAATATATAGTGCATTTAAAAATAAACTCAAGCAATATGGTGCAGTAGATTTGGAGTCAGAGACTCTGAATTCAAATCCTGCTTGGGCCAATTACTATTTGTGTGATTTTGGGAAAGTAGTTCTCTTCTAAGCCTCAGTTTCTTCATTTAGAAAAATAGCAAAGTTGAACTGAATGGGGTCTCTGCTAGCTATAAATCTATGGTAATATGATCCTATGATCCTTTGCATAGTAAAAAGAAGACTTTATTACAAATCATGTAAAAAGAGTCTGGATGTTTGTATTAGATTGTAAATTTAATGTGAGTCAACAATGTGAGCCCCACAAAAATGATTGAACCCATCTTAAGAGAGATATACAGAAGAACATTGTACAAGGTGACAAGATTATGTGATGATTAACTGTGATAGACTTGGCTCTTCTCAACAATGCAGTAATTTAAGGCAATTCCAATAGATTTAGAATGGAGGGTACCATTGGTATCCAGAAAGAGAACTATAGAGACTGAATGTAGATCAAAGCATAGTATGTTCATCTTTGTTTGCTTTTTCTTTATCATGATTTTTTCCCCTCTTTTGGTCTGATTTTTTTTTTTGTACAAAATAACAAATATGGAAATATTTTTAAAAGGATTGTACATGTATAACTTAGATTGCTTATTCTCTTGGGGAGGAAAGAGATAAGCGATGGAGAAAAATTTGGAACACAAAATCTTTCAAAAATGAATATTAAAAACTATCTTTACATGTATTTGGAAAAATGAAATACTATTGAGAAAAAAAGGGAGGTATAGAGTTTAAAAGGAGGGAGATAGTCCCTTATATACTGTTCTGGTAAGACTACCTATGCAGCACTATTTGCAGTTCTAGCTGTCTCATTTTAAGGGAATATTTATAAACCACAAAAAAAATGTTCAGAGAAGGTTGATCAGGATGATGGTGAAGGTACTGAAGACATTGCCACGTGAAAATTTTTCAATGAATTGAGGATATTTGTGTTTAGCTTAGACAAAAGAAAACTGAGGAGTTATGTGATAACTGTCTTCAAATATGTGAAGGCTTATCATTCTGATCAAAAGCTTCTTCTGCAACTACTGACATAATTACATGGTTTTTGTAGCTATTATCAATATGGTCAGTTTTGTGTATAGTTTTATTAATATTGAATCATCCCAGCATTACTGATATAAATTTAATCTGGCCATAGTATATAATCTTTGTGATATATTGGTGTAGCCCCTTTGCTAACATTTTATTTAAAATTTTAGCATTAAGTGTCCTTAGAGATATTGATCTGTCGTTTTATTTCTCCTTTTTTGACTCTTCCATATTAAAATATCAAGAACATATTTGTATCATAATAGGAATTCTGGTAGGTTGGAAGGCTCTCACTTGGGAGAAGGATAGACTTATTCTTGGTCTCAAAGGTGGAAAGGACAAAGCCAGATTTAAGGGAAACCTTAATGATCAGAGCTTTCTAAAAGTTAATGGAGTTTTACTGACACATGGAGAGCTATTTACATTGGAGATCTTCAAAAAAACTTATATGATCACGTATCAGCTATATAGAATTGAAAAGGTATAGGCTGGAATAAGAGATGTGAAGTTTCTTCCAACTTTCAGATTCTGTGATTCTGAAGGAGGAAAGCCTGTGGTCAGTATGAACTTTCCACTTTTCAAAAATTGATAGTATACATTTAAATATACACAAACACACGCATACACACACAAAAGGAGGTTAAAGACTGTTTTTATTGGAGCTCAAAAATGTTAAGATGCATGTTTTGGGTAAAATAAAATATTTCTCTCGATATTTCTGAGTTCCACCAGAGGGAGCTCTGCATGACTTTGAGGAAGTCTGAAAATTAGCAGAGAGGATGTTTTCAACCAACGAAATGTAGTAGGAAGGAAGGATGGAAACACATTTATTAAGCTCTTAGTATGTTCCAGTCACTATATTAAGTGTTTTACAAACATGATCTCATTTGATCTTCACAACGACCTTGAAGGTAAGTGCTATACTCATCTTTATTTTGCAGTTGAGGAAACTGAGGCAGACGGAGGTGAAATGATGTCCCCGCAGCTACTAAGTGTCTGAGACTGAATTTGAACTCATTTGTTTCTTAGTCCAGTGTCAGCACTCTACTTCAAGGGTCCGTGAGTGTAGGTTGTCCTGTCATTGATACAGGTCATAGCCTTTCAATGCCTTTTAAAACATAGCTTTTGGGAGACTCAGTTCCCCAAAATAAAGAACAAAATTCATTAACTGGTAAACAAAAAGCCTTCTGGTGCTCTCTAAATTAAACATGCTTTCAGACAAATAGTTTGACAGGTTTTTACTTTAGAATTTTCCATACTATGAAGGCGTGTGTATGTGTGTGTGAAATTATAGGCAAAATTATGAAGTGCTAGGAGTCCTATACACCCTTTTAAACGTGAAAACAAAAGCTTGAACCAACAAACAAAAGCAAAACCAAGTTAATTTAGTCTTTTTTTCCAAACTGTTGTAGGGAAATAAGCAAGCCTTAGCCAGTGCCTTCAGCTTGCTATGGCCCTAGACACAGTATTGCCTATTTTCTCTTAACTCTTCTTGTACCATCATGGCCCTGTGTGACATATTAGGAGTCCAACTCCTCCCACTTCCAGTAGCAACAAAGAGCTGCAACCCTTCAGGGGAGGACAGAAACAGGCGCTTAGGGTGACAGGGTACATCGACTCTCAGACAATTCAGGTGTGTGCTGGAGCACTCTCCTACTGACTTGAGAGCAAACTGTTAAATTTTCAGTGTAAGCATTTATACTCTGGAAATTATTAAATGCTACAAATCAGAGCTTGGTTTATTGTTTTGTTGATTGTTTGGAATTAAGAAAGTAAAGAGAAAATTGAAATAATGCAGATTAAGTTTAAAAATGTGTCCCGCATTTTCAGAGAGCTACTTGTTAAACATTTACTAGTACACCCTTCTCTGATACTCTCTAATAACCCTGCCCTCAGGAAGTGGGGCCAGAACCAATCGGGGCCTATAGATATTGGTTGATGGTCAGGTATTAGGTGCCCTTTATTGTATGTTTTCTATCTTTCTATCTAATGTCAATTCTCCACACCCTCCTCAACTACCTTGTTGAAGAAGGTTCTTAAAGCAGACTGAGGGTTGGGCTGGGAAAGGCTGAGGCCTCCAGGAAATCACTGCTTGCCACTGGGGCCACAATCTCATGTATTTTCTGGACCCCTTGTCTCAAGTTTTGTAGAGTTAAATATTTTTTAGAACTACTTTCATCATCTAGGAAAACTGTGTTAGATCTGAAATCAGAAAGACATGGTTTCAAATACTGCCTTAGATACTTAGCTTTAAGGTCTCTTCCTGCCATAACTATGATCCTATAGAGTTCTCTTGACTTTAGTATGCAGCTTAGTGCCATAGAAAGAAGATAGTGGCTTAGCAGTACTAAACTTAAAACTATATTATAAAGCAGCAGTTACATTTGATACTAAGAATTAGAGTGGCGAATCATGGAAAAGATTAGATACACACAACACAATAACAAGGCCTATAGCAATCTAGTATTTGATAAATCCCCAAATTCCAGCTTCTGTTATAAGAACTCAGTATTTGACAAAAATTGCTGGGAAAACTGGAAAATAATGTCAGAAACTCAGCATAGACCTACATCTCATACCCCATACCAAAATAAGGTTAAAATAAATACATGATCTGGGCATAAAGGATGATATCTTAAATAAATAAATTAGGAGAACAAGAGATAATTTACCTATTAGATCTTTGGAGAAGAGAGGAATTTGTGACCAAAGAGAGCTACAGAACATTATGGAAGGTAAAATGGACAAGTTTGATTACATTGAACTAAAAAGTTTTTGCACAAACAAAACCAACAGAAACAAGATTAAAAGGGAAGTACAAAGCTGGGAAAAAATCTTTGCAGCCAGTATTTCTGATAAAGGTCTCATTTCTAAAATATATAAAGAACTGTGTCAAATTAATAAGAATATAAGTCATAAGAGATTAGTTGATCAGTAGAATACGTTAAGTTCACAAGACAAAATAGTCAACTATAGCAATCTAGTGTTTGACAAACCCAAAGACCCTAACTTTTGGGATAAGAATGCATTATTTGACAAAAATTGCTGGGATAACTGGAAATTAGTATGGTAGAAATTAGGCATGGATCCGCACTTAACACAGTATACCAAGATAAGATCAAAATGGGTCCATGATTTAGGCATGAAGAACGAGATTATAAATAAATTAGAGGAACATAGGATAGTTTATCTCTCAGACTTGTGGAGGAGGAAGAAATTTGTGACCAAAGATGAACTGGAGACCATTATTGATCACAAAATAGGACATTTTGATTACATCAAATTAAAAAGCCTTTGTACAAATAAAACTAATGCAAAAAAGATTAGCAACAAACTGGGAAAACATCTTCACAGTTAAAGGTTCTGATAAAGGCCTCATTTCCAAAATATATAGAGAATTGACTCTTATTTATAAGGAATCAAATCATTCTCCAGTTGATAAATGGTCAAAGGACATTAACAGACAATTTTCAGATGATGAAATTGAAACTATTACCACTCATATGAAAGAGTGTTCCAAATCACTATTGATCAGAGAAATGTAAATTAAGACAACTCTGAGATACCACTACACACCTGTCAGATTGGCTAAGATGACAGGAAAAAATAATGATGAATGTTGGAGGGGATGCGGGAAAACTGGGACACTGATACATTGTTGGTGGAATTGTGAATGGATCCAACCATTCTGGAGAGCAATCTGGAATTATGCCTCAAAAGTTATCAGACTATGCATACCCTTTGATCCAGCAGTGTTTCTATTGGGCTTATAACCCAAAGAGATACTAAAAAAAGGAAAGGGACCTGTATGTGCCAAAATGTTTGTGGCAGCCCTGTTTGTAGTGGCTAGAAACTGGAAATTGAGTGGATGCCCATCAATGGAGAATGGCTGGGTAAATTGTGGTATATGAATGTTATGGAATATTATTGTTCTGTAGGAAATGACCAGCAGGATGAATACAGAGAGGACTGGCGAGACTTACATGAACTGATGCTAAGTGAAATGAGCAGAACCAGGAGATGATTATATACCTCAACAACGATACTGTTTGAGGATATATTCTGATAGAAGTGGATCTCTTCAACAAATAGAAGATCTAACTCAGTTTCAATTGATCAATGATGGACAGAAGCAGTTATACCCAAAGAAAGAACACTGGGAAATGAGTGCAAAAACTGTTTGCATTTTTGTTTTTCTTCCCAGGTTATTTCTACCTTCTGAATCCAATTTTCCCTGTGCAACAAGAGAACTGTTCGGTTCTGCACATATATATTGTATCTAGGATATACTGCAACATATTTAACATATGTAGGACTGCTTGCCATCTGGGGGAGGGGGTGGAGGGAGGGAGGGGAAAAATCGGAACAGAAGTGAGTGCAAGGGATAATGTTGTAAAAAATTACCCTGGCATGGATTCTGTCAATAAAAAGTTATTAAAAAAAAAAAAAAAAGAAGAAGAAGAAAAACAATGGGAGAGCTTCAGAAGACTAAATAAATTCAAAATGGATGTCAGATGAAACTTCTTGTCAATCAGAGTGGTCTTAAAATAGAGTGGACTGTTTTGAAAGATGTCATTTGGGGGTGGGTGCTAAATAAAAGAGGGTTGAAAAAAAAAAGACTACAAGTCATTCCCCAATTGATAAATGGTCAAAGGATATAAAGAGACAATTTTCAGATGACAAAATTAAAGCCATCTATAGTCATATGAAAAAATGCTCTAAATCACTATTGATTAGAGAAATGCAAATTAAAACAACTCAGAGATACCCCTTCAAACCTCTCAGATTGGCTAAAATGACAGGAAAAGATAATGATAAATGTTGGAGGGGATGTGGGAAAACTGGGACACTAATACATTGTTGGTGGAATTGTGAATGGATCCAACCAATCTGGAGAACAATCTGGAACTATGCCAAAGAACTATAAAATTGCATACCCTTTTGGGTCTGTATCTCAAGGAAATCATAAAGGAAGGAAAAGACCCATATGTGCAACAATGTTTGTAGCAGTTCTTTTTGTTGGAACAAAGAATTGGAAAACGAGTAGTTGCCCATCAATTGGGGAATGGCTGAACAAATTGTGGTATATGAAAGTAACAGAATGTTACTGTTCTATAAAAAATGATGAACAAGCTGATTTTAGAAAAGCCTGGAAAGATTTATATGAACTGATGCTAAGCTGAACAAGCAGAACCAGGAGTGCATTGTACACAATAATAGTAAGAATGTGAGATAACTATGAAAGACTTGGTTCTTCTCAGTGGTTCAGTGGTACTTAATAATCCCAATATACTTTGGACAGAAAATGCCATCTGTGGATGTGACTCCAACAATGAGAGGACTGAAGCCAGTTTCAATGATCTTGTGATGAAGAGAGCCATTTACACCCAGAGAGAGGACTGTGAGAACTGAGTGTGGATCACAATATAATACTTTCACTCTTTGTTGTTTGCATTTTGTTTTTTCTCATTTTTTTCCTGTTTGTTCTGATTTTTCTTAAGCAGCAACATAATTGTATAAATATGTATGCATATATTGGATTTAACACATATTTTAACATGTTTAACATATATTGGATTACTTGCCACGTAGGGAAGGGGATGGAGAAAGGGGAAGAAAATTTCGAACACAAGGTTTTGCAAGGGTCACTGCTGAAATATTATCCATGCCTATGTTTTGAAAAATAAAAAAGAAAATGCCATCTGCATCCACAAAAAGAATTAAGGATACTGAATGTAAATTAATGTATGCTATGTTAATCAAACAAACAAGAAAGTAATATAGAACTTGGAAATAAGGGACAGGGGTTCTGCCAATTCCTAGGTCTCAGTTTCCTCAACTATAAAATGAAGCAGCTGATCTAGATGACCTTTAAAGTTCCTGCCAACTCTAAATCTATCATCCTATGATAAGGAGTCAGTGCAAAGATTTTTAATACTTTTATTGTTTATTATTTATTACATGATATATGAGAATATAACATATAACAAATATATGCATATAACAATACAAGTATAAAATTACTTGTGTCAGCAGCATTTTGTGTGTGTGTGTGTGTGTGTGTGTGTGTGTGTGTGTGAACAGGGAAAAGGGTAGTATATAAAGTCTGTCAACCACAACTATATTTGAAGCTTTTTCAGCTTGTTAGAACTTGCCAGAATTTGGGCTTGGCAGGCAAAGTCTTCCAAAACCAGACTTGCATACACAAGATGAAGCATTGCAGTAGGGCTTTTAAAAATGCATCAGAAATTATGTATATAAATACTACCTCCTAACTAGTCATCATACATACAGTAAGTTTAACAAAGTTGACAGTAAAAGCAGTTACACAATTCTTTCTTCAGACCTTAACTATTTTTTAGCTGTAGCTTGTTTTTGCTTGCTGTTATTTAAATTAAAATGTTATTACTCAATTTGATTATTCATCTTATTTTGTTTTTTAATTGAGGTATTTTATTTTTTATATGAATAATTTTCTATTAAATTGCCCTCCCTAAAAACCATCTTTTGTAACAAAAAGTTAAGCAGAACCAGCCAAAAGAGACAATCTATGCAATATTTAAAATTTGTAGTTTCCCCTGTCTTTGAGAGGAGAAAAGTATTTCATCATTCCTCTGGAATGAAAACTGTTGAATTTAATTTGACTTCAGATGCTTTTTTGTTGTCACTTTCATTTACATTATTGTAATTGTTGCTTATATCATATTTATGGTTCTGATTAGTTCATAGGAGTCTTCATGTGTTACTCAGAATTCCTTATATTTCTTTCTTTCTTTTTTTTGGTTCCAGATTTGTAATTTCATTTCTGTGGGGGGATGCCCCAAATAGGAAACTCCTTCCATTAATGTACTTTGTATACTTGTTAATAAATTGAAGTTTTAGAAATATGTCTGGGCACTTGAAGGTTCATTGATTTGTTCATCATTTCACAGCTAGTATATATTAGAGACAAAATTGAACCCAGGCTCTTATTTTCAAGCCCAACTCTTTACCCTGTAGGAAGCAGCTAGAAATCTCAGTTCAAATTCTGACTGTGCATTTGTTACAAGACATTTACTTTATTCTTTCCTTTTTAATACCCTGGGCAAGACACTTAACTTCTTTCCACCTCAATTTGCTTATTTGTAAAGTGGATATAATATTGACACCTACCTCACAGTGTGAATCTGAGGATCAAACCAAATAACACATATTAAATTCTTTGCAAATCTTAAAGTGCTACATAAATGCTTGTTTTATTATGATATCACATTACCTCTCTTTATCGTCTTTTCTTATGGCTCTATCCTATTACATTTATGAATGAATGAAAAAGAATTTATTAAACACTTTTTATGTTAAAGGTATTATGCTAAGTGCTGAGGCTATAAATACATAAAAGTCAGTCCCTATTGTCAGAGTGTTAACATTGTAATAAGGGAAGAGCTAAAGAGTGGAGAGTACTATGTAGTGACGGGAGTTTGAAAATAGCTGGTGAATGACAGGGTGACCTGTTTCCAGATAAGACTAGGTAAGAGTTCACTTCTCTGAGCCCTGGACCTCAGGAGCAGAATCCCTACTCTTATGAGAAGGGGAATCAATAGAAAGGCTACAATGCAGGAAGCATCTTTGGAAAAGTCAGTTCCATGGACGTTACAAAGAAAGCTCATTTAACAGATAGCCTAGAGTTCTTGGAGTAAAGTTCAAGTTCTGGTGGGAGAAGAAGGAATACAGATGGCATTTTGCTACCACACATACTATGAATATTTTGGTACATATTTTTCTGGAAGAAAGAAAAAAAGGGAAAAAGAATAAAAGAAAAAAAGAGCTGTTTGTTCATTTGAAAAGGTCAGAAAAGAGGGGTGGCTCTTCTCAAAAGAAATTTTCTTTCCAAGAAATTGGATCAAATAATTCATCTTGGGAGCAGAATGAAATCTATTCTACAGCATGTGCTAAGGTGGCTACTCTAAATCAACCAACTCATTATGGAGGCAGTGCCAGTCACTGAGACTTAATCAGAAGTCTTTAGCTTTCTTAATAACAAGCCAGTGATAGGCATATTTCACTCAACACAAAGGCCCGTCTTGTGGAAGTTCCTCAAATTGGTTATGGAACACCCCCAGCCCCTATTCAACTTACTATAGAGGATGAATGGTTCTTTTCTAAAATCCAATTCTAATATCCAAATTGCTTTCAGTGTTACTTGGACAAATTCACAACTCCAACATTGCACTAGTGAGCCCATATCCCAAGAGCCCTCCCTCCAACCTGAATATTTATCATTTTTACCAGTTTGTTGACTGTGACAACTTTCAGAGTTGTTTTAATTTGCTATGAGGCTTTTTTCCCACAAGGTTTTAAAAGTTTGCATTTCTTATTCTGAAAGCAATTTGCTTAGATATGTTAGCAGATGAGATTGCAGTGCTGGATCTTAGGAGGTTATAGTAACAGGGCAGAGAGGATTTAGAGGTCTTCAGTTTATGAAAAAAATTAAAGTAGGTAATTTTGTTTCTCTAATAGATAAGAATAGCCATATCTGCCCTGGCTGGGAAGGAGGATGTAGGTATGTTTTGGAGGGGACCAAACCATCACCATTAAGAAAAGAGAAGTTTCCTCTTACAAGGATAAATTACTGTAATATTGTAAATCTGATGGCTGAAAGGATTTCCTGATATAAATAGGTAAATTTGGAAGAGGGGTAGGGTTTTTTTTTTAATGCTCAGGTTTTGACTATGTTTAAGATATCTACATGAAGACTTCTGGGAGTGGAACTTAGAAAGGCAGAATAGAAAAAGTACTCAGCTGTGATCTCACAACAATGTAAAAATAATACCTTAAATCAAATCCTGGAGTGGAAGAACCTACAAAAGGTCAGACTGAGACATTCTTCCAGTTCAAGGCAACATAGGGGGTTGAAAAGAGAGATCTGTGATATGGGGGTGGAGGCTGGTCTAGACTGAAACACCAGTGGTGGGACTAGGTGGGAGAGCAATAGTTTTAGGAGTCAAATACTAAGATGACCCCATCTAGCACTAGATGAAGTAGCAGATGCTGTTTGAGAGCTCCATGGCCTATATTCATTTTCTGGGTCATAGTTCAAGGGCAGAGAGAAGTAGTTTTGGTCAAAAGGGAGTGGATTCCCTGAGGGACAGTATTACTTTTGATCCCAAAGGATTAGAAAATCTAAGGAACAGCAGGGTTTCTGGTCTCAAGGGAGAAGGGACTCTGAGGAGCAGTACTGATAGCAATCCCAAGAGATCCATAGCCATTCCATAGCAGATCAGGGAGGCAACCTACAGTACCAGCTCAGAAAGCAAATTTTTAGAAACCATGATGTTTTCTGGAAAGAGGAGGCAAAGCTACCCCCTGCAAATACAGGAAGCCCCTGTGCTCAAAGCCAAGGCTCAGAGCTGCACAGGCAGCCTGGAATAGTACCCCCTTTATCCCAAGAGCAGAGTTCAACTACAAAAGTTTAAAAAAAAAAAAAAAAAAGGAAATACAAAAAGGAAAGGAAAGAAAATGAGTAAGAAACAGAAACCTTAACCATAGAAAACTATTATGGTGACAGGGAAGACCAAAATACCAACTCAGATGAGAACAAAATGTTCACAGAAGAAATCTCAAAGACTGATATGAATTTCATCCAAGAGAATGACAATAATGAGACAACATACCAAAACCTATGGGATACAGCCAAAGCAGTTCTTAGGAAAAAAATTTTATTTCCAAATATTTATATAAATAAAATAGAGAAAGATGATATTAATAAATTGGGCATGCAACTAAAAAAGCTAGAAAAAGAACAAATTAAAACCCCCCAATTAAATACCAAATTAAAAATTCTGAGACTAAAAGGAAAGATTAATAAAAAAGAAACTAAGTAAACTATTTAAATAATACATAAAACTTAAGAGCTGATTTTTATGAAAAAACCAACAAAATAGATAAACCTTTAGATAATTTGTTTAGAAAAAGGAAAGAACAAAACCAAATTACCAGCATCAAAAAAAGGAAATGATCATAACAAGTTATTATAATGATAGGTAAGAACAAGACACAAACTCAAAAGGTAAGACAATGAAGTTAAAACAGCGATTAGCAAAGACTCAAAGAAAAATTTGAATTGAACACACACACCCCCAAAAAAAACATTCCTGAGAGCTAAAAAGTCATTGTCAAAATCAAACAAAAGTGGTAGAGAAATATTAGGTGAAAAAATTAAAGCAAAGGAATAGAATTAATAACTTAAATTTTTAAAAAGGCACAAAAAACACAGAAGAAAAGAACTCTTTAAAAAACAGAATTGGCCAAATGGGAAAAGAGGTGCAAAAGGTCACTGAAGAAAATAATTCCTTTAAAATTAACGTTGGAGGGGGCAGCTAAGTGGTGCAGTGGATAGAGCACCAGTCCTGAAGTTAGGACCTGAGTTCAAATCTGACCTCAGACACTTAACACTTCCTAGCTTTGTGACCCTTGGCAAGTCACTTCAATATTAATATTTTAAATTTAGAAATATTAAATAAACCATACTCAGACTATAATGCAATAAAAATTACATTTAGAAAAGGGCCATGGAAGCATAGATTAAAAATTAATTGGAAACGAAATAATCTAATTCTAAAAAATGAATGGGTTAGGAGCAACTAGGTGATGCAATGGATAGAGCACTAGCCCTATAATCAGGAAGATCAGAGTTCAAAGCTGGCCTCAGACTTTTACTAGCTATATGACCCTAGCCAAGTCACTTAATCTTGTTTGCCTCAAAAACCCAAAAAGAATGAATGGGTTAAAAAAAAATCATAAAAACCATAGCTGATACCAAAACTTTTTAGCTGATAAGTTCCCAATTGCCTCAGGGGAAAAAAAAGTTTTGTGTAGCTGTTCTCAGAGCTCCTTCTAGGGACCTAACCACAAAACCTGGAATTGTTTGGAGTACCCCTGTCCCACTGTAGCTGTAAGCTCTAGTGTGCTAAAGCAACAGAGTCCTTGATCAGTGCTGGTAAAGAGAGCTCCTGGGAGTTGAGGTCTGGAAACTGCCCCGACCCAGCTGCCCACGCCCACTCCTGGTTTGCTGGTTTCTCCCACTCTGCTGAGGAACCTTTTCTACCGACTTCCAAGTCATCTTTGTGTCTCTGGGCTGAGAGGTGGGGAAGCCACCAGGACTGCAGCTAATTCAGAGGTCCTTCTGCCAGTTCCTGCTTTGCTGGCCTGAGGCCAGGGGTGGGGCCAGGGTGTGAATGCGCGGGCCCTGCCTGCCTACCTAGGTGCCCCAGAACTTTTCTGCTGACCTTGTACATTGTCTGAATTCAGCTTGAAGATGTTCTGCCCCTTATTTTGGGATATTTTGATGCTCTAAAATGGTTTGAGGGAGAGCTCATGCCTTTTATTCCACCATCTTAGCTCTGCCAAATGCATCCAAAATTAAAAGAAAAATAGGACACTAGGGAAAATCTACAGCAAATTTCTCTGATAAAGGCAGAATTTCTCAGATATAAAAGGGAAAAATGTAATGCTGGAGAAACTGAGCAAGATAGAGATTAGAGAGTATTTAATAATTTATTAAATGGAGAGATTTACTGAGACCAGATGAATCTGTGGTTTGGTCCCAGGGCTTAATGAGATTGTCTCCAAGAATCCAGCAGTGAATGTCAGATACAAGATTCTTTTATAGGGTAACAAGAACAATGACATAATGGGGGAGGTACTTGGATGGAGATGACCTAATGTGGGGAGGTACCTAGGATGAAATAATAGGAGGTACTAAAAAAGAGAGGCTCCTGATATTCTAATGATGTCTAAAAAGAATAAAGACCTTTATCCCATCATACATTAAGATGGAATAAGTATAATCTAAGGTCTAAGATATATGACCTTTATCCTATCAAACATTAAGAGGGAATGGTCATAACCTGAGGCAAAGTAACTAAATAGGACAATTAGGGAAGCTGGGTCAGGACATTAAAAGAGAACTGTGGCACAATAAAACCTGGGACACTAATGCATTATTGATGGAATTGTGAATGAGTCCAACTATGCTGAAGAATAGTTTGGAACTCTACCTAAAGAGCTTTCAAACCATATAAACCATTTGGCCCAGCAATACTGATGAGGTCATCTAGTTTTGAGGGCTCCTGGTATGGGAACCAAAAATATGGTGAGGTTTAGGTTTGGGGGTTCCCTTTAGTAGGGAACCAAATGATAAGGTCTAGATTTAGTGAACCAAAATGAGATGAGGGTTTCTAGTGGTCAGGGAGTTAAATGATAAGGTTTAGTGGCAGGTTTGGGGATCAGGGAACCAAATCAGAGAGAGGTTTGGCTCCCCTACACTCCTTTGGGATTCGACGCAAGAATCGGGAATTTTGGGGAACCCCCTTCTGGTGGCACAGAGATTCTCTGTAAAGGAATGTACAGAGCCGAAAACCTAGATTGATAAAAAGAGGTTTATTATAGGGATTGGGAAATGAGGTTAGAAATCCTGACAGAGAGGCATAAGTTAGGGAAATAGGTGAGAATAAGAGAGGGTAGTGCTGGAAAAGAATATTATCCAGTGGGCAGAGGCCTCCTTGGCATAGCATGGCATGTTTAGAATCTCTGTAAAGAGAGGATTTTAGATTGGCTCTTTTACAATTGGAGCTTTGGCTACAAGCTGGATTTCAGCTTGAGCTGAATTTGAATAGCATTGAATGAGTTTCTTTAATTGAATAGGGTTGGAATTCTTTTAGCTCAGGACTGAACCAATCCCACCTAGATAACAGAATGAAGCTGTTTATCTTGTTTCCTTTGTGGGGCGGGGTCCCTCACTGAGGCAGAGTCCAAGGAGAATTTCTCCTTCAAGGAATTTTAGGGTTTCGAGGTCCCCTCTTCAATACTATTACTATGACTGTATTCAAAAGAGATTGAAGAAAAGGGAAAAGGAACTATTTGTGCAAAAATATTTATAACAGCTCTTTTTGTGGTGACAAAGAATTAGAAATTGAAGGGATTCCCATCAGTTTGTAAATGGCTGAATAAACTGTTTATTTAATCCATGATTATCATGGAATACTATCATATGATAAGAAATGATAAGTAGGGAGCAGCTACTTGGTGCAGGTGGATAGAGCCCCAGCTCAGAAATCAAAAATACCAGACACTTAACACTTCCTAGCTGTGTGACCCTGGGCAAATCACTTAACTCCAATTCCCCAAGAAAGAAAGAAAGAGGGAAGGAAGGAAGGAAGGAAGGAAGGAAGGAAGGAAGGAAGGAAGGGAGGGAAGGAAGGAAGGAAGGAAGGAAAGAAAAGAAAGAAAAGAAAAGGAAAAAAGAAAGAGAGAAAAGAAAAAAAATGATGAATAAGAAGATTTCAGAAATACCTGAGATTTATATGAACTGACATGAAGTCAAGTGAGCAGAACCAGGGGAAACTGTGAATGATTTAGTGACAATGGTCCAGGACAATTCCAAAGACCCATAATGAAAAATGCTATCTTCAGAAAACTAATGAACTCTGAATGCAGATTAAAGCATATTTTTAAAAACTTGTATTGTTTTATTTTGCTTGTATTTTCTTTTGCAACAGAGAATTTGAAATGCAAAATTTTAAAGAATGATTGTTAAAATTGTTTGTATGTAATTGGAAAATTGGTAATATTAATAATAATATATCTATAGAACATCCAGTTCAAGATGTCTAATAGACAGATTTGAGATGGGAGACTGGGGAAAAGATTAAACTTGGAAAAGTAGATCTGAGAGTTATCTGCTTAAAGATGATAATTGAAATCATAGAATAAATATAAAAATAATAAACAGAAGATATTTAAGGAGTGTTGGCACTAGCCCTTAGAGGGGATTCAGCAAAAGTTTCATGCAAAATGTGGGCCAAATCTTTGTCCCTCTATAAGTTTCTGATGAAAGATGGTCTCTTTTCCTGTGGAAACTGAGAGTTCTCCTTATTATTCATCCAGAGTCAAGATTGCCCCAAGTTGGCTAAAGAATCCCTTTTCTTCTAGATAAATTCACATTCTTAATTAAATATAGTTTTATCTTCCTTGTGTTGTAAGAGAATTCCATCCTTAGTTCCTCTCTAAGTCATTCTTTGGAAAGCTCTGTCCAAATTATCTCAGGAAAGGAATTCTACCAATTTAGGGAGACTAGAGCTATTTCTTCAGGATGTATGAAATCTTTTATAGGACCAAGGACTTTAAGTCCCAGATGACCCTGCAGAAAGGATAAAGTGAGGATAGGGTTCACAGGAATATGTATTAAATAAATTGTCTTGTAAGTTAAAATTTCTTGAAGGCAAGATCCAAGAAACTGCACAGACTAAAGAGTCATTCTTTTTTAAGGGTGCAGCCATTATCATGCACATTTCTTCTGAAAGGTAGAATACTCACACTTTATAGTCAACCTACTATAATGATATAGTTGTTTCAATATTCCATCCTCCCTGTAATGCTGGAGAAACTGAGGTGAGATAGAAGTTAGAGAGTTATAATAATTTAATTTATTGGAGAGTAAGTCAATTGACTGGATCAGACTTTTGTCTCCAAGTATCCAGGGGATACTTGGGATGACATAATGGGGAGGCCCTGGAGATGGGAAGGTTATCTGATATTCTGATGGGGAAAGGTATCTGATATTCTAATGGATTGCAATGGGAAGCAGTATCTGATATTCTAAAATATAAGATCTTTTATCCTTATCAATTATTCTGATGATCAAGAGGGAAGGGTGGTATGATAGCTTGAGGTTTGGGATAGAATGATTGAGATAGGGCAGTTCAAGGAGACTTGTGGCATTATATATCTGTTGTGAGCCTGGTTTTAACCTGAATGTCCTCTTAGGCTAAATGCTGAAAAAAGTGAAGCATTTGTGAAGCATTTAAAAATATTTATTTAATATTTTATTTTTCCTCCAATTACAGTAAAAACAATTATTAGCATTTGCTTTTTAAATTTTTTGATTTCCAAATTCTCTTTCTCCTTTCTTTCCCTCCTCTTTCTTTGAGAAGGCAAGCAATTTGACATGTTATATTATGTGCAGTTATGGAAAACATTTCCTAATTAGTCATGGTGTGAAAGAAAACACATACCAAAAAAACCCCTAAGAAAAATAAAGAAAAAAATGTAAGAGTATGCTTTGATTTGCATTCATATTCCATCAGTTTTTTTCCTCTGGAGATGGGTAACATTTTTCATCATAAATCCTTTGGAATTATTTTGGAACACTGTATTTCTGGGAATAGCTAAGTTATTCACAACTGATGATTGTACAATATTGTTCTCATTATATGCAAATTTCTTTTGGTTCTATTTCTTTCACAGTGCATCAATTCATGTAAGACTTTCCAGGTTTTTCTGATAGCATTTTGCTCACCATTTTTTATAGTACAATAGAATTCCATCACAGTCATATACCACAACTGGTTCAGTCATTCCCCAGTTTATGAGCATATTCTCAATTTTCCAATTCTTTGCCACCACTTAAAAAAAAAAAAAAAACTACTATAAATATTTTTGTTCACATAGGTCCTTTCCCCTTTTCTTTGATCTCTTTGTGATACAGACCTAGTAGTGGTATTGTGGGTCAAAAGATATGGATGGTTTTATAGTCTTTTGGGGCTCTCCAGAATGGCTAATATATTCATAAATCCATTGATAATGAACAAGATGAGGAGAGATCCTTCAAGATAGTTGTGAAAATCGAGAAAGGCTTCATCTATTTCAGAGTTTGAGAAGCCTGAAGGACTTTGAAGATTGAGTCAAGGGCATACTTAAGTCCCCTTCCTGCTATCCTCCCATGACATCATTTTCTCCCTATTTCAGTCAAGTATGAGCAACTATGTACTTATTGGTCAAGTTCAATTTCTTGGGTAGTTCCCACTTTAGAATGAAAGATCCTCAGCCAATGAGGATGAGGGTCAGTGGTGGGAGAGAGTATTTGCATTAAGGATTATAAGTGTTAACCCTGCCCCAGAAGGTGTTTTCTCCCTTCCATTGTCTGCTTGATGGGTAGGATGCCCTTCTCTCAAGAATGTATAATAAACTTTGCTTTGCTTCTAGAAATCTTTCCAGCTTTTTATATTAAATGGTGACCCCTCACCATTTCTGAACTACACTATTAGTGTCTCAAATTTCCAACATATATCATTTTCCTTTTCTTTTATATTAGTCTGTCAGAGAGTGTAGTTCAGAGTTGTTTTAATTTGCATTTCTCCAATCAATAAGGATTTGGAGCTTTTTAAAAATATATGCCCATAGATAGCTTTGATTATTTTGTCTGAAAATTGCTTGTTCATATCCTTTGACCATTTATTAATTGGGGAATGGCTTTTATTTTTATAAGTTTTATTCAATTCTATATATATTTGAGAAATGAGGCCTTTATTAGATAAAATTGCAAAACATTTTAAATTGTGATTACTATTCTGTAATTTCTCTTTTTTAATGATCGTTCTCAGAGAGCAGCCTTCCTTTCATTTCAGTATGATAATCACCTCAGATGCAGCCAGGAGTTAAAGTCCAGTCCTTTATTGTCTCTTTCCAAAATAGCCTGGTTAGTTTTCTTAGAGGCCTATTTCTCTCCTTGATTCCAAGAGCTCTTGCTGCTAGTCTTTTGCCTCTGCCAGCTTCAGCCTCTCGCTCTCTCTGAATCCTTCGTTCTGCCCAGCTGAATCCTGACTTCTCAATCTCCCAGAGGTCTCTAGTTGGCTTGTGGGAGCTCCTTATATATGATCTCTTAAAGGTATGAACTCAAAGGTTGAGTCCTCTTCTGAGAGTGGGATTGTGGGAGCTGTGACTTGTGAATCTCCCAATTGAATTCTGACTTGTGAATCTCCTGGAGTGCATTCTGACTTGTGAATCAATTCCAGTGATTTACCACCTTGTAAGAATCTTAACATCTCCTGCTTTTTTTTTGATTTTAGAACACAGGTTGTCATGACCTCCCTTACTTCTCAAGGAGGTGAGAACCCCAAAAAAGAAAGTAATCATGCCTTCCCTGATTGCTCAAAAGAGGAATGAAAACACCATAAAAAGAAGGTGGTCACACCCTCCCTGACATCTCAGGAAGGGAGATGAAAACACCAAAGGAAATGGGAAGTCAAATCAGATTAGCGGGTTTCTGAAGGGGCTCACTCTTAAAACAGGTATACATAAATCCATCAATATGGGAAGTATTACACATAATTACATAAATTACATAAGCACATAGTAATATAACACAGGCTTGCAGTGATGAAACAAATAACATGAATCAACATGAGAGATTATACACGTCCATAAGTCCTAGAAATAATCCAAAAGGAATCTATTGTCCATTAGTTCATGTGCCAGGAATCCAATAATTCCTGCAAGCTTTGAAGTCCTGCATCTTGTTTTAGGGAATCCAATGATTCCTGATGGTTTTCAAGTCCTGCAACAGTCTTATCTTGTGTTAAGGAATCCAATGATTCCTGCAGATTTTGTTCTTAGGTCTTCTCCTTTGTTTCCAGATTTTTCTCTTTTTCTGTCTCTCTTCAAGTGCTCATTGCCACCCATTCCTTCTCCATCTGTTTCCTTCTCCTTCTCCATCTGTAGGAATTCAAGCAAACCATCTGTCCCAGGCAGTTAACCTATCTAATTTCTTTCTATTTACCACTTTTGGGATTTATCATCATCATCTGGAAATTACATTGGAGCTGTTTGCAATGGACACTGCCCTCTTGGTTTAACTGTATTCTGTATTCTCCCAATCCCTTTCTGCTATCTGATTGCTTTTTTGCTGGTTGGTCACATCAGAGTCCTGACCTTCTAAAGACTCTCTGGGTGTAAACTCAGCTGTCATCATGCCCCACTTGTCTTTTGATTGAAGTCTTGGAGCTGGGCCCCACCTCTCCTTTCCCTGGGTCAATCTACATTCTGAAGCCCAGTGGAAGTCCTTATGGCATTTTGGACATGGGGTTTTGGGTTTTCTCTCACTGTGTCTTCTCACTCTATCTCCATATCTACAATGGGCTCTCAAATGTCCAACTTTTCCACACTGAAAACATCAACGAGTTTCTCTAGAAGTCCCTTGCCAAGAAGGACCCTGTCTTCCCATGTTCATCATAGTCTGGGTATAATAAGCATTTGTGCCCACTGTGGCACAGCGGCTTATGATCTCCTCTAAAGGAGCATCTTTGTGTAGTCTCCATGTAATTCTTCTGCAAACCTCATTGGCATTTTCCTTAGCCAGATGTCTGGTCATTATTTTTGTAGCTTCTGCATCTTCTCCAATGGTTCTTGTGACAGATGTCTGCAAACATCCCGCAAAAGGCTCATTGGGATCTTGCTCTATTTTTGTGAAGGCTTCCTCTTGATCTTTTTGTTCGGGGAGGGAACCCCAAGCTTTTATAGCTACAATTGCGATCTGCTCATAAGCTGTTGTGGAGTAATTAATCTGTTCTGAATTTTCTCCATACTGACCTTCACCGGCTAGTTGGTCAAAAGTGATTTGTACATTAACTCCTGTTTGCCTATTGAGGCTGGCTTGAATCCTACATAATTCATGATATTCCAAAAGCCACAACAAGTTTTGTCCAGGTTCTAAACATGTCCTTGCTATGGATTTCCAATCACTGGGAGTTAAGATTTCATAAGCCAAACTATCTGGTAACATCTTAACATAAGATGACGTAGCCCCATAAAGAGTGCAACCTTTTTTCAAATTCTTAATTTTTTCCAGATCAAAAGGAGTGTATCTTCTTTGTTTCCAGATTTTTCTCTTTTTCTGTCTCTCTTCAAGTGCTCATTGCCACCCATTCCTTCTCCATCTGTTTCCTTCTCCTTCTCCATCTGTAGGAATTCAAGCAAACCATCTGTCCCAGGCAGTTAACCTATCTAATTGGAAACAAAAAGGAGTCAATCTCTTCAATCACAGGGTATGTATTTATAAAATCAGATATATCCTGTCCTTTATTTTTTGCCTTAACCAATGCCTTTTCTAATCTTGTCACAGGCTGCTTCATAGGAGGTGCTGATTGCATTACTGCCTCTCCCCCTCCTCCTTCTCCCTCCTCTCATGAAGGGTTAATTGAGGGGGGAGTGTCATGAGATGGAGAATGATCTAATTTCTCCTGCTGTGAATTTTTATCTGATTCTTCATGCTTTTCACCTACTTTAGTTAGTATCTCCCCTTTCTGCTCTTTCTTCTTTTTTCTTATTCTAACACATAATTTCCTAAAGCCAGTTGTATTAAATTAAGTATTAATTTTTAAGCATGTCTTTGGAAATTGAGTCAAGTCCATTTTTATTGTAGAATTAACAAAGTTCCTCTCCTACTAATTCCCACTCATTTAGATCCATTTTTTTTCCATAGAGAACCAAGGATATTTGTACTGTACAGTTTCTAAAAGTTCAGTGATCTGCTCCCAAATTATAATCAAACCTTGGCTTTTCATAACTCTGACAATGCTCTCTACACATTTTCCTTGAAGAGAAGGCTGTTTTCTAAACATCTGTCCCATTTCAGCTGAAATATTACTTTAGCCCTTATTGTATTCACCCTAATTTCTGGGTCAGAGAGACTTTTCCACTGGATCAGGATCAGAGGCTTTCCCACTGAAATCAGGATTGTGTCTGTCCTATGTTCGGGAGCCAAAATGTAATGTTCTTCTTTAAAATATTATCGTTCTCTGTGAGCAGGTTTCTTGGGGGCTTCTGGAGGCAGCCTTAGTTTCAGTTTAGTATAATAATCACTTCAAATGCAGCCAACTCTTAAAAGTTCAGATCCTTTATTGTCTCTTCCCAAATAGCCAGTTAGTTTTCTTAGAGGCCTATCTCTCTCCTTGGTTCCAAGAGCTCTTGTTGCTAATCTTTTAGCTCTTCCAGCTTCACCCTCTTGCTCTCTCTGAATCCATTGTTTTGCCCAACTGAATCCTGGCTTCTCAATCTTCCAGAGGTCTCTAGTTGGCTTATGGGAGCTCCTTATATGATCTCTTAAAGGTATGAACTCAAAGTTTGACTCCTCCTCCAAGAGTGGGATTGTGGGAGCTGTGACTTGTGAATATCCTCCACTGAATCCTGACTTGTGAATCTCCCAGAGTGCCTATCAATTCCCGTGACTTAGCACCTTGTAAGAATCCTGACACTATTCCTCCCATCCTATTTTATTTTTTATTTTATCCTATTCATCCTCAAAAGTATTTTGTGTTTGACTATGGTTTCTCCCAATGTGTCATCCCTTCTATCAGCAGCTTCCTCCTTTTCTTATCTTCTTCCTCTACTTTCCTGTTGTGTAATATAGGTTTCTATACCCAAGTGAGTATAGAATTTTAGTCAATTCCAATGAGAGTAAGATTCAAGAGCTCCCTCTTATCTCTCTATCTTCCCTTCCACTTTAAAAGCTCTTTCACGCTTCTTTTATATGAGTATAATTTACTCCATTCTATCTCTCTCTTTCCCCTTCTCCCAGTGTATTCCTCTCACTCTCTAATTTTATTTTAAGATATTATTCTATTATATTCAACTCACACTGATGTCCCCTTTGACTTTTGGGGGGCCCTGAGGATTTGCCCCCCTTTTTGGGGGAAGTTCCTGAGTCTCAAACTCTCCTCTGAAAGAGGCCCACCCTTCAGGGCAGTTAAGTGGTCTCATTCATTGTGATTGAACCCTCTATTGAGCTGAAGATTAGTCGGGAACCACTCAGTAGCTCAAACTGGCAAGATAAGTAATCTCTTTTCAATTGGAGATCTATTGTCAACATTAACTCAAACTCCCAGTTAAGTAATCTCATTCAATTTGAAATTGAATTGAAGCTCCAGATGGCTAATAAAAGACAACTCTAAACCCCAAATCTTCACAAAAGTCCTAAACAGGATTATGCTTGCCAAGGAAGCTTTCTTGTTAGCAAGCTATCCTGCCAGAACTTTTTGCCCACTGGTGAAGATATTGTCTTCTCACTGTTAACCTTTGCTATATTCCTGGAGAGAAATAGATTAGTTGATCAGTGGAATAGGTTAGGTCCACAGGACAAAATAGTCAATGACTATAGTAAACAGGACCTTTTTGCCCCCTAAAAAGTTTTGTCTTCCTAGCAAGCTGGCTTCTCAATGCTAATAAATGCCTTTTTGCCCCACAGATTTCTAGTTTATGAATTCTTTCACATAGGACCTGCGCCTCCAAGCAGAGGAGATGTCCCACCCCAATTCTAGAACCTCATCACAATTACCTCTAACCTCATCATTTACACCTAGGACAGTACTCTTTTTGACTTTTCCAATATGTCTCTGTGCTGGGTACCTTTTGCCAAATCCTCTTTTCAACTTCATTTTGTTTGTTGTCTTGCCTCATTAGAATGTAAAGTTTCCAAAGACAATGACTATCTTTTGTTTTTCTTTGGCTTCTCAGATCAGATCAAACATGAAAAAAAAAAAAAAAGAAATAAAAAAGGCAAGCAAATAAAAACAAAAATGATGAAAATTATGTTGTGATCCACTTTTAGTTTCCATATTCCTCTTTCTGGATACAGATATAACTCCATCACAAGTCTATTGAAATTGGCCTGAATCATCTCATTGTTGAAAAGAGCCAAGTCCCCTAGAAAATCAACTAGAAAACTATTAGAAATAACCCACAACTTTTGTAAAGTTGCAGGATACAAAATCAATCCACATAAGTCATCAGCATTCTTATACCTTACTAACAAAACCCAGTAGCGAGCAATACAAAGAGAAATTCCATTTAAAATAACTGTCGATAGTATAAAATATTTGGGAATCTATCTGCCAAGGTAAAGTCAGAAACTATTTGAGCAAAACTACCAAACATTTTCCACACAAATAAAGTCAGATCTAAATAACTGAAAAAATATCACGTGTTCTTGGATAGGTCGAATGAATATAATAAAGATGATAATACTACCTAAATTAATCTACTTATTTGATGCTACACCAATCAAACTCCCAAGAAACTATTTTACTGACCTAGAAATGATAACAAAATTCATCTGGAAGAACATCAAGAATTTCAAGGCATTTAATGAAAAAAAAAAAAAGCAAATGAAGGTGGCCTAATTGTACCAGATCTAAAACTATATTATAAAGCACCGGTCATCAAAACCTTTGGTACTGGCTAAGAAATAGATTAGTTGATCAGTGGAATAAGTTAGGTCCACAGGACAAAATAGTCAATGACATGAGTAATCTAATGTTTGACAGACCCAAAGACCTCAGTTTTTGGGATAAGAATTCACTATTTGACAAAAACTGCTGGGAAAATTGGAAACTAGTATGGCAGAAACTAGGCAATGACCCACACTTAACACCATATACCAAGATAAGGTTGAAATGGGTTCATGATCTAGATATAAAGAATGATATTATAAACAAATTAGAAGCACATAGGATAGTTTACCTCTCAGATCTGTGGAGGAGGAAGGAATTTGTGAACAAAGAAGAACTAAAGATTATTATTGATCACAAAATAGATAATTTTGATTAAAATTATTATATTAAGTTAAAAAATTTTTGTACAAACAAAACTAATACAGACAAGATTAGAAGGGAAGTAATAAACTGGGAAAACATTTTTACAGTCAAAGGTTCTCATTTCTAAAATACACAGAGAATTTAACTCAAGTTTATTAGAATTCAAGCCATTCTCCAACTGATAAATGGTCAAAGGATATGAACAATTTTCAGATGAAGACATTAAAACTATTTCTAGTCATATGAAAAGGTGTTCTAAATCATTATTGACCATAGAAATGCAAATTAAGATAACCTCTGAGATACTAATACACACCTCTCAGATTGGCGAAGATGACAGGAAAAGATAATGATAAATGTTGGAAGGGATGTGGGAAAACTGGGACATTGATACATTGTTGGTGGAACTGTAAATGGATCCAATCATTCTGGAGAGCAATTTGGAACTATGCTCAAAAAGTTATCAAACTATGTATATACTTTGATCCAGTAGTGTTTTTAATGGGTCCTACATCCCAAAGAAATCTTAAAGGAGGGAAAGGCTGTTTGTGGCAGCCCTTTTTATAGTGGCAAGAAACTGGAAACTGTGTGGATGCCCGTTAATTGGAGAATGGCTGAATAAATTATGGTATATGAATATTATGGAATATTATTGTTCGGTAAGAAATGACCAACAGGATAATTTCAAAAAGGCCTGGAGAGACTTACAGGAACTGATGCTGAGTGAAATTAGCAGGACCAGGAGATCATTATACACGGCAACAACAAGACTATACAACAATCAATTCTGATGGACATGGCTCTCTTCAACAATGAGATGATTCAACATCCAACCATTCTGGAGAGCGATTTGGAACTATGCTCAAAAAGTTGTCAAATTGTGCATACCCTTTGATCTATCAGTGTTACTACTGTGCTTATATCCCAAAGAGATTTTAAAGAAGGGAAAAATACCTGTATGTGCAAGAATGTTTGTGGCAGCTGTCTTTGTAGTGGCCAGAAACTGGAAACTGAATGGATGCCCATCAATTGAAGAATGGCTGAATAAATTGTGGTATATGAATGTTATGGAATATTATTGTTCTGTAAGAAATGACCAGCAGGATGATTTCAGAAAGGCCTGGAGAGACTTACATGAACCTATGCTGAGTGAAATGAGCAGGACCAGGAGATCATTACATATGGCAACAATACCATATGATGATCAACTCTGATGGATGTGGACCTCTCCAGCAATGAGATGAACCAATTCAGTTCCAATAGAGCAGTAATAAACTGAACCAGCTACACCCAGCGAAAGAACTCTAGGAGATGACTAAGAACCATTACAATGAATTCCCAATCCCTCTATTTTTGTCAGTTCATTATTGCTCCATTGGAGCTGATTTGGTTCATCTCATTGTTGAAGAGGGCCACATCCATCAGAACTGATCATCATATACTATTGTTGTTGAAGTATATAATGATCTCCTGGCCCTGCTCATTTCACTCATTACCAGTTTGTGTAAGTCTCTCCAGCCCTTTCTGAAATCATCCTCTTGGTCATTTCTTACAGAACAGTAATATTCCATAACATTCATATACCACAATTTATTCAGCCATTCTCCAATTGATGGGCATCCACTCAGTTTCCAGTTTCTGGCCACTACAAACAGGACTGCCACAAATATTTTGGCACATATAGGTCCCTTTATCTTCTTTAAGATCTCTTTGGGATATAAGTCCAGTAGTAAAACTGCTGGATCAAAGGGTATGTAGTTTGATAACTTTTTGAGGATGGGACTCATATCTTACGAATGCAAGGCAAGTGATATTTTTCCAGTGCTATGCTGACTCTAGATCCTCTCAAGGTTATTACTTTGAAAAGCAGATGTCTAGACTTCATTTTCCTTGTGTATATAACTGAGAAGGGAGATAGAGGAGAGGGTGAATTCAATCTTAAATCTTTTTTTTTAAATAAAATTTTTTATTAAAGTTTTTTATTTTCAAAACATATTCATGGATAATTTTTCAACACTAACCCTTGCAAAACCTAGTGTTCCAATTCCTCCCCAACCCCCCGCGCCTTCCCTCCAGTTCCTCCCCTAGATGACAAGTAATCTAATATATGTTAAACATGGTAAAAATATATTAAATTCAATATATGCATAAATATTTATACAATTATCTTGTTGCACAAGAAAAATCAGATCAAAAAGGGAAAAAAAGAAAATAAAATGCAAGCAAACAACAACAAAAAGAATGAAAATGCTATATTGTGATCCACACTCAGTTCCCACAGTCCTCTCTCTGGATATAGATGGCTCTCTTTATAATGCTGGAGAAACTGAGGCAGGTAGAGATTAGAGAGTTTTTAATATTTTATTAGAGAGAGAGAGATTGTGCTGGGAGTAAAACAGAATCCATATTGGCCCCAGGGCTGGATTAGACTCATATCTCAAAGCATCCAACAGCTAGTGATGAATTCTAGGGATTCTTATAGGGCTCCAGTGATCAGGGGAACAAAGCAAGGTGGGGTTAGAGCTCTGGTGAGTGGGAACTTCCAGGAATGAACCATAATTTGGTTCTGACAGTTTGGGGCTAAGGAAAGATAATAAATCCTGTTAAGTTGGAAGGCTAGGAGCCAGCATTTTTTGTCTGGTTCAGAAAATTCCATCTAGGAATCTGAGATAAGTCATCTGCAATTTATGACTCCATGGAATGCTAATGGTCAGGGCTCCTGCCCTGATTTATATCAGTCCTAATGTTCGGGAAGGGAGGTTGCAATCAGGGGGACTGAGGCAGAACAATTCAAGGAATTGAGGCAGAACAATTCAGGAAAACTGAGGCAGAACAATTAAAGGAAACTGTGGCATAACATCTTCATCATCAATGATCACAAGATCATTGGAACTGGCCTGAATCATCTCATTGTTGAAAAGAGCCACAAGCATTAGAATTGATCATTGTATAATCTTGTTGTGGATGTGTACAATGTCAATCTTAAATCTTAAATCACTTTTTTCCCTTTTTTATTTATTTATTTAATATTTTCCCCAGTTACATTTAAAACAAAAATTTTTTACATTTGTTTTTAATATTTTTGATTTTTAGGTTGTCTCCCTTATTCCCACTCACAATTAAAAAACCATATGTGAAATTATGCAAAACATTTTCATAAAAATCAAATTGTGAAAGAAAACACAGATCTCCCACCCTAATGAAAAAAAAAAAACTACCAAGAAAAATTAAGTTAAAAAGAAACAGAGGGAGAGAGAGAAAGAAAAATAGAGAATTCTTGGCTGTATTCAGATCAAATCAGTTCCTTGCTGGATATGGATAGAATTTTTCAACCTAGATCCTCATAGTAGTTGTGGATGATTAAGCTCTGAAATCCTATGATTCTTTGGTATAAGTTCTGGTATGTTAGTTAAAAAAAAAAAGCTAAATTCAATCATACTTCTTAGTAGTCATACTTTCTGTTACTAACCACAGTGACACTCAGAGGGAGGTTCATTAGGATAAATTAAATACAATAGAAATTCAAATTACTGAGATTCCTTCCCCAAGTCTCTCCTTCCTATTGGTTAAATCCTTCCACTGAAAGTTGAGTAATCACTTTTACTTTTCATCAAACAACTTTGCAGAGCAAATCACATCCTGTTAGACTGGACACACCACTCTCTTCTCCACCCAGAAATACTTCAGAGGTAACAAGTTGAACCTGCTAGTTCCCTTGCAGGGGCTTAGCAGCTAACCTCTACACTCCCTACTATGTCTGCTGGCACTCCATAGATCTGCAATAAGAAAAGTAGGGATGATAATTGGCTTAAGCATTGCCTAGATTTTTGGACATCATGAAATGATTTTCAAATCTTTATTAATGAGAGAATGATGAGTAGCTATTCTCAATTTCTAACACCAACAAGAAAAGATAGATATAACAAAAATGATAATAAAAATAATAATAGTTTAAATTGTATTATTAAATTGTTAAAAACAATTAAATTAAATACAATTAAATTGTATTGTAGGACAAACTGAAGTTAAAAACAAAGAACTTTTTGACAGGGAAGAATGTTTACCAGGGTTGGCCAGGAAAACTGCTTTCTCCTCTGGGATTTTAGTTCATTTATCTAGGATTATTTAGATTTAGTATATATATATGTAGTTAGTTGAAAAATGGACAAAAATAGTTTCTCAGAGAGAAATTTATCCTACTATAGACTCTTCTCAACCATAAGAAAAATTTTACTGACTTCTAAGCATCACTCCAGCTGGTCCTGTAATGATAACTTCTTCTGGGAGTAACAGAAGGGAGGGTTAAACTGCAAGTCTTTTTTTTTTTTTTTTTTTTTTTTTTTGCTTGGCTAGTTAATTAGGGTAAGATGAAGTTGATCTATAATTAAGAAAGAAGCCTGGGGCTTTACTGGAAAGACATAGATGTTCAGGTGAGGCATAAATGAGAGAAATTCCCTCCCCCAGTGCTTATCAACTCATTAGAGTTAATCCAAATCTTAACCAGACCTGGATATTCCTGTCTACCAAGGAGCTAAACTGTATGATCTCTTAATTGCAGTGTCTCCGTTATTGTTTCCTATTTTTCCTGTATATAATTTGCTTTGTATATATTTGTTTGCATGGTGTCTCCTCTTTTAAACTGTAAGCTCCTAATCTTACTGAAGGAGACACCATGCAAACAAATATATACAAAGCAAATTATTCCTTAAAGGCAGAATTCATTAATATTATTAACCAAATTGGACTACAGTATTCACTTTTCCTTGAATGTTTCCTCTGCTTTCCCACATTCGCACCTTTGTTACTGCCATTCCATGGATGAAGGACACTCTTCCCCTATATTACCTGTCAAAATTCTACTACTCCTTAAAGGCCCAAATTGAATACCACTTCTTTTATGAAAATCAGAGGATACTCTGATTGTCCAATCAGTTACATCTCCCTATTTTATCTCTCTTAAACTACTTACTATAGTCTCCCTGGAGAAATAATCAGTTGAGTATTTGTTTTATTCTATTATAGTTGCTTTATTCACCGGTGAAATGGGGGCTACCAAGGAGGAGGACTGATGAAATCTTTGACTCAGAAGGTGTTGGTGAACCTGAGGAGTCTGGAAAAACACAATGATGTTGCTTGAAAGTTTCCTCTTTCTTAATTTGTATGAATGAATGGATAAAGCATTTATCAGTCAATTACTGTGCAAAGAACCCATAGTCTTAAGTTCTAAGTAGGAAGATAAATAGAAAAATAAAACCATCCCTACTGTCAAGGAACTAATGGAGTTCAAATGGAGGAGATAGTTTATATGGAAAAATTCAGCTATAGCCGACTGAATAGATCACAGCATTGTTCTTAGGGTATAGCAGCAAAATATGTCTCTTCTTAAAATTATTTCCACTAATAAAAATCATGTCATTTTCCAATGTTGATCCACTTGATAATGCTAAGAGGCCTGTGGTGGCAAGAAGTTTTTTTGGGGGGTTTTCAGTAGCTGTGGTTTGGAAGCAGTTCCCAGGTAACCCCACAAGGGTTTTTTCCTAGGATGATGGCTGAAGGCAGTGAATGAGAAGCAATGTGCCCCTCCTTCTTGAATTTGGGGTCCTGGATTGTCTCCATCAGGTCTAAGGAAAGATGGTGGTCAAGAAGGTGATGGTGATTTGGCTTGCCTGGAGTAGGCTGCCTTAGCTAGGCTGGGATCCCTGCTCAGAATTGATTCCTGGAAGGAGAGCTGTGAAGCAGGATTGGTGGTATGGGAGCTCGCAGGGTTCCTGTGCCCATCTGCCTGTGGATAGCAGTCAGGCAGCAGTTTTTTCTAATGGTAATGAAGAAGTGGGTCCCTTTTGAACAGTGATTTCTTCCTTTATAATAATTGTAGAGAATAGACTGGAAACAGCATTGGTAGTTTGACAGATAATGCAATCAATCAGTTAATCAATAAATATTTATTAAGCCCCTACTGTGTACCACACACGCAGGTAATATAAAAAGAGACAAAAGATAATATATAACCTCAAGGACCTGACAATGTAATGGGGGAGACAATATGTAAACAAATATATACAAAGCAAATATAAGTGGGAAGTAATTACAAGAGGGAAAGGGCTGGAATGAAGAAAAGCTGGGCAAGGCTTCCTGTAAGAAGATGGGATTTTAGTTGGGACTTAAAGAAAGCCAAAGAGGTCAATAGAGCAGAGGAGAGAGCATTCCAGGCATGGGAGATAGCCAGAGAATAAGCTCAGATTTGGGAACAATTTTTTTTTTATTTGTGGAACAAATGGTCAATGTCACTGGGTTAAAGAGTATGTGTTGGGGAATAAGGTGTAAGAAACCTGGAAAGGTAGGAGAGAGCGAAGATATAGGCTTTGAGTGCCAAACAGAGCATTTTGTATTTACTCCTGAAGGCAAAAGGAAGCTACTGGAATTTATTGAGTAGGGGGTGACATAAATGGACCTGTGCTTGAGAAAAGTCACTTTAGAGGCTGAATGGAGAATGAATTGGAGTAAGAGTTGAAACATCAGACCTACCAGCAGGTTATTGCATAAGTCTAGGGAGGAGGTGATTGCCCCAGAGTGGGGGCAATGTCAGAGGAGAAAAGGGGGCATGTTGAGAGATGTTGCAAAAGTGAAATCAATAGACCTTGGCAACAAATTGGATTTGAGGGATGAGAGGTGAGAGATAGTAGGGAATCCAGGATGACTCCTAATGCAAGGGCTGGAAGAATGGTATTGCCTTCAACAATACAGGGGAAGGTAGAAGGTGGTGGAGGGAAAGGTTTAGGTGGAAAGATGATGAGTTCTGTTTTGGATGTTTAAAAATTGTCTAGTGGACTTCCAGTTCAAGATATCTGAAAGATAGTTAGAAATGTGAGACTGGAGGTCAGCAGAGGGCAGGAAACATAGCTTTGAGAATCATCAGCATAGTGATGTCAATTAAATCTATGGGAGATGATGAGATCACCAAGTGAAGTAGTATAGAAGGAGAAGAGAAAATGATCCAGACCAGAACTTAAGGGACATTTACGGTTAAAGGATATGATACAGAGGAGGATACAACAAAGTAGACTGAAAAGGAATGATCACATGGGAAGGAAGAAAACCAAGAGAGAATAGTGTTCTGAAAACTGAGAGAGAAGAGAATATTAATGAAGAAAGAGTAATCAATAAAACATTTGAAAGTCTGCAAGAAGTTCAAGGAGAATGAACATTGAGAAATGGTCACTGAATTTGGGAACTAAAAGATCATTAATAACTTTATTTTTTAAAATATTGATTTAATGTTTTATTTTTCCTCCAATTACACATAAAAACAACTTTTAACATTTGTTTTTTAAATTTTTGAGTCCCCAGTTCTCTCCCTTCTTTTCTTCCCTTCCCTCTCAAGTAATTGAAGAGAGCAAGTAATTTGATACAGGTTGCACATGTAAAATTAGATAACTTTAAAGAAAGATTTTCAGTGGAATAATAAAGTTGAAAGCCAGATTGTAAGGGGTAAAGAAGTGGACACAATTATTACAAATGGCTTTTTCCAGGAGTCTAGCTACACAGGACAGAAGTATAGGAAGATAGATAGCAGGAATGGAAGGATCAAGTGAGAGTTTTTTAGAACAGGGGAGACATGGGTATGTTTATATGTAGAAGGAAATGAGCCAACAAAGAGGGATAGATTGAAAATAAGTGAGTGCAGATTACAGAGAGGGCAATTTGTGGAATAAAATGGGATGGAATGGGATTACTTAAACAAGGCTTTTTAGACTCAGGGTCCTGGGCTGTCCATTAGGGTCTGAGGGGAGATAATGATCAAGATGGTGGGGCTGGTTTAAGGTCCTTGCAATATGCTATTTCCTGTCTTTCCTTTAGTATGCTTTGCTGTTTCTGCTATGCTGGCTTGCCTATCCTATATGAGGTAGTTGGTGGGTATGGCTGCCCCTTTCCCCCCAGATGATAGCTGTGAGGCGTGAGACTGGAAGCATCTTGAAGTATATACTAATGTTTTATAGATGCTTTTGGTTTGCTAATCATATGATAAGAAGACAGACTAATGATTGGCTGTGTAGCCAAAATTGAGGTCTATTTAAAAGGTATCAGTTAGTTATGGTTAGTCTTTTGGCTCCAGCTTAGTTTTTCTGGCTTGCTGTACTGGAAAAGGAGAATGAGCTATTGTGATCTGGGTAAGGGATGGCCCTCTCTCATTTGGATGAAGTTAAGAGCCCTTGGCTCTTCTATTGCTTCTGCCTCTGGCATGTATTTTTCTCTCCTGTTTTTAGCTTAAGAGAGATTTGTGAGCGTCCAAAGGTCATGAGAGTACAGCATTAAAAGAACTGGGAGCTGGAGTGCATGTTTAGATTTTCCAGAAGCCAGATAGGCCCTGTCCAGTGATAATAAAGATGCAGACTCTTCCAACTATTAGTCACAGCACTTTTGGAAGTATATTTGGTGAGACAAATACTATGTAGAAATGGCATCATGGCTAAGCCTTTTCTTCCTAGAAAGTGAGTTGGGATAGAGGACAGTGTGTTCCTAGGAATTAAGGGAGGAGAAGGGAAATGTTTATATTTTTGTTTCAGCTATATTTTTACAGTAAGTATACCTTTGTAAAAAATTAGATATCATCACTATTGATTAGAGAAAAACAAATTAAAAACTCTGAGGTGACTACCTCACACCTGTCAGATTGACTAAGATGACAGAAAAAGATAATGATAAATATTGGAGGGGATGTGGGAAAGCTGGGACACTGATACTGAGTTGTGAACTGATCCAACTATTCTGAAGAACAATTTTGGAACTATGCCCAAAGGACTAGCAAACTGTGCATACCCTTTGATCCAACCATGCTACTTTGGGTTTGTATCCCAAAGAAATAATAAAAGAGGGATAAGGATTCACATATGCAAAAATGTTTGTAGCAGCTCTTTTTGTGGTAGCAAAGACTTAGAAAATAAGTAGATGCTTATCAGTTGGGGAATGGCTGAATAAGTCATGGTTTATGAAAGTAATGAAATATCATTGTTCTATAAGAAATGATGAACAGGCTGATTTCAGAAAAGCCTGGAAAGATTTACATGAACTGAGCTGAGTGAAATGAAAAACATTGTAAGCAACAGCAGGATTGTATGATGATCAATTGTGATAGACTTGGCTCTTAGCAATTCAGTGATCTAAAACAACACCAATAAACTTTGAATGGAAAATGCCATTTGCATCCAGAGAAAGAACTATGCAGATTAAAGCATACTATTTTCACCTTTTTTCCCCTCTTCTTTTTTCTTTCTTATGTTTTTTTTGCCCTTGTATTCTGATTTTTCTCTCCCAATATGGCTTGTGTGCAAATATGTAAAAAATGAATGTACATATATAATCTAAAAAAAATAATAAAATTGATATTAAGTAGCTAAATGGAATTGGGCCCCTAATCATTGGCAGGTAATAGGGAAGGGGTACCAACACAGAATGAGGAAGCAAGCTAATAGCAGTAGAATCCTGAGCGAGAAATACAGCTAACCTTGTTCTTGAAGAGAGAGTCCAAAACTTTGTTATATTTGTATCATCCGAAGCTTTTGACAATGAGCCTTGTACACAGTAGGAATTTCACATGTGTTAACTTTACTGTATAGTACTGTGCTCTCTTTTTCTGCTCAAAACTCTATGGCTTCCCATACTCTCATCAAAGAAACTGACACCTGCCTCCCTCCCTTCCTTCTTCATACGAGAAAGTAAATTCACATCACTTAAAATTGCTTTACATAAAGGTCTGCAGAATGGTCCATTTACATAAAGTGAGAACTATCTATAGTTCATTTCTAGTAATAGGGGAAGATAGGATAAATATTCATATTTAGATACTTATGGTTCAGTAAAAGGAGACAAACAGAAAACAGTTAATTATAATACAAAATAATACATAAATGTATTAAATGCAAGGAAAGTGCTTTCAGGTCCAAGAAGAGAAAGTAAGCTGTCAATTAGGGGATCATAGGATGCTAAGTTTAGAGCTAGAAGGAACCTTAGAAACTATCTCTTTCCAAACTCTTCTTTTATATCTGAGAAATCTGAAGCCAAGAGAAGCGAAATGACTTGGACAAGATAATAGCAATGATTCCAAATCCAGTGTCTTCCACCACAGATTGATGACTCCAAATATTGAAACTCAAGTTGTCAAGGGGGGCATCTTAAGCACACAAAACAAACATCAAAAACACTGGAATGTGGGAATGTCTATGGGAAATCAATAAAAAAACATTGATCCTGTGAATAAATGCCTCTCTTATGTGCAAGGTACTGGGCAAGAAAATAAGAATACCAGTGTGATAAAAGAATCAATCCCTATTCACAAGGGTTTTATATTCTAACAGAGGAGACAATTAGGACACATAGAAATACAAATAGAATATATATATGGAATAAGTACAAAGAATCACAAAGTAGCTTGAGAGAGCAAAAACAAGCAATCTAAGAGATCAGGAAATACAATGAGAAACTATCATAAATGACTTCAACTGATAATTGCACAAAAAGCCTGTCAGAAGCTGATGGACAATGGGAAAGGGATCACTAACAAAGCCAATACTAGTTGTGGAAGTATAATAAAGATCTATCCTTTAGTTTCCCTAGAAATATTAAGAAATAATATTTTTCTCCAAGTCTGTTTCTAGATTCTTGGGAAAAATTCTTGGCAAAAGTGGGTAGGATAAATCAGGATAAAAAGAACAAGGACCTTTCATTGAAGGTGACTGGATTAAGACTAATGGCCAGAAATTTAACAGAGTACTACTTGTCTAGGTAAGGTTGAACATGCCACCTAACAGGTGACCAAGATAGTGACTCATCTAAGGGACTCTTTTCTCTCCTTCCTTCCTTCCTTCTTTCTTTTCTTCTTTCCTTTTACTGGTTAGGTTTCATTCTTAGGGACCATGACTTAAAACAAAATCATTCTGATTCTCATTGATTGGCCATCAATAAGTCCCAGGTTAAGCCCTATTTGGTCATTGGTCCTGATTGACTCAGATTGAATGTAAATAGAAATCTTTTCTGCTTTGACCAGAAATCCTGAGGGTCTTCCCCTTCCAGATTTATTTATTACATAAAGATGTTTTTGTTTTTGGTTTGATTTTTTGATTTTTTTTTTAATTTAGGTAAAAGAAGAGATAATTTGCCTTAGCTGCTATCTAGCTTTCATTACTGAGACTTGAAGACCTTAATATAAAAAGACCAAGGTCTCTTACTACTTCCAGGGTTATCTCCAGTCATCCTGATCTATATCTGGCCACTGGACCCAGATGGCTCTGGAGGGGAAAGTGAGACAGGTGACCTTGTACAGTCCCTCCCTTAAATCTAGTTCATTTATCATGACATCATCTCCCTGATGTCAGGGTCATGGTCCTCTTCTTGAATGAATGACAAACAACAACCTGCTGAAGGAATTGTTGTTTAATTGTTTCAATCACATACAGTAATTATTCATGACCCTATTTGAGGTTTTCTTGGCAAATCTACTAGAGTGATTTGCCATTTCCTTCTCCAATTCATTTTATAAATGAAGAACTCGGGCAAATTGGGTTAAGAGACTTGCCTAGGACACAGCTAGGAAGTATCAAAGGCCAGATTTGAATTCAGAAAGAGGAATATTTCACTCCAGGCTCTGCACTCTATCCACTGAGTCACCAAGCTGCCCATTGAAGAAATTAGACCAGGTCAACCTCATTGAAAGTATCCTCTTTCATTCAATGGAAGATAGTCAACTGTCTCCTAATCGATTTAGATTCTATATCTAAATCTGTGGGAGGAATCCCATTTTTTTTTTTTGAGAAGAGTAGTCTAGGAAAAAGATGGAGATATGGTTTACCAATTTTGTAATGATAATTAAAAATACCTTCTCCTTGTTTAAGATTCCTATAAATATTACCTGAAATCTTGGGTTAGAGTTATGATGGAAAGCATGTCAGTTTGAACATCTTTTCCTCTAAGGTAGAAATAGCTTGGATTTAGATTAATGTTATATTAAATAAAACTGTTTTGTCTGGTGCCTAAATGCAGAGTTTTGTATTGACCTTGATTTTTTAAAAAAGTGAACATTGTTCAGGGAAACAAGATAGTAGCTTACTAGCATTACAAGAGATAGGCCAGAAATACAGGTTGCTCTGTATTTGGAGACAGCAAGATGGAGGGTTCCACCGAGAAAGCTCCAAGACAGTAAAAAAGCCCTAAAATAGGGATCTTGGTAGCCCTGGAGAGAAGTGGTCCCCATATGCATTGTCTTAAAACACTGTTTTGAGATGACTTAGCATAAGACTGAGGAGGTCTGACCAACCCACTAAAATGAGCAAGAGTCAGAACATGGTCCCAGTACAAAGGCTTGGTTTAAGAATTAAAGTTGAAGATGAGAAAGCCAAAGAAGATAATCATCAGTATAAAAAAATTATCTAGAATTCCCCCAAAGAAGGAGAAAATAGCTATCACATCTACAAAGGAAAAATAATAATAATTAAAGAACAATTAGACTTTATGAAAACCAATATATATATTTTTAAACTGGACATAATATTTCAAGAAATCATCAATCATTCAAGAAATAATTGTTAAGAAGCTACTATGTGCTAGGGTAATTGCAGATAATACAAAAAAAGGCAAAAGACAGATTCTCTCAAGGAGCTGACAATTAGGAGGAATCAACATGCTAGCATATATATATATATATATATATATATATGCATATATATATATATATGCATACACACACTTCATACAGAATAAATAGAAAATAATCAACTCTAGAAGCACTAAGTAAAGTAAAAGAAATAAAGAAAGTAAAGAAAAGACTTTTTGTTGAAAATCAGACTTTAGCTGAGACCCAAAGGAGTCTAGAAGGCAGAGATGATGAGGGAGAGCACTCCAACAATGGGGAACAACCAGTGGAAATGCTAGAACTGAGAGATGGAATGACTTAGAGGAATAAACAGGAGGTCAATGTCACTGGATTGGAGCATGGAGTATAAGGCATGAGAAGATTAGAAAGGAAAGCGGTAAGGCTAAGTAATGAGGGGTTTTGAATGCCAGAAGATTTTACATTTAAGATAAAATTGTAAGATAGATTTACAATCAAGAATAACTTCCTCTGCAAAAGCTGAGTATCATTATACAGCGTGAAAAAAAAGCAGATTTTTCAGTGGAATAGAGGACTTTCAGGTATTTGGAATGAAAAGATCAGAATTGGGTAAAATCTTTAAACAAACATGGGGGAGGGGGATGTACAGGATACATTTTTAAAGTTTAATCTGCATTATTAACATTTGTTTAATCTTTTTCTCAAGTCTAGACAATCAACAAAATAATAAATCAAGCCCCAATTTCTTGCTGATTTCCAAGGAGTAAATGCTGACATTGACAATTCAATAACTGCCTCTCATGAGTCAGCATCCCTCTTTCTGTCAGTTTCTGATGGGGTATAATATTAGGTGAACTGTCAGCAAAAGTAACATTAAAAAAAAAGGCAATTGAAACATCTTTAAGAATATACAGAAGAGAAGAGAAGGCAATTCAGGAGATTAAACAGGATAGAGTTGAGAGAAATGTGGAGTTTATTATATACTTTAAAAAAAAAGAAAGCATGTAACATACAATGGAGATTCATGTTTTCATATGTAATCCTCTAGGTGTTTTATGAGTGACAAAACTAAAAATTTTTTGAAGGCAGAGGGAAGCAACCAATAAATAAGGAGAGATCAAAGATTCAAGAGATGGGATTAATAAAGTTGCCATCTGCAGGAGAAAAAGGTAGATTAGATCAAGTACACATGTAGTGAGATTGGCCTTGGCAAAAAGAGAATAATTGGGGATGATGTTAAGTGAGATGAAGAGAAGGTGAGAAGAGGCAGGTCATGTCAAATGATCTCAATTTTCTCAGTAAAGAAAAGGAATCCTCAGCTGAGAGAAAGGAGAACAGAGGAGGTGTGGGAGGTTTGAGGAGAAAAGAGTTTGGAAATATTTTTGTGGGGACACAGAATCAATTTGGGAAGAGGAAAAAGAGTGGCAAATGGTTGAATGCAGAATATGAAAAAAGAAATGGTGTAGGGCTGGAAAGTTAAGGAAGTGCCAGATTGTGGATGGTCTTGAATGCCAGGCTAACAATTTTAAACTTTACTTGGTAGGCAAAAAGTAACCATTGAAGGATTCTGAGCAGGGAAACAGCATTACTTCATAAGTTATTGCTATTTAGTCATTTTGAAATTGTGTCTGACTTTTGCGATCCCCATTTGGGGTTTTCTTGGAAAGGATAATGCAGTGGTTTGCCATTTCCTTCTCTAGCTCATTTGATAGATAAGGAACTGAGGTAGTGACTTGCCCAGGGTCAAACAGCTAATACATGTCTGAGGGTAGATTTGAACTCAGGTCTTCCTGATCTGATCACTGATCTTGCTCTGCTGAACCTCAACACTGGATTATTTCCACCAATACCTTCATTCTTACTCACATACTATTGAATGAAATGAAAGAAAATCATGAAACTATGCTAAGTAGGTCCAGTACAAATTTCTGTTATATAAGCTAGATTAGGTCCTCATTATGTCAAGGCCATACTTTTAAATCTCTTTGCTTATTTTGTTATTCTACGCACAGCAGTGACTTTTCCAAACTTTTTTTATCTCTCTTCAAATTTTTGCAGCTTCCCTTCCTCTTACTCTCTCAGCTGGGAACCTTGTTTCATATTTGACTGTAACCATTTTCTGAGAGCTCTTTCTTCTCCCTTCCTCCTCATCTCATATCACTCAGATGCCTTCTGCAACTATGGTTCTTTCCTGTCTCATATAGAGAGGGGGTCCTTGTCCTTGCCAACACAAACATCTTTACATACACAAACGATGCCATTCGGGCACATTTTTCTCACTATCATCCAACTTTCTTCCTGATCTTCATCTACTTGCTGTCTACTGGCTGCTTTCCTGTTGCCTACAAAGATGCCCTTATCTCCCCCAATCCCGTTTAATTATCATTCCATGTCTCTCCTCCTTTTCATGGCTAAACTCCATGAGGAGGCTGAGTTTTTAAATTAATTGCTCCACTTTCTTTCTTCTCACTCTATTCTTATCTCTGATTATACTCTGACTCCCAAACTCATCATTCAAATGTAACTGCTCTTTCCAAAATTATTAATAATGTCTTAATTGTCAAATCTAATGGTCTTTTTCTTGCTCTTTATTCTTCTCTACTTTTCTATAACTTTTTTTTTTTTTTGGCTGGGGCAATTGGGGTTAAGTGACTTGCTCAGGGTCCCATAGCCAGGAAGTGTTAAGTGTCTGAGGTCAGATTTGAACCTAAGTCCTCCTGACTTCAGGGCTGGTGCTCTATCCACTGCACTAACTAGCTGCCCCTCTTTCTACATACAGTCTTTGACACTGCTGATCACCCTCTTCTTTTTGATAATTTCTTGTCTCTAGGTTATTTTTTGAATAGTACTTTACACTGGTTTTCTTCCTACCTGTTTGTCTATTCCTGTCTCCCTTGCTGGATCTTCATTTAGATCATACTGACAATGGATGCCTTCCAGAGCTCTGTGTTGGGAATCTCTTCTCGTTTTTTGGAGATCTTGGTGATCTCATCAGGTTCAGTTATCAATTCTATGTTGGTGATTCTCAAATATTATTCTGGCTTATCAAATCTCCTAACCTCCAGATTCCCATCTCCAATTGCCTAGGTCCCATAGACACCTTTAACTCAACATGTTCAAAACTAAACTCATTATCTTTCCCCTTAAACTTTCTCCTCTTCCTAATATTCCTATGTCTGTTGAGGATAGCAGCATCTTCTCCAATATCCCAGGCTCACAATCTAAGTGTCATCCTTGACTCTCACTTTCTCTCAATTGTCAATTCCTGCTGATTTTACTTTCATAACATTTTTTAATACAGCCCCTTCTTTCCTCTGACAGTTCTACTATCCTGATACAAACCCTTATCACATCATACCCAGACAGTTGCAATAGCCTGCTGGTTATTCTGCCAGTCACAAATCTCTCCCTATACCAGTAAATCCCCTAGTTGGATTCCAAAGTGATCTTCCTAAAACACAGGTCACCCCCCCCCAATCAATCAACTCCACTGGCTGCCTCTGAACTCCAGGATCAAATACAAAATCCTCTTTTTGGTGTTGAGTCCTCCATAACTTAGTGCCCACCTATATTACATTCTTCTTATACCTTATTTTCTCTTCCACTCTTCAATCCAATGCCATTGGTCTGCTTGCTGTTCCTCAAATAAGAAACTTTATCTTCCTATTTTGGGTATTTTCATTGGAAGTTTTTACTCATGCCTGGAATTCTTTTCCTCCTCACCTCTGTCTCCTATACTTGATGGCTTCCTATAAGTCTCAATTAAAGACTCACCTTCTCATGAAGTTTTTCCAGATCCCCCTTAAAACTTGTATTTTCCTTCTTTTGATTATCTCAAATATATTCTGTTTATATCTTATTTCTCTATAGTTCTAAATCTTGTATATAGTTTTTTTTGCATTTTTTCTCCCCTAGTAGACTGTGACCTTGAGAACAGGATTTTTTTCTTTTTCTTTGTATTCTTGGTGCTTGACTCAGCACCTAGGATATAGTAAGTGCTTAATAAATGCTGTTAAAACTGAATATATCTTCTCAAATGCCTCATAGACATTGCTTTGATCTTTCATTTATACTTATTATTCGCTACTTTGAATCATAGCTATCTATATATGTTGTTCCAGCTTTAGATTATAAATTCCTTTGCAGCAGAATTTGTGACACATCTATTCCTGCATTCCCAGTCCTTGTCTTTTGCACAAAGCATATTCTTAATAAATTGAATTGAGTCATTGTCAATAACCTTTGGATCCCCACTGTGCCACAATGCTTCAAATTTCATTTCTTTCACTAAACTCTGCAGGTTGGCAGCTTCTTGCCAGACCTCTGAGAGATCTCAGGGCCATTTAGTCAGGGCCATTCTTGTGAATTGGGAGGAACTGTGTGTTGCTGGGTGTGGTTCTAGGAGCATGAACTCTGCTGAGGAATGGAAAAGAGCTGGCAGGAGGCCCATAGGACATCAGGCTACCTGGGGAGAGGATCCTGGACTCAGTTTTCTGACAACAGGCACTTTGGAAAGCAAGGATTTTCATGTGGTATACTCTTCTATTTGCCCCAAGCCTAATAGTTTTCTGGAAGCTTTTTTTTTTTTTTTAAGTGTTTCTTTTTTGCAATGTCTGTTCTAAATTTTCATTTCTCCTTTCTTCACCTTTCTTCTTTAGTTCCTCTTCTATTTTTTCTTTCTTTCCTTCTTCCCTATAGTTTCTCTTTGTCTCTTCTTGGATCATTTCTCATTTTTTTCCCCATCTTTCATCTGTTTCAAATTCTTATTAACTTACTTCTTCCTTATTCCCCTGGAATAATTGTCTACTTCACTGCTCAGGAAGGAGACATTGTGAATCACTACAGACTTTCTAGTTTATTAGTCACTAGGAGAGTTAATAAACTCAGGATTTAGAGACTGTGTTTTTGATAAGAGGTAGCCCTCTAGTTAAACTCCCCTCTTAGCAGCCCAGTGACCTCTTTGGTCTCCCTCTCATTATTGTTTTTCTTATGCTAGTTTATTTACTTATTACAATGATACAAACTCATTGCTTTCTTTAAAAAAGAAAGCTTTTATTGATTTTTTTTTTTGTTGTTGTTTCTTACATCATCACAGTATTCCATGTATTTTCTCTCTTCCTCTTAAAGGTCATCTCAAATCACAAATAACGGGGGTTTTTTGAGAGGAAAAAAATGTCAACATAAAATTGCTATGTTGAGAAAGTTCAAAAACATTTGTAATGTTTAACACTTGTGGATTTCCTAACTCCACCAAAGGATGAGGTTGGGAGGTATGTGTCTTCTCACATTTTTTCATTTAAGTGTCCTCTAATATTTATAATTTTGTTATATTTACTTTTAATTTTTTTGGTGTCATTCTTTCCACTTATGTTGTAAAAATCACTGTATATATTGTTTTCTTGGCTCTGCTTACTTCACTCTGTATCAGTTCATGTAGATCTTTCCATGAAAATTTTTCTGTATTTCTTACATGCATCATTTCTTATAGTTAAGTAATATTCCATTACATTTATGTACCATAATTTGTTTGGTCATTCCCCAATCAATGGATATCTATTTTGTTTCCAATTCTTAATTATCATAAAAAGTACTGATATAAATATTTTGGAATATTTTCGGAGATTTTTGTTATCAGTGTTTTCATTGGAGTGTAAGTCTGGTAATAGAGTCAACAATAATAGTTCAAAGGATATGGACAATTCAGTAATAACTAGCAATTTGTAATAATTCCAAATTGCTTTTCAAAATGGGTTGTATCATTTCTCAGTTCTACCAACAATGTATTCATGTGACTATTTTCCCACATTGATTGTTTTTGGTCATTTTTGCCAATTTGCAACATATGAGGTAAAATTTGAGAGTTATTTTGTTTTTCCTATTAGGGATTTGGAGCAATTTATTATGTGGTTGTGAATATTTTGCAGTTCTTTTGAGAATTGTCTGGTCCTATACATTGTCCATTAGTTAATGGGGAATAGCTATTAGTTTTGTGTGTGTGTTTATGTAACTTGGATACTAAAGTCTTCTCAGAGAAATGTGATACAAATTTTCCCCCCACTTGACTATTTCCCTCCTTATTCTAGAAATATTAATGTCTGGGCATAAGTTTTTAGTTTCAAGTAATCAAAGTTATTATTATTATTTTTTGCAATTGCCTCTGTTTCTTATTTGATTAGGAATACATCTTTTACCCATAGATGTGACAGGTATATAATACATTTTTTTAATAGTATGATATTTAGTATTAAGGTCATATATTAATTTAGAATGTATTGTGGAGCATGGCCTAAGTTTAATGTCTATCTGACTACTTTCCCAAGTAATTTATGTTTTCCATTTTTCCAAACACCTGGTTATTGAGTTCTGTTTGTGAATCTCTCTTGTCTGTTCCATTAATCTATTTTTTAACCAATACCATATGGTTTTGATGACTCTTTTATAATATAGTTTGGGGTCTGGAAATGCTATTCCTTTGTCCTTGCTTTTTTGGATAATTTCTCTTGATATTCTAAATTTTTTGTTTTTCTAAATGAATTTTCTTATTTTAATCAAATTCTGTGGTATTCTTTTGGGAACTTGATTGAAACAGCATTAACAATGTAAATTAATTTTGACAGTATCATGATTTTTGTATATTATTATGGTCTCATCATGGGCAAGCTATTTAGGTTACTTTTTAAGGAATTTTTTTTCATATGTATTTTGTAATTATTTGGATTTTCTTTTTTTATTATTAATGTTTCTTAGGATTTGTTTTTACATAGAACATTACATAAACATCAATTACATTGATTTTTGAGGATTTTTTAGCCTAAAATGTTGCTAACACTATTGTCTCAATTAGCAACCTTAATTATTTCCTAGGGGTTTCCAAATAAACTATCATATCAGCAAACAGAGGATAATTTTATTCCCCCCACACCTATTCCTTTAATTTATTTCTCTTGTTTTATTGCAATTACTAACATTTTTTATGTCAAATAATTTTGGGGAGAATGAGTATCCTTGTTTTATTCCTATGTTTACTGGAAAAGGTTCTAGTGTATTCCCATTGCATATGACACTTATTTTGAGTCAGAGATAGTTTTTTTTTTTTTTTTATGATGTTAAAAAAGATTTCTCTTTGCTTGTACTTTTGTAGGATTTTTAGCATAAAAGAGTGTGGCACTGTCAAAAGCTTTTTCTGCATCTATTGAGATGATCATGTGATTTGGTATGTTTTGGTTTTTAATATAATTATATTGATTGTATTCTTAATGTTGAACTATCCTTGCATCCCTGGTATAAACTCCACTTGACTAATTGCTGTAATATCTTTGATAGGATTTTGTTTAAAATTTTTGAGCCAATGTTTATTAATGGTAGCATAAGAGTCTGAGGAGGAATATTGAATTAGTTTCTGGCTTTTCTTTTTAACCTTCTTTTGAATTCTTGGTGTCCTAGACCATAGAAACAGATTCATGGTTTTAAAGAGGTTTGAGAAGTCATGGGAATTGAAGAAAATATCTGGTTCCATCTTGTTGTCCTAGTGACCTGGATGTTGACTCTTTTACTTCTAAACACATATGTACCTTTTATTCCCACTTTCTCTCAAAACTCCTCTTGTGAAGCTGTTTCATCTACAGTTGTAACTGGCACAGAAGCCCCTTATATAAGGGGCTTTGTATCAGAGAGCCAACATGGATGTGGGGTAAGAGGATTCCCCATAATGATATTGGAATTTCTCTTTAATGCTCTCTATTCATCTACCAGGAGTCCTCAAAGTTTTTAAATAGGGGGCCAGTTCACTGTTCCTCAGACTTTTGGAGGGCTGGACTATAGTAAAAACAAAAACTTTGTTTTGTGGGCCTTTAAATAAACTTCATAGCCCTGGGTGAGGGGGATAAACGTCCTCAGCTGCCTCATCTGGCCTTGAGAACCCCTGATCTACACTATATCACACAACTGTTTACTTGTGCCCCACACCCAAGTCCACTTTCCCATCCCAACGGCCAAGGAGATGCTGTTTGTAATCTATGGGATTCAGATCACCTTCTTTTCTAATGCATACTCCTGGTTGTATTATACTATTCTTTTTTCCTACCTTCATCCCCATTCCCAATCCCACTTGAATTCCCCCAAATGCCAGTATTCCTAGTTAGAATCCCATTTACATCTGTTACAATCTAAGAATCCTAGAAGAGGATAGATGATAGCTAGGTGGCTAAAATGTTATCATTAACCTTTTCCTTAAGATTGTGGTATCTATTTGAGACTGTAAAACTAAACAGTAAACTTTCTGATTTTATATTTCATATAGAGGCAAGGAAGACTTGGTTAAACAATAAAGAATTAGGGCTTTTAGTGGACTATAAATTCAAAATAAGGCAGTTAAAGTTAATGTGACTTTAGGCTATATAATGGGAAAAATGCCACATCTGGAAGCAGGAGATTTGGGTTTGGCACTTACTATATGACATTAGACAAGTCACTTACCCTCTCTGGCTCTCAGTTTTTTCATCTGTAAAATGAGTGGATTGAACTAGGGGATTTTCAGTATCCTTTCTAACTCAGCTCAAGGAACTTTCCATGTGAACTCTTTTGGATCTCCACTAGCTGCAGGTGCCCCTTCCCTCCCATTGCTATGTTGCATTCATTTTATATATATTTATATAGATATATGTTGTATCCCTTATAAGAATGTAGGCTCCCTGAGAGCAGGCACTGTTTCACTTTTATTTTTGTATACCAAATACTTGCTATTTAATAAATTCTTGTTTATTGGTTCATTAAATCTCATGACTTTTTAAAAAGAACTAGCAACCATATGTAGGAAGATCATTGAAAGAAAATGGGATGTTAGTCTGGAGAAAAGAAGACTTAGGGGTTACATGTTACCTGTCTCCAAATACTTGACATATTGTTAAATATTTTAAGAATCAAAATATAAAACTAATTATTAAGAACTTGCTATCTTCCTATTTAAGAGTTGGCCAAAAATTGAATGGCTTTCCTTGGGATAAGGAGGATATAGTCACTTGTTGGGATTTTAGCAGATATACTTTGAGTAGCGATTTTGTTAACCAGGTAGGTTTTAATTCTGTAATTCTACAACCTTTGTGATTCTACAGTCATTGAAAACTGATATTTATTTATTTTGGGGAATCTAACTTGTCTAAGAGGTAGTTGGTGATGGGGGACTATGGATTAAGAAAGAGACTAAGTCTGGAGATACAGCTCTAGAAATCATCTGCATTGAAATGCTAATTTGAGTCCTTGAGAACTGAAGAATGGTACAAAATGAGGTGCCACAGTTAGAAAAGAGAAGAGGGAAAAGGACCAAGTCTTAGGGACAAACATCGTAAGTGGGTATCACTTGAAGTGTAGCAAAGGAAACTGTGGAGCAGTCAGATAGGAAAGCAATGTTATGAAAATCTAAATGTCAAGAGGAAAGGGTGACTGGCAGGGTGAAAGGCTGAAATGTTAAGGACAGTGGAAACTGAGAAAAGACCATTCAATCTGGCAATTAAGAGATCAACAGTAAGCTTGGAGTGAGTAGTTCCAGTTGAAAAATGAAGCTGGTAGCCAGATTCAGTGTTTAGAAGAGAAGACAGAAGTGAGGCACTGAGAATAGATGGATTTCTCAAGGAGTTTAACTGAAAACGGAGACCTATAACATGACAGCTAGTAGGGATGCTTGGATCATGTTGCAATGAGGTAAACAGTCTAGTCTGTAGGTAGCAAAAAAGGAGCTAGTAGGGAGTGTTATGCCACAGTTCTGTTTCCATAATTATCCTGACCCAGTCCTGACTTAGTTTCCCTGCTTCTCAAAGCTCAGTCCTGCAAAACCTCCCCTCCCTCTTTATCAGAATATTTGATATAATAAAACATCTTATGTTTTAGAATATCAGAATGCTTCTCCCCATCCAAAGCTACCAGAATATCAGATACCATCTTGTCAAGATACCTCTCCCCATGTCCAGATGCCTCCCCTTGATTATGTCATCCCTCTAAGGAGGCTCACCCCACCCCGGAAGAGTCCCGTTCTTGCTCTCAGTACCCTGACTCTGCCCCTGCTTCTGTCTACCCCCTGAGTGTGAGCCATGTGTATATATGTCATTGAGAACTCACAGTGTTTGCTGTATTCTTGGAGACCATAGTCTCATTCAGCCCTGGGACCAAACCACGGATCCATGTGGTCTCAGTAAATCTCTCCATTTAGTAAATTATTAAGTACTCTCTAATCTCTATCTTGCTCAGTTTCACGGGCATTACAGGAGAATCTGAAAATTTGAGAGTAAGGATGATAGTTGAGACAATCTGATGGAAAACTTGGGAATGAATGGAACCAAGGATATGTTTAGCACTAGGTGAGTTTAGATAGCAAATAAAGCTAGATCTCATTTCAATATTTGGATTGGAACTCATGTCCAAGCAGAAAACATTTTGGGTCTGAGGAATTCCCAACCTAACTCAAATAATAGTCGTGTGTGTGTGTGTGGGTGGGTGTGTGTGTGTGTGTGTGTGTGTGGGTGGGTGGGTGTGGGTGTGGGTGTGGGGATTGAATTAGTTCCCAATCTGTATTTAGCCCTGGGCACTATATTGTGTCTATGCTTTGGGAAATAGAATAACTGCAAGATTTTCAGGAATTATTTCAACATTTGCTTCCCAGACACGCCCAAAACCTGTTTTGGATAATGTGATGTGGGTTAAAGACAAAAAAGGCTGGGACATATTTCCCTTTACTTGACTCCACCTCCATTTCAGAGGCTATTCAGGGGCTAGATTAGGCGAAAAAACGGAGAGGATCAGCACAGCTTGGGTCCTTTAAGTAGGCAGAAGTTTTAGAGAGGGAGGGAGGGAGGAAAGGAGGGAAGTGTTTGGGAGGCTCCACCTTTCATTCCAGCAGATTGGCCGCCAGATCTAGAATGAGTCAGAGCACCAAAGCTTAGATTCCCCGAGGTGAAGAGGATCTTAAAGAATTTTCTCCCCAGTCAGAATCTACTCACTCTTTTGGATTCACTGCTCATCTCTTATTCTTGGCGTAACCTCTGAAGGGTCTGGACTTCCTCAGTCTGCCCTTTTTGGTATCGGAGTGAGGGCTGGATTTCCCTGATGTATGGCAAGAGCCCGACATGTACTGCACTTCTCTTTTGCATACAATTCACAGGTAAGGAACATGTGGGCCTTTATTCTGTGTCTTCCTTCCTGCTGAAGTTAGCTGGTGAGTTTAAGAAGTCTTAGGAATTTATGTTAATGAGGCTGAACTACAGTTTTCTTTGGTTTGACTCCATCGAAACCCAAATTAGTGGGTTGTTTTTTGGGAACTGCTTTTGGACAAACAGGTTTAGGTGTGTTCAGGCTGCCAGTGATTCAGATACAGTGAGTGCTTTCTGATCTCAAATTACCCATTATTTTCTTGACTACTATCAGGCTGCAGCTCCAGGCAGGATTTGGCTCAGTGTTTTTGCGGGTAAATATGTCCCTAGTTTTGTCTGTAACTAGAAAAGTTACAGATCCGTGAAGCACTGTGGTTTTGAAAGTACCTGATTTTGAACACCCACATGGTCATTCTGGTATACACAATCCTGGGAGAGACATAAGGAGCAGGAGGTTTGGGGAGAAAGGAAGTGGATTTGAAGACAGAGGAAATGGATTTGAATTCCATTTTCACTCTTTGCTTCCTATGTGATTTTAGGCAAATTCTTTTAATTTTCTGGCTTCAATTTCCTTATCTGAAAAATGAGGGCAGTAGATTAGATGATATCTAAGCCTTGTTCTAGATAAGGTGAATTAGTGGTTTAACAGCTCTGAGCAAATATATTTTAGGATAATTTAATGTTTATTTATTGAATTCCTGCAATGTGTTAGGAATTACCTAGAATATATATGAAAAAAGTTAAATGTGATATCTTTAACTAAATACCACAAAACTTATGCCTTTTTATACTTAGTTACATTTGTCTCTATTTTTTGTTCTCCAATATTTCTAATTTGATAAATTTTTGCTACATGTAACATGCCAGGCTTCTTTATAACAATGTGATCTCAGCTTTTTTGTTTATTTGTTTTGAAACTCCAGTAAATTTCTTAGAAGTGTTCTGAATTCTGCAAATATGACTAGTTGCAAGTTTGGGCAATGGGACATTTCAGTTTGGTTGCTTGGCCTATCTGGGCTGCTAGTTTGGGAGCATCCACCTATAGGAATAGAAGGAAAGCAGTTTGTAGAGCACTATAGCAATTATTACTATTAGCAAAATATTATGGTCTTAACATGGTTGGGTAGTTTTTTTCCAAAATGACTCTCTCACTTGATTTTTTTCTTCTTTATCTTTGTAGTTGTTTGGCACATAGCAGCTGTCGAAGTTTATACCTCTCGAGTAGTAGAGGCTGTTAATGGGACAGATGTTCGGCTAAAATGCACTTTCTCCAGTTTCTCCCCTGTGGGTAATGGCCTAACAGTAACCTGGAACTTTCGCCCTCGAGATGGGGGGTCTGAGGAGTTTGTAAGTAGATTATAATAATTTTCCAAGGAGTTCTGGGTGGGATAATTTATGGCAAGTTCCTCTTGTTCTTTCTGATATTATTCTTGGAGACAAGAAGAGGGTGAAAATTCCCAGAATGACAGACTGAGCAGAATAGATGACAGGTAAGTGAGAATTTAATGGCTTCTTACAGAACAGTTAATTGGAAGAAAAGATGTATTAGGCTCAGTGGCATTCTCTTTTAACTCCTACCATTCAGCCAAGTAAGTATAAAATGAAAATACTCTTCTGCTATTCACTCCCTCTAGGTCTTTTACTTCCATGAACAGCCTTATCCACCAAGTGCTGGACGTTTTAAGAATCGGGTGGTCTGGGATGGAAATGTAAACCGGAATGATGTCTCCATTATCATCTGGAAACTACAGTTTAATGATAATGGGACATTCACCTGCCAGGTGAAGAATCCACCAGATGTTGATGGGGTGATAGGGGAGATTCGACTCAGTGTTGTACAGACAGGTAGGTCACTCAGAGGAAAGTGTATTGAGGGAGTGGAAAGTTTTGGAAAAGAGAGATCCATCTTCCATGAAAGATTGGGGGTAGAGCTTATTCTATAGAATGAGTGATAGAGAAGCAGAATGAAGAATCCTTAGCCAAAAATACTTTGGCTCAGATTTGAAAAGAAATTAAAAAAAAATAGATAAGGCAAAGGGATTTAGGGAAATTGCTATAAAAATGCTGAATCATGGGAAGAGAAAAGAACTATAAAATTTACCTTTTCACAGGGGGGGAGGGAAGGAGACAGACCAGAAAATTGTCATGAATAACAAAAATGACTAAAGAGCAATGAGTTCTATGAAGAGGTACTGTTTCTTCTCTTAAATTGTTTAAAATTGTCTCCTCTAAAAGCCATCAGATGATAAGAAATCAAGGTAAGATGTGAGGAGATAATCTAACCAGTGCTTCTTTTCTATTATTCCTGAAAGCCTAACTCAAGGGAATAAGAATATTTTGCATGTAAACTGGGGGAGATTTATTATATTGAAAATGTAGCCCTCCATATCTTAGGGAGGTTCTTTGGCCTTTAGTCTTATGTCGTTTTTTTTTTTCCTTTATGCAGTACGTTTCTCAGAGATCTATTTCCTGGCTCTGGCCATTGGCTCTGCCTGTGCACTTATGGTCATAATAGTAATTGTGGTGGTCCTCTTCCAGCACTCCCGAAAAAGACAGTGGGCCAATAGAGGTCATGTGGCAGTGGAAACAGAATCGTAAGACCTGGGTATTTGTGGGAAAACATCTAATACCCTCTCATGGTGACTATCATAATATTGTTTGTACATAAAGGTGTACCTTACTTTAGTCGAGTAAACTAACTGAAATTTCATTAAAAAAACAAACAACTTATGTTTAATTATGCTTAATTTGGAAGCTGAAATGGCCAGAACTGGAGGCATTTCTCAAATTAAAAGTGTTCATAAAGTAGAAATTCAATGACTGTTTAGTTTAACTGGAAAATAAAATGTAATTATTAGAGTTTTGACCCAGTATAGGCATGTCTCTAAAGCTGACCAAAAAAATAGTAGTTTTGTAATATTTTCCTTCTCTCAAGAATAGGGAATACATATGAGAATGAGAGCATGAATGAAATGAAAAATATCTCCCATTGTACTGTGTTATATTGTGCCATTATTCACTGCATGATATTAATATGCTTTTGATTTATGTTAATAGGAAGAAGCAAATATAAAATTTTTCACTTTAGTTTCTGCTTTGTATCTCAGGTAATTGAAAGTTCCCAAGAAAAAGAAGCTCTAAGATATGCTGGGATTAATGGAAAATTTCCTTTGGCTATTCCAGTACTGACCTACTCGAACCAACTCTGCTAATTCACATCTATCCTGACATGCTGGAACAGTTCCTTATGAACTAGTGCGGGAAGCCCTTTTTGTGCAAACATTGCTGGAAGGTTCTTATCTTCCCTTTATTAAGATTTTATTCAAATTCAAAATTCAGTGTCAAAACGCAAAATGAAAATGAATTTGTCTTTCGAAACACCATAACATTTCCATCTGAAGATGATGTTAAGCATTTTTTTTTTTTTTTTTTTTTTTTTGGCTAAGGCAATTGGGGTTAAGTGACTTGCCCAGGGTCACACAGCTAGGAAATGTTAAGTGTCTGAGACCAGATTTGGACTCAGGTCCTTCTGACTTTAGGTCTGGTATTCTAACCACTGCACCATCTAGCTGCCCCAGAAGCAATTCTTGATGTTAAGTATGATATGTAGGTTCTCTGCCTTCTGATGTCCTTAATCAAAAGGTGAGATGTCTCACAGTTGTTTCAGTGTTTTGCCAGAAGTAATTTGAAATTTTAAATGGTTGGTTTGAAGAGAATAATACTTGCTGAGCAATTGCTGATGGCTCACTTTAATGTGATTTTTGCAACTCTAATATGTAATCGGGACAAAGGCTCATCTTGAGGCTATAATCATTAAGTAAGTTACCATAGGGATTCAGAAGATGATCATTACAACTCTGGGAGTTTAAGGAGAAAAGATTGTAAAAAGAACCCCAAAGTGGTGATGGAAAATTTCATATTGTATTATATTCAGCTCAGAAAAAGTAAGAACATTATTGGAGTGAAAAATTGTTTTCATCTGATTTTTTTTTTTTTTTGAGGGTGGAGTAAAAGGTAATTCTAATTCTAGATTTATTATGGTTGATCCAGAGTGATGATGAAAGACTTTTTTTTTTTTTGCTGAGGCAAATGAGGTTAAGTGACTTGCCCAGGGTCACACAGCTAGGAATTGTTAAGTATTTGAGGCCAGATTTGAACTCAGGTCCTCCTGACTTCAGGGCTGGTACTCTAAACAGTGCATAACCTAGCTGCCCCAAGACATTTCTTTTATGAACTAATACATCACTGGTTTAAAACAAATTGTTTAAGTTCACTTCAGGAAGAAAGAAAGGCATATTTTAAAAGTGTTCGCTTTTCTGTTTTCTCTCAACTGTAAGTCATAGCAATATTTAAGATATAGACATCACATGGAAGCATAAGCACAAGAATGGACTATACAGTTTCAATGTTGGCATGTCCTTTTTTTAGTAAGAAGACTGGTGAATATATTTCTTTTAACAAATGAAATTGGTCCAGGGAGTCTGCATTTCCCAAGACTTCCAAAAGTGCTGCTTAAAACTGTTCTTGAAGACAGCTGAGTGTTGATTTTGACACTTAATCAACAATTTGTCTTCTTCATAGTAGAATTCTCCATGAGTGAAGTTAAGTTCCCTAACTTTTATATCAGATGGTGGTTTTAGGTTTCTACTACTTTTAGACCACATTTCATTTTTAAAAGTAAATATCTGAAAATACCATTGTTAGATAATTTTCTTCAGATAGATGATCTGGATAATGTTTTATAAATGAAGTTAAATTTTGAAAAATTTAGTCCTGGAGTCTTTAGTCCTGATTCCAGCAATAATTGTAGCTTGCTTGTATCTTGGTTGAAATGTACAAGAAGAAAATTTTATTTACTATTTGGATATTCATCCTAAGGGACCCTTTTGTATTGTAATTTATTTTTTATTAAGCTATGAAAACTCATGTGAATAAATACTATCTTTAGTAATAAAGCTTTTTTTCATTATTTGCATACACAAAAATAAAAATTTTAAAAGTATTTGTCAGAAATCAGATGGGGATGGGAGAAAATGAAGCTTTTAGCTAAGTGAAAAAGTAAAAATTATCTTAGGATAAATCATACATTGGAGATAGATATTAAGGGGTGAATAAAGTAGACTTGATTTCCACCTTTGATCTCTGTTCTCTAGAAGGACCAATAACATTTAGCTTCTTTTTTGACAGTTTAGAAGTTAAGTAATATGTTGTTATCAGTGCTTTTAAATTAACCTAAAAGCATAGGCACAATTATTAGTTCCTTGGCTTATAATAAAATAGAATAAGTTAGAAAATAGGAAACTTTTTAAAGCTTAAGTGATATACTGGAAAGAGCAGTGGGTAATAGTTAGACCTTTGTTTTAGTACTGGTTCTGCCTCTTACTAGCCATGGGACTGGAAAGTCAATTCTCTGATCCTTTGTTTCTTCAGATGTAAAATGTGGGAATTGGCCTACACAATATCCAAAGCCCCAAATATAACATTCTATTATTCTCGATGCTAAAACATATTTTTTGTTTCATCTTATTTTCATCAAACACCCTTATGATCTAGTATTGATCAAAAGACATGGAATCAATAAAAACTTGAACAGTGCTTGACATAAGGCACATTTTTTCCTCTTGAAAGGCCTGTCATCATCCTTCTTGTAACTATTGCCAGCCCAGTGATAAACTGCGTGGCTGGCTTATTGCTGCTGGGAATGGTAAATCCCACTTAATTTTTAAAGATGCTATTGCTCTGGTAATATGAATTTTTCTTGCATGCCAGCTTAGGTAGGCACTGACATCCCCGGGCATATACACACTTCCCTCGGAAGCAAAGGGTCCCTCCCAACTCTGATAGACACACGGGGGGAGTCTACCCAGCAGGTAACTGATTCCCTAACATCTACCTGCGGCTATCCTGCGGATCAATAAGGGTCCTTACAATATCGGGTTATAACCCAATGCCGCAGAACTCCCTTTCCACAGGCAAGCAATTTAGACTGCTTCATTTTCAAGTACATAAGTAAAGAGCTTTCTCATTCCGGGCTGCAGAATAGGCGCCCCATAGAATGCTCAGGTTAGCAGGGTAATAGCGGCACAACGCGTTCCCATGACAACCGCAGGCGGCCATCTTGGTTTTCGTTGGCGCCCGCCCTTCCTATTCGTCATTTCCGGTATCACCTGTGTGGGTCGAGAGAGCTGAAAACAAAGCCTTCCCTGGCATAGGCTGTGGTGCCGGGATGCGGCCGAGCGGCTCGGCTGGGGGCCGTTGCCGTGCTATCTCCCGGGTGCTGAGTATTCTGTTCTTTCAGGGTGAGTGCGCTAACTGCTTGCACCTACTTCCGGGTGGTTTTTTTTTAATGGGGGAGGAAGATGGTCGCTCTTCCGCTTCCGGGTGGGGGGTCCCCAGAGGAGGGAGGTCCGCTTTTGGCTCTGGGTGATGGGGAAGGTTGGAGTTGAGCACCTCACTTGAACCGTGTTCGGGACTTGGCGGGGCTTGGAATCGGGTCTCACACAAAGTGAAGGAAAAGAAACAGGATTCGAATTCAGGAGCACTTTTCTTACGGGACTGTGTTCAAAGCCCCACGAATGTGAAAAAAAGAAATCCTTAACTGTTTTTCTTGAGTCTGTAAGAGACTAGGAAATGTCCTAATGAAGAAAGTCTATAACAAATGTCATGGAGTTCAGCTTTGAAATAGGGCAACTATATATATATATATATATATACACATATATATATATATAAAACTTTAATATACGTGGGTACATTATTTAGAAATAGACTCCTCTTAACATTTTGTGGCATTGTGATATTTAAAAGACTGAACATAGGCGTCCTATATTCCAAATTCCTTTCCTCCCTCTTTTCTTTCTTCCTCCCTCCTTCCCTTTCTTCCTTTTCCCTCCTAAAAAGAAATGGCAGTGACACTATTCTAAAACAAAATTACTTTAGTTTTTATTTGTTGAAGAAAGTTAATATGGAATATGCTTTGTTGTCTGCCCCCAATTCTTAAATTTAGAGCAGTTTAAATTGAGTTGAAAAGTATGTAAATTTTGTTTTAACCCCAGGAATAAATGAAATTCCCAACTGTCATTCCTCTCTTCACCTCTCTCCTCTACCCCCTTACCACCCTCACCCCCTCACCCCCCTTCTGTTGTATTTAATTCCTGGAAGGGTAGTTTGCTATTCTCTGACTATAGCATTGTAGTATGAGTTTTCTATCCAAATTGTAGTATGACTTTTTTGTTCTGTTAATAATCAGAAGTGGATACTACTTTCCTGTAAGCTAAATAGCAGGAAAATTTTTCTCGTCAAGGAAACTTCTAAAAGGGAATCCTTAAAACCCAAATCTTGGTTTCTTGGGTCTCAGAAGTTTAAGGTGGAGGAGTTTTTAATGTGGTGACTAATACCCATGCTTCTCATATACTCCCTGACCCCTCCCAGGTAGGTGGCTATGTCATTATGGGTGTCCAGTTTTTCAACTAAGCTCTTTTGCAATACTGTATTTAATTCTAAATTCCAAGGAAATGCTGTCCCCACTTCCATGCAGAAAATGTTCAGATTTAAATTTAGCAAGTGTTAATTAGTTGTCTAATATATATAGGTTTGTCAGTGTTCAGTTATGTTCACATATGAATATAAAGAAAGGAAATGAAGCTTATCAAATAAATTATAGTTAATTTCAAGCTAATCTTTAAAGTCACTTCAAGTACTTAAGAATTACTTTTGATTTTTTTTTTTTTTTTTTTTTTTGCTGAGGCAATTGGGGTTAAGTGACTTGCCCAGGGTCTCACTACCAGGTGGTTTTAAGTGTCTGAGGTCAAATTTGAACTGAAGTCTTCCTGACTTCAGGGTTGGTGTTCTATCCATTGCACCACCTAGCTGCCTCCAGAATTTCTTTGAACTTCACTTGATGTATTCAAATTTGAAAATTATATGCTGAATTGTAGATCACCAGAGGGGATTATGGAAAGATGCAGTGGGTTTAAGTAGGCTAGTTCTGCTTTAAAAGAGGCATAGTAATATCAGAATTAGTGATTAATAGACAACCTGCATGCTTCATTAGGACTTCAAACTTCCTCCATTCCCTCATTTCCTATCTTCTTGAGTCATATTTTACTGAAAAAAATTGAGACCATTCATTGAAAGCTTCTTCACTCTTCTCATCTCATTTTCCCCAGAATGTTGTGGCCTCCTTTCCCTATATCCTACACCCTTGTGTCACCTGAGGAGATGACCCTTTTTACTAAGGCAAACCACTGCATGCAGGAGTGATTCCTTTCCTTCCAGTCTTCTCCAGCATATTGTCCTGTCAATCATCCTTACATTCTTATTTAATTTGAATCTTCTCTTTCTTTTCCATCATGCCCTAGAAATCTCACTGGGAAAACCATATCATTCTGCAAGATTATATCAGCTCTGGTTCTCCACCTTTTTGTCATTCTCTGGAGTGGAACTATGAACTCTTCAAATCTCCATTTAAGTAGGGAGCCCAGGTTAAATGGTCTTAATTCTCACCTGGCTGTATTTCTCTGACTTTTCTTGTATATTATCTTCCCCTTTTAGATTGTAAGCTCTTTGAAGGACAGGGACTTTTTTTTTCTTTCCCATATTTCTTCCCCATCACTTAGCACAGTGAGTGCTAACAGTGGGTATTTAATAAATGTTTATTGACTGATTGACAATCTGTCCCTTTCTATTACTGTTTCTCTGCTGCCTATAAACATGCCTATGACTGCCCCAGTTTTTGAAGATCTTCATTTGATCCTTCCATTCTACTATCATCCCCTGGCTTTCCTCTCTTTGCTAAACTTGAAGAGGCTCTCCCTAATAGAGAGTTCTACTTAATTTCCTCTTGCTTTCTTTGTAATCCTCTGCAGCCTGGCTTCTGATGTCATTGTTCCATGGAAAATTCTCACCTCAAAATTTCCAGTGAGCTCTTCCTTGTCAAATCCAATAGCCTTTTTTCAGTCCTCATCTTTTTTTTTTTTTCCCCATTTCTCTGAAACCTTTTATACCATCCTCTTCACATTGATACTTTCTTGTAACTTTCCTAGCTTCCTTCAAGTCTTGACTAAAATCCTACTTTCAACTAGAAGCCTTTCCCAGTTCTCAGTCAATCTATTATTTCCAATTTATCCTGTACATTGTTTATATGTCTCCATTAAAACTTTGAGCTTCTTCAGGACAGGATCATCCTTTACTTTTCTTTGTGAGTCCTGCATTTTGCATAGTTCTGGGAACATAGCCATTTGAGAAATGTTTAATGATTGATTGATGATTAGAAATCTATTTTATTGGACTCCTGAGGAGCATTTATGAAGGTACAAGCGATGGGAGGATGTAAACAAGTGGATGGGTTGTTAGGGAGAGCTGTTACTAGACTAGTGTGAGCCATAGGAACAACAGATACCTTTCAAATAATGTTGTGATAATTGGCTTCTAGAGTTTTTGGCCGTTTTCTTTTAAATGTCCTAAGTGGTAAACTTTTGGTACAATGCTTCTCTTTATTTGTTTTTCCTTTTTACCCTTTGAAAACAGGTCTGGTTCAGTTATAGCCCAATTAACTTTTCTCTAACATAAGAATATTGCCTTGTTATTATCAGTTTTTTAATAAAATATTTTTTATCTTTTGTTTTTATATTATTTATATTTTCTACTATGTTTTTCTCTTTTCCCCACGCCAGAGAAGCATCCCTTATAAAATATAAAAAAGGAAGAAGTCAAGGAAAAAAACCTCAGAATATTAAACATTTTATCAAATAAATCTGATGTTATATACAGTAGGTTACCTAGTCCCAACTTCCATAATAGATTGGAGGAAGTTGTCTTTTTATATCTATCTTTTGGAATCAGATTTGCTCAAAATGCCAGAGAATTCAATTTAAATTGTTTTTGTTACTCCTCTTTTGGTTTATATTGTTGGAGCCATTGGGTATATTTTCTTGGTTCTGCTTGTTTTTTTATTAATTTTCATAAGTCTTTTGATGCTTTGTATTTGTCATGTTCATTATTTCTTCTAGTACAGTAATTCCATTATATTCATGTACCACAATTTGCTTATTCATCTCCCTAGTTAATAGATACCTATTTTTTCCTTTTCTTTGCTACTACAAAAAGTGCTGTTAAAAGTATTTTGGTGTATATGAACTTTTCTTTCTGTCATTATTCTCCTTTGGGTATAAGCCTAGCAATGGAATCACTAGTTCAAAGGATACGACCCTTTTAGTAATTGTATAGTTCCAGATTGCTTTTTAGAATAATTGTATCCATTCATAAGTATGCATTGTCTTTTAACTACTCCTTTATTATTGACTGTTCTCATCTTTTTCAGATTGCTGAGTATATAGTGAAATTTCAGCACTATTTTGATAATTTTATCTTTTATTTTTAATAATATTTTTCCCAATTACATGTAAAGATAATTTTTATATTAATTCAAAAATTATTTTTGAGTTCCAATTTTTTTTTTCTTCCCTCCCTCAGTTTTGTCCTCCCTGAGATGGTAATCAGTTTGTTGTAGGTTACAAATATGCAGTCATGCAAATCATTTCCATATTAATGATATGAAAGAAGATACAGACCAAAAGGAAAAAAAAATATGAAAAAAGTGAAAAATAGTGTGCTTCAATCTTCATTCAGGTGCCATTTTTTTTTTTTTTTTTTTTGCTTTTTTGGATGTGTATAGTATTTTTCATCATGAATCCTTTGGAATTGTGTTAGATTATTAAATTTTTGAGTCATTCACAGTTGTTCATTGTACAGTATTTATTACTGTGTAGTGTTCTCCTGTTTCTGCTTGTTTCACTTTGGATCAATTTTGTCTTTCCAGGTTTTTTTTTTTTTTTTTTAAATCCACCTACTTGTCATTTCTTGTAGCACAATAGTATTCTGTTATAATCATATACCACCATTTATTGCCTTTTAAGGCAATAGAGGAAAAATAAATTGTCTACACTTGGTAACTTCATGTTCTTTCTTTTCACCCTCTTTTATATCCTCATATCTCCAACCTTATCATTCAGCTGAAACTGCCCTCTCCAAACTGACCAATGGCTTTTTTTTAGTCTTCATCCTTCTTAACCACTCTGTAGCATTTGACTTTGTTGATATCTTTTTTCCTTCTTGATGTTCTTTCCTCTCTGGGTTTTCATGACACTTATTTCTTGGTTCTTCTGTTGCTTTAGGACCATTATGTCTTAGTCTCATTTGCTAGATCATCATTCTGGTTATGCTCAGTAATGGTGGGTGTACTCCTTAGACTCTACTCTGGGCTGGCTTCTTCCTCTAGTCTTTCCCTTGGTGATCTAATCTGCTTCCATGTGTTGAATTATCATCTCTGTACAGATGACGCCTAGATCTATATAATTGACTTTAATTTCCTCTCTGAGTTCCAGCCCTATATTATGAACTGCTTCTTGGATATTTCAAATTGGATATCCTGTAGTCATCTCAAACTCAGTCATCGCAAACTTCTGAACTTTACTATTAACAATTACTTTTGAGGGCACCATCCCCCTTCTAGTTGACTCTTCACTCTTCCTCATCTCATATAGCCAATGAACTTATCATTTCTGTTTCCATAACTTATCTCCTATATGTCTCTTCTCCACTCATTTATATGTCTCCCTATTTCAGGATCTTCTCATCTCTCATCTGGGTATTGCCACATCCTTCTGCTTAAATCAAACCTCTCCTTACTCTAATTCATTCTCTCCTAGCTGTCAAAGTGATTTTTCTAAAATCCAAGTCTGATTATTCTATGCCACCCTCAACTCCTGATAAAGGAAACTTCAGTAGTTTCCTAGCATCTCTAGGATTAAATATAAGGCTTTAAAAACTCTTCCTAGCTTTCTAGTCTTGTATAGTACCCCTTTCCACATAGTCTACTATGTAGCCTTGCTGACTACTTGCTGTTCTTCTATCTCCCATTTCTGTGCTTATACACTAGCTTTCCCTGGAATGTTTGTCCTCCATGTTTTTGTTTCTTCTAATCCCTGGCTTCCTCTAAGTGCCATTTCTATATGAGGTTTTTCTTGATGACATCAGCTTCTGGTGTTGTCCCTGCTAAGGGCTATATTATAAACATACCACACACACCAGCATGCATGCACACACACACATACACTTTCATGTTTAGGCCAGGATCTGTTTTTGCCTTTTTCTTTATATTCCCAGTCTTTAGCATGCTGACTGGCACATAGTATTTAATAAATGTTTTTTTTTTTTTAAATTTTTTATTTAAGATTAAACTAGCATTATTCTGCAGGATGAATTGGAGAGTTACGTGCCTATTATTTGCTTTTTTACTCCTCTCCATGGTATCATACAAAGTGGGGTGAAGCTATAAAATGCAACAGTATTGTCCTTGGCATTAGTCAATTTTTTATTAGTTGAGAGTTTAGACTTGGCACCTTTCTTGAAAAGGACAGATGGGGTTGTCTAGAGAAAAACAGATGAATGTCAAATTTGTATTTAGTGAAATTTAAATAAAAAGAGTTAGGTTTGTGTAATTTACTCCTGAGTTCACAGCAGGACCTTAAGAGTTAACGGGGAGAGGAGAAAGGAATAGGAAGAGAGACAGGAAATAGAGATGGGGAATAGCTCAGGGCAGGCCACGAGAATCACAGAAAATAAAGAGCAGTTTATATTCTTTTAAATATAGATGGCTATCTAGTGGAAGATGAATCTTTACTAGTGGCTTCTGAAGTCAGAGATCAGAAGATGGTGCCAATTTTTTTTTCAGAGAAGGAGGAGTAAAATATTTTAATATTAGGAGAGCTTGGAAGAAGTGAGCATGTAGATGGTTTAAAAAGATATAGCTTATTTTATTTTAAGATTCCATTCAGAATTATAGTTTTTCAGTTACTGTTTCTATGATTGTGACTTATTAGCTATCCTATAGAGAACATCCAGAATAAATTGAGATTTTGAAAATATTTCTGTTCACAAGTTCCTCCTCCCTCCCTCCTTCCTCCCTTCCTCTCTCTCTCCTTCCCTCCTTTCCTCCGTCTTCTTTCTTTCTTTCTTCTTGCCCAAGGTCACACATCTAGGAAGTGTTGTGTGTCTGAGAGCAAATTTGAACTCACATCCCCCTAACTTCAGGACTAGTGCTCTATCCACTGTGGCACCTAGCTGCCCCTATAAGTTCTTTCTTAAGGCAGTGATGGCAATGGTGATAGCTGGAATTTTCATAAGAAAATATAATGGTACTATATTTGAATGAAAATCCTTTCCTCAGTAAAAGCTGACACGCTGGTAACATTCTCTTTTGAATCACGACTGTGAATCTGTCTCTTTTCAATTTGGCCACAAGTCTTATGTTCTAGTTAGTAGCCAGGTTTTACATTTTTAATTTAGCATATATTACATTGTTTAAACTGCAGTGGTGATAAAGTATACCTATTGGTTACAGTAGTACTTTGCCTCCCATTCCACTGTTAGTGCCAGTCAAGAGCCTTAATAGTCAGGTCATGAATTTTGAACAGGTTGGGGAGCTCTTCTAGTCAAACCCTTTTATTTTACAGATAAGGAGACTGAGGCATAGACAGGTCAAGTAATTGGCACAGAGTTACAAGATCATAAGCAGAACAAGGTTACATTTTTTCCCTCTCTTTATTGGATTCATAATAGGAACTTTTGCTTACATCTGTCTTCTCTTCCTAAATAAATAATACATTTATAAATATTTTGTATTTTTTAAGGTATTTACACAGTCCTTTCATTGGAGATTAAAGCAGATGCCCATGTTCGAGGTTATATTGGAGAAAATATCAAGCTGAAATGCACCTTCAGGTCTTCTTCTCCTGTCTCTGACAAGCTCACCATAGATTGGACTTATCGACCTCCTACCAGCAGTCGCACAGAGACAGTAAGTTGTTTTGGGACCTTCCAACAAACAGGACAGATCAATTTCAAATTTTCTCCTTTTGGAATGAGCATATCAGTAAGAATATAGCCAGCTAATTTATTTCAGAGGATAAAATACTTTTTGTTATGCCATTTGCCTTATTTTCCATTTTGAACTTTAGGAATCTTGTATTTTCCATTTTGAACTGTAGGAATCTTGTAATAAGTTATTAGAGAGTCATAGGAAATGTGGTTCCCTTTTCTTGTTTTTATTTCCTGATTTTATAACTTCACTTTCAGATTTAATAGACTTACATTCTCATGGCTGTTGGATATAAACATAAACTAATTTTCAGAGAATTTATTTTGGTGCTCCAACTAAAGATATTTTACTCTCTGTCTGTGAAAGCTATTCCCTTTCTGTTACCTTTAGTTATCTCATGTGGGCGGATGGATTTGTATAACTCTATTAAGTATGCTCTCTGCTCCTTGCCCCGTGGGCTGATCTTGGCACTTTCTCACAGTGTGTACAGCATTCACACGGATTTACACATCTTCCTTTGAAGAGAATGATAGCAGCATATGTATAGTTCAGTTTGGTAGGTGCTGTCGGGGGTCTTGTAATTTGGATTGTTTAATGAACTCTAGTCATGTGTATGTGATTTAGACATGTTTGAATCCCATTGTAAATGTCTGATTGAAGATGGTAATGCCATAAGACTTCCTTTTTGTGCTTTTATTGATATCCTTGGCCTATGACAGGCAGGAATATTAAATTTGCAGCTGTATGTAAAATAGTTCTTTAAACAAAGTCCCAGATTTGCTCATCCTCCTTTTTTTACTGTCAGGGCTTTCACTCTTATTTTATTTAAAACAATAAGCTCTAAGAGTTACTCTAGGCCATGTTTAACATATATTGGACTACTTGCCATCTAGGGGAGGGTGTGGGGGAAGGAGGGAAAATTGGAACACAAGATTTTGCAAGGTTAATGTTGAAGAATTGTCCATGCATATGTTTTGAAAAATAAAAAGCTTTAATAAAAATTTTTTTTAAAAAAGAGTTACTCTAGGAATCATGCCTGCCTGCCACATGGGGTACAAGTGGGGAGGAAAATATGGCTGCAGTGAAGAAGTTAGGTAACATTTGTGGTCTCTTTTTTTCTTCAAACTTCAAATAATTCAGAATAGATAGCATTTTTCATCATAAGTCCCTTTGGAATTGTCTTAGATCATTGTATTGCTGAGAACAGCTAACTCATTTACAGTTGATCACCATATAAAAAATATTATTGTTACTGTGTAAAATATTCTCCTGCTCCTGTTTACTTTGCATTGCATCAATGTCTGTAAGTCTGGAAGTTTTCAGGTTTTTCTTTGGTGAGGTAATTGGGGTTTTGCCTATAATCACACAGCTAATAAGTGTCTGAATTTGAATTCAGGTCCTCCTGACTTCAGGGCTGATGCTCTATCCACTGTCCCATGTAGCTGCTCTTTCCAGGTTTTTCTGAAAGTATCCTGCTTGTCATTTCTTATAACACAATAGTATTCCATCATAATTATGTACCATAGTTTTATTCAGCTGTTTCCCAATTGATGGGAATGCCCTCAGTTTCTAGTTCTTTGCTACCACTACAAGAGCTGCTATAAATATTTTTTGTACATTTAGGTCTTTATACTTTCTCTTTGATCTCTTGGGGGAAGAAATCTAGGAGAAGTAGTGGTGGATCAAAGGGTATAGCTCTTTGGGCATAGTTCCAAATTGTTTTCCAGAATGGTTAGATCATTTCACAGCTCCAGGAAAAGTCCTTTCATGTTCCAATTTTTCCACATCCCCCCAATATTTGCCATTTTCCTTTTCTGTTATTTCAGCCATTCTGATAGACATAAGGTAGTACCTCAGAGTTGTTTTAATTTATACTTTTCTAATCAGTAGTTTAAAGCTTTTTTTTTTTTTATATATGACTACAAGTGGTTTTAATTTTTTCTTCTGCAAATTTTGTTTCCTTTGACTATGTATCAATTGTGGAATGGCTTATATTCTTATAAATTTGATGAGTTCTCTATATATTTGAGAAAGGATCAGAATATTTTGCTATAAATTCCACCCTCACCCCCCAGTTTCTTACTTTTTTCCCCCCAGTCTTGTCTGCATTGATTTTATTTGTGCAAAACTTTTTAAATTTGATATAATCAAAATTGTCCATTTTATATCCTGTAATGTTCTCTCTCTTTCTCTCTTGTTTGGTCATAAATTCTGGTCAGAAAACCTTAAACAAAAATAGCAAATCTTATGCAGTACTATTTTTCAAAGAGAGTTTATTAAAGTTGGAATTAATGGGCTTTTATAATGTGAAAAAGAGGAAGTAGCTACATCAGATGAGTGAGACTGAAGCAGTAATGTTTTGTTAGTCAGGATTAAGTCAGACTGATTATTGAGAAAATTATGGAGTGCTCTCACTCAGAGGTTATATAAACTTCAAGGTCTCAGTGTGCTGGGTGAAACATAAGAGTAGGCTATGCTGAAAATCTTCTAGAGGTTGGTTACAGCAAGAATCTCTGGTATCCATGTGTACTATTTGACCAAACATTGTTACCTAGGAAGTTGCTTTCTTCTTAGTAATTGTGATTTTTGAGTGGGAAGGCAAATTGCTGTCAGATAAATAAATGAAAAATAAATGTGCACCTTGTACAAGAGAGAAGTTATTGCATGAGTAATAGTTGCCCAACCCAACTTAAGAAGGTGCATTAGGGTGATCTTCCCATTTGCTACTTGAGAGACAGTAAGCGTTTGCTTAAAGAAGCATTTCATTTATTGAACATCAATTGTATGTCTGACTGGGCATTTACATTAATATTCAAGTCAGAAAACTAGGAAGTTACATATTATTATACCTATGAACTAATTTAATTAATTCTTACGGGAGAGAAATGAAGATTTAAAAAACTTTCAAGGAAGTTTGTTGAGGAAGAGTGATTTGGAATTCTTAAATGCTTTCCCTGATTCTTTTTTGACTTGGTGTGGTCATTTTTCTTGATTCTTTTTCCTCATCTATAAGATAATGTTTACATTTAGAGCATTTAGAAGTCCTCATATGAAGGTGGGGGAAAACCTGCAACTATAATATTTTATTTTAATTCGCTTAGCACTTTCTAAATTGACTTTTTTCCTTCATCTTTTTTTCTTTCTTAGATTTTTCATTATCAATCTTTCCAGTATCCAACCACAGCTGGCACGTTCCGTGATCGAATTTCTTGGGTTGGAGATGTTTACCGAGGTGATGCATCTATTAGCATAAGCAACCCAACCATGAGAGATAATGGAACATTCAGCTGTACTGTGAAGAATCCTCCAGATGTTCACCACAATATTCCTATGACAGAGCTGATAGTCACTGAAAGGGGTAAGAGAGTTGCAAATAACTTCCATTCCCACTGAAGTGGGATATCTGCTTTTCTAGATCAAGGTAGTTTCAAGCCTATCTTGTAAGTCCATCAAGTGATTGGGTAATTTTGGATCCAATTGATTTCCTTTTTTTTAAGATCAGTTTGCTGGAATGAATTTTGCATTTTTAGTTTATAAGCAGAATCACCTTTTCAGTTCTTTTAACAATTTGTTTGACTGGAATTATGATTTCATTGGGAAGCTAGGATAGAGTGCCAGGTTTAGAGTGCCAGACTCTTCACTTCAAATCAGGCTTCACACATTTCCTAATTGTGTGACCCCTGAGCAAATCACTTAGCCTCAATTTCCTCTTCTATAAAATGAGGTGGGGAAGGAAATGCCAAACCACTTCAGTATCTCTGCCAAGAAAAGCCCAAATGGGGTCATGAAGAGTAAGATACAACTAAAAAATGCTTGAATAACAAGACTACAATGATTTCATCTGTGTGGAAGTTCTCTGGAGTAACTCCTATTAATGCAGATCTACACTTACTGTGCAAGTTATGGTATTTGACACTGACCTAGGGCTCTTTCTAGAGCTTAAATGATTTTGCCTTGTATAGTCGGAATTGGAATTCAAATCCTCCTGACATGTAGGCCAATTCTATCCACTTTGCCTTCCTACCTTACCCTCTTTTTACATTAAAATGAACCTAAGTCTTTAGAAAAATACTGGCTTAATATTGATGATAAAGACAGTTTCTCCCTTTCCTTCCAACTTGTTTTCATATCTTATCATAAATGAAGATTGTTGTTGATTTCTTTAGTGCTAGAGTGAATTTGAACCAGGTATAGGATTTCAGTGTGTGTCCCCTTATAGGAAAGGAGCTTAAAGAACATTCTTTGAGTGAATAAACCACATTTAGTAGTGCTTGCTGTGTACTGGACATTTTGCTAGGTGCTGGGGAATATAAATATGAAAGACACAATCCCTACCCTCGTGAATCTCCCATTTTAAAAGTTTGAGAAAACTTGGAGTTGAATCATTTAATTTAACTGCTTTATTTTACAAATGTGGAAACTGAGGACAAGCAAGTTAATATTAATAACTGACTCTTATTTTAAAATGCATAATTTACTTTTGCATACATTATCATCATCTTACAACAGCCCTGTGACAATAGGTGTAAAGAACATCCACATTTTACAGAGATCCAGAAAGAGTTAATTAACCAAAATTTACCTTATTTTAGTGTGTATTTTATTAAGAGATACATAAAGGCACATGAGTAAGGATTTTCCCCCTTTTAAAAGCATTTTTCATTATCTTCCTAAATAGATCAAGCCAATGGGAATAACATTCAGATTCTTTCTTAAAGACTCAATCAAGGGCAGCTAGAAAGTGCAAAGCATAGAGTATTAGCCCTGGTGTCAGGAGGCCATGATTTCAAATGCAGTCTCAGACACTTAACACTCACTAGCTGTGTGACCTTGAACAAGTGACCTAACCCCCCAGTAGCTTACTTTCTCTCTCCCTTCCCTCCCCCCCACCCCCCAAGTCTCAATCAGTCAATCCTTTTACTTTGTTCTCCTTCCCTTTTGCCCAGGTTTTGTCATCCAACTCTCCTCTGCTGCACTGCTCTCCATTCTTGTCTTCATTCCTTCAGCTGTGGTAGTCATTCTGCTCTTGGTGAGAATGGGGAGAAAGTCTGCAGGGCTAAAGAAGAAGAGCAAGTCTGGCTACAAAAAGTCATCTATTGAAGTTTCAGATGAGTAAGTTTGACTAGAGTTTTGACTCATTTCCATTTATTAGTCTTGCTTGGTGGGAAACATGCAGTGACACAAACCTCTTAAAGGGTCTTTTTTCTCCCAGAATTTTTAAAGTTTCCTTTTATTCTGCTGCTTAGGACAGTTGTGAAAAAACTTTTCATAGGTATGGTTAAAAATGAAATTTATGTATCCTGGTTTGATTTTGTTTTTTAGAAAACAGAATTTGGGATGATTAGAGTGTTTTCTGAAGTGAAGGTCTGACCATAACACCGTCTCTTCCCTGTACATTAAATTTCAGTGTCTTCCTATCACTTTCAGATTCAAATGTGAAATGCCCGGTTTGGTACTCAGCCCTTCATAATCTTGCTCCTTCCTAGTTTTTCAGGTTTCTTACATGTTACTTCCCAACACATACTCTTCAATCCACTGACACTGACCATCTTATTATTTCACAAACAATACACTCCATCTCTTGGAGCATTCTCTCTGGCTGTCCCTCTTGCTGGGAATGCTCTTCCTCTTCTATTCTGCTAACTGCCTTCCCTGCTAACTTCTTTTAAGTCAATTAAAATCATATCTTTTACAGGAACCCTTACCAATTCCTCTTTTTTTTTTAATTGGCATAATTTTATGATGTCATTTAATGCTTGCCACATCCAGTAACTCCTAATTACTTTTTTGCTTTTTTTTTTTTAAGATTTTTATTTTCAAAATATGCGTGGATAATTTTTCAACATTAATCCTTGCTAAACCTTGTTTCCAATCCCCCGCCTTTCCCTACCCTCTCCCCTAGATGGCAAGTAATTCAATATATTAAACATGGCAAAAATGTATGGTAAATCTAATATATGCATACATTATCTTGCTGCATAAGAAAAATCAAAAAGAAAAAAATGAGAAAGAAAATAAAATGCAAGCAAACAACAAACACTCCGTTCCCACAGTTCTTTCTCTGGGTGTGGATGGCTCTTTTCATCGCAAGATCATCTCGTTGAAAAGAGTCACAACCATCAGAATTGATCATTGTATAGTCTTATTGCTGGGTACAGTGATCTCCTGGATCTACTCACTTCACTCCGCATCAATTCATGTAAGTCTCTCTAAGCCTCTCTGAAAGCATCTTGCTGATCGTTTCTTATAGAACAATAATATTCCATAACATTAATGTACCATAATTTATTCAGCCATTCTCCAACTGATGGGCATCCATTCAGTTTCCAGTTTCTTGCCACTATAAAAAAGGGCTGCCACATTTTTGCACATGTGGGTTACTTTCCTTCCATTATGATCTCTTTGGGATATAAGCCCAATAGAAACACTGCTGGATCAAACAGTATGCAGTGTGATAGACCTTTGGACATGGTTCCAAATTGCTCTCCAGAATGGTTGGATCAGTTTATAACTCCACCAACAATGTATTAGTATCCTAGTTTTCCCACATCCCCTCCAACATTTGTCATTATCTTTTCCTGTCATCTTAGCCAATCTAAGACTTGTATAGTGTACCAATTCTTCTTAATTGTGGTGCCTAATTTGTATTTGCCTACTAAAATGTCCCTTGTGCTTCTATTCTAGGGAGCATTCTCTGTGATTTTTATTTCCTATTTATCCTGTATATAGCCTGCTTTGTATATGTTTATTTGCATGCTCTTTATCTCACTTGATTGTAAGCTCCTTGAGAGTTAAGCACTGTCTTTTCCCAGTATTTGGCATACAGCAGGTGCTTAATAAATTGATTAGAGTTTTACAAAGTTTTACAACTTTTTACAAAGTCTGAATAGAAATAGTTTTTCCCCAGCCCACTGTTTTGGTAACCAAATTTTATAAAAGACAAGTTATTGAGTATAAAATCTAAATTAGAAAGCCTGAACTATTTAAAAAACATAATTATTAATTTAATAACAGGAAAATCACCTAGTTTAATTCTTTTCCTTGTGGAACTCTTGATATATTTGACACATAGTTACAGAAAAAGAGTGAGAAGAGAAAACTTTTCAATTTTTGTTTCAATAGCTCCATTTTTCTTCCATTTACTTCCTTTGAGAACCCCTCTTTCATCCCTTCTCTTAAGCTTCAAGTTCTTGTCAGTTCACTTCCTCAGCTCCTATCTGTCCTCTTCTCTCTGCTAACACTGTCAACTATCACAAAAAATTGGATACAACTCAACAGCAACAACAGCAGATATTGTTATTATTTCATGGAGTTTACAAAGGTTAATAATGGTTAGCAATTCTGCCCACTTTTTTTTTTTTTTTTAAATAGCACTGACCAGGGAGAAGATGAAGACTGCATGAGAAGACTTTGTACCCGTTGTGCTGAATGTGTGGTAAGCCATTTATTCCATTTAACTGTCTGTTTAACTTTTTAGTACTTTGAGGAAACACATTGTGTTGTGGTATTAGATGAAATAATGCAGGTGGGACCAGAGGGAATCATGAACTAGGTCTTTGAAAAAATTATAGACACAGGAAGCCCATATCAACCCTAACTACCTCAGTTTCTACCCCTGTTTGTGGATATAAAATGACCCTTGTGCTTCTAGGGAGCATTCTCTGTGATTTTTATTCTTTATTCTTTTTACTCTTACAATGGCCTTATATATAGCATTTTATATGTTCCTCAAAACGGTCAGGTGAAGTGGATAGTCCAAGCAGTATTCCCATTTCATATATGAAGTTTCTCTCTTTAGGTTAAGTGATTTGTTCTGGATCAAAAGGCTAATTATATAGATGGTTTAGGCCCTTGAATCCTAGTAGTCTGACTCCAAATGAGATGTTCTGTCTACATCACCATGCTTTTTTTCTCTTCTGCCTTACTAGCCAGAAATGTGGAGAAGAAATTATTTCTCCTTTCTGATGGTCACTCCGTGTGGTATTATGATGCACACTTTTGTTTAAAGCCTATTCTCTGTAGCTTCTTAGTCCCTTAAACTTGCCATATTGAGGGTGGTGGATTTTGGGGGAGGATGTGTGGTTCTCTATTGGCTTTGGGGCTGCTTCTCTGTTCTTTCTACTTATTTGATATCTTGTGGCCATTTAGGTGGCTTAAGTAGAGTTTTAAAAATGTTTCAGTGGCTCTTTTTTTAAAAAAAAAATTGCATGACTATTGCTGCCTCAATTTCCAACTAAGAGAAAGAAAATTAAAAAAAAAAAAAAAGCATAGTCAAGCAAAATGAACAAATCCACAGGATTTTTGTTCAAAAAGATGTATCTCTGTACTTTGTGTAGCATGAATAGACTTTTACCACATGAACTCCCTATAAGGAATTGGAAAGCTGGTGCTTTGTTTTTTAAATTTAGAACAGAAAGGCTGCTGTCCTGTCATTCTAGTACTTGTGACCCATTATGGGTATGCTTGGTTGTTCCAGTATTTTTTATATAGCCATAGCTGGCTCTCTGATATGGAGATGTGAAGAAATCAAATTTATGCTCTCAAGTATGGTATGCACCTATTAGTGTGGGGTGTGAAGTTTTTTCTTCTCAAATTTATAACCAGATTAGCACTTACCAGGATTTAGCTGTAGAGTCCCATCTCTATATCGTCATAGTGCTCTATGTTTTAAAATTCTCAGCTGGCTCGTCTTCCTTTTCCTTGTTAAATTAAGCAGAATATGTAAAATGAAGGTCAAAGATATTAAAGGAATATGATAGTGACACATTTGAACAAAAATATTTTGACAATATAAAATGAATACATGTCTTGATTATGTACAGTATAAATTTGAGTTTAAATATATAGGATGTCCCAAAAGTCTTTGAAGTTTTAAGCTCTTAAGGCTTAAAAATATATTTTAGATCTGCCAGAAGACATTAAGAAATATGTATTCCATATGAAGAAAGGTTTTCAGGATATTTTGGTGTTCTCTGTAGTTTAATTTTGATATTCAAAAAGCTTTTCATCTTTTTTGCCCTTTCTGCTATTACTGATTTGATGCTTCTGAGGTATTACAAATTCTGGCATTCCCCAGGATATGTGACATTAAAACCCACTTGTTCTCTTCCTCTGACAGAATCATTTATGCTATTAAAATGTAAAATTTCACTGGTTGTAAATGTGAAGGTATCATCTTAGGCTTGAAAGGACATTGCATTTGGAACAGATGATCTGATCTGCCTCTTTAAATTCTGCCTCTTAAGATATTTTGGACAAGTCCTAAATTCTTAGAGGCTTGGTTTTCTTCTACATAAAATAAATGGATTAGATGATTTAAGGTTGCTTTTAGTTCTGAAACTCTGCTCCTATGAAATGGGTGTTTGAATTCATTCAGTAACGAGAGCCCTTTTATAGTTCATAGAGCTTGTGGAAAACAGAACCTTCTCTGACAGAAAGCACCTAGAAGAGGGGAGGAGGCCTTTGAGAAAGAAATGGAGATGGCAGGTGTCTGTTGCTAAGAGATCTGGCTCTCATTTGCCCAGTGGTAATTTCCATATATGCAAGTTATACAAGATATTGACTAAGCCACATTCTGGGAAAAATTTGACTTAATTTGCTGAAGTGCTATCTCTGCTGCATGGATTTTGGCCACTATGTTGGATCTCAATACATAACATATTCATGGTTCTTCTCCATTTAGGATTCGGACCTTGAAGAAGCATATTGATGACAGGGTAAAGAATTTCAGAATCATCTGGCTTCAGAACTTAAGAATCATCTGTTGATCTGCAGGAAAATCTGTTCCTTTATTATTGAAGTTTTGTGTGTGATTGCAGTTGGCCTGGACTAACATGTTGAAAAGCTTATGTTGGAGGATCCTGAGTTCAGTAGTCAAGACTGTCCAATAACTTTATTTATTGAAGAAATTTTTTTTTATATTTATAAAATGTTTCAAGACCTTAATAGAAGAGATGCATAAAAAGTAGAGCTCCTAGTTATAATAGTTTACTAAGTTATATTCTGATTGTACTGAGTACTTATTTTCCTGACTAGGAAGATACATATTATTTGTGTTGCATTCTATGTATTGTATGTTTTCTTCCACTTCTTTGAGGGAGAATCATAAATATTTGTTATTTACTGACTGCAGATGATCTTTTCTTTCATGGGATTATCATCTGTAACATCCTTTTGTTTTTAACTGTCAGGCGAAAATATTTGTGATAGTATTTTATTTGGTCAGTTTTTAGCTTGGAGCTACTAATTGAACAGTAATCAACTGCTTATTTCTCTCCTTTTCCTGAAGCTGTAAAATTTCATTGTGTATTATAATCTCAAAATCATTTAGATTGTATAAATTGTAATCATGCAAGATTAGTCAAATTCTGCTTTGTTTTAGTACTATATTTTTTCATGTTAAATGTATCAATTTATGTTTAGGGAAAGGAGTAGTGGGGCAGTGGAATTCATTTCTTCTGGTCTGTTAGACCATCATTGGGCTGGGATTGTAATGACTAATACTTTATTGTCACACTTCCTTGCACATTCAGCTACTCTGTTTTGCTCCTTGGCTTTTAGGCCAGAGGCTGAAAAAACTCTCTGGAATTTTCCAGAATGAAATTATAGGCTATTATAGCTTCTATTTTAAATGGCAGTGTTTTCTAATCTCTCAGAGTTGATGATTTTCCAAATGCACAAAGTATGCACACTATTAATCGTTTCAGATGTGAATCAAAAGTTAGAAGCACAGACGAGGACTGTACAGATCCATAATTTCCCATTCTATCTTCTGCCTTCTATGTGCTCTATGTATTCCATCTTAATTCTCTAGTACATGACAATTAAGCCAAATGAAATGCACATATTTTATATGCTGAAATTTTAACATATTTTTCCACATATAGAAAACTACATTTTAGATGTCATAAAACTTTTAAGAAATATGTGTGCCATATGAAGAAAAGTTAATAATATATTTCAACTATTTAGAGATTGTTTTCTTAATTTTTTGTATTCAAAAAAGCTCTTCTGGTATTTTCCAAGTTCTGGTACTTCACAGAATATGCGACATTAAAACTCACTGTTCTCTTCTTCTTTTTAGATTTTTAGCCCAGATCAGGTTTTTTTTTTTTTTTTTTTTTTTTTTTTTTTTTTTTTTTTTTTTTT
>MU174354.1:44020820-44034551 GCA_016696395.1 Antechinus stuartii
TTTTTTTTTTTTTTTTTTTTTTTTTTTTTTTTTTTTTTTTTTTTTTTGGGTTGTTGTTGTTTTTTACCAGAGAATGACCTCAGATGCATTGTGGTATCTTCCATTGATTCATCTAACCCTCCTTGGTTAAATTGTTTTACACATAAGAAAATATGGTTACCTAACTAAGGTTGCCATTTACCTAAGATCACACAAATGTTCTGGCCAAATCTGGGACTTGAACCTTGCTTTTTTCCGTGTAGTTTCATAGTTTATTGGACCATATGATAATTGATTTTAAGGCTGATTCAATGAAATTCTAGGATCTAGCTATTTAAACTGTGGATTGTGAAGCCATATGGGGTCTTGTAACTGAATGTGGGGTTGCAAAATTATGATTTATTATCAGTAAAGTTTGATGTGTTGACCTATTTTATTTTCTTACACGCCCAGGCTCATGTAAAAATTTCTCTGGCGAAAAGAGGTTATGAATGGAAAAAGTTTAAAAGACTCTGCTATACAAAGATAATTTAAGCAATAAGCTGAACGTTTAAGTGTTTCTAAATGGTCATGTAGGCATTTTCTCAGCTCCTTGAGAAGGGGAATAATACTTCAGGATGACCTAGTTAAAGCCATATCCCTTTAAATGAAAGCCCATTTTGACTGGGTCATCTTATACCTTCCTTACAGGCCTGAGGATGAATTCAGTGAGGTATGTTTGTGATTCTTGGATGAACAGTCCTGTGTGAATGCTCAATAGTATTATTTTACAATCTTAATCACGATTTGGACCCAGGCCTCTCCTTTTAGAAAAACTGAACAGAAGAGTCCTTCATGGTAAGGGATAAGTTGATGATTGAGGCTTTTCTGTCCGGTTGTGGTCATATCACTGGGTATAAAGCTGCTATCAATGTCTTCCTTTATTACTCTTGTGAGTTCTGTCCTGTAGCCTCTCTTCTAAGAATTGTTGAGAAGTATATACTTGCCTCCTTTAGGGATGGATAAAAGATATAGTTATTCTGTACTGTTTTTACTAATTTTAGTCTCCTTTATACTGCTGCATGGATTCGTATCAAATCATTAGTCAGAGAGAAATGTTTTCTAGAATGGGAATTTACTACTGAGCAAGCTTTATGCAGGGATTTTCTTTCTAAAATAGCCTCTGCTTCATGGTATATTACCATCTTTGTTCTCTGAATTTCTGTTACCAAGAGTCATTGAGTTTGTGACTAAATGTGTGCTTTAGAGGAAAGTGCCTTAGGTTTCCTGTGTGAGTGATTGCATCAGCTAACTTAGGAAATAGCTCTTTCTTTACCAACACTAAGATAGGCTTTGAGAGAATGAGTTACTTGTGTTTTGTTTTGTTTTCTATTTTTTCAAACAAAAAAACCAAAAGCGAACACCTGTATATTAGTATGGAAATTCTTGTCCTGAATGTCTTCAGGCTTTACATCTAGTCATTTGCAAACAGTGAGCTTCAAGAGGACCAGAGGGATATTTATGCGATAGATTTAGGACTGTAAGGGACCTTGGAGATTGTGGAATCCAGCCTCTTCATATACATATAAGCTCATAGATTAATTTTCCCTGGATTTACCTGGATCACACATCTTGTAAGTGTCTGAGGTGGGATTTGAACTGAAGTCTTCTGGCTCCAAGTATAGTAGTTGGTGGAGTAACATTTTCCCTTCACATCAACATTGAAGAAGAGCCATTTCATTATTTGTCTTCCCTTTGGAAAGGGGAAGTTCCGTTCACAAAGCCCTTGACCATTCTTGTTGTGTCTCCCTGCGGTTTTGCATGTGGAAATGGCTTATGACCCTCTGTAAAACTGTAGTTGTTTGCGATGATGTGGTCAATAAACTTCTTTTCAACTTTCCAGGCTGTGTTTTGTTTTCTTTGAGTATTTAAATCAGAATTATTCACAAAAGAATTGGGGACTAATGGTTTTCAAAATTAAGATCTTCTTTTAATTATACCCCACTAAGGACTTAGTGTCTGGATTTTGAGAAGGGCAAAGGTTTCATCTGCTGCATACCTTACATCAAGAGAGTATGCAAAAGGCCAGTCTAAACTTGACTGGTAGAGGTAGATGAAGCACACTCTTTTACTTTGAGCTGATGCATCACTTTGAGGAAAAAAAGAGGTTAGGTACCTGACTTTTTTCACTAGCATTCAATTTTACTTATCTAGAATGTTCACTCAAGGCATATAATTATGGGGCTCTTTTGAGGTCTACATTCTGCAAATGATGACCTTATATTGCCTGGACAAGTCACTTAATCCTATTTGCCTCAGTTTCCTTGTCCTATAGCTAGACGAAGATGTCCTATGAGCTGGAGAAGAAAAGGGCAAACCAGTCTAGTAGCTTTGCCAAGAATATCCCATATGAGGTTAAGAAGGGTCAGACGTGACTGAAAAACTTTAAGGAACAATGATGACAATTCATTGCCATAGAAACTTGATTGTGAAAGTCTGTAGTTCTGGATAGTAAGCCAGAGGGCTGGAAGGTGCCTCATTCTCAGGGGGAAGTTATTCTGAATAACTGCCATATTTATGATATTTTAAGAAAGAAAATAGACCACTCTGACTTAAATCACAGAACACATGATTTCTTCCCTCTTAAGTTGGAAGATTCTTAGAAATGCCTCATTTATTCAACAAATACTGAGTGGTTACGATGTACAAGCCACTAAGAGAAATGCTTCCCTTAAAGAGCTCACAATCTAGTGTGGGAGGTGACATATATAAACACAAGAAAGATTTGATTACATCTCCCTCAGTAAGTTAACCCTTATTTTTTTAAATAAAAGCAGGGGGTTCATGCTGTGGATTCAAAGACTGAAACAAGAACTTAACACTAGCGGTTCCTGTTTTTCTCTTTAGCTACCTCAGAAGGCACACTTCTGGTTTGCTTTGATGCCTCTAGGATCCACTTGAATCAGATTGTGGGGGAGTGCAGTAATATCTAAGGAATTTACAATTGTAATGTCTCTCCTGGTGGCTCATCATCTTGGTAAGTATTTTCCTTTAATTTTCTAAATAGTTATTTCAGTTGAGCCTTTTTTTTGTTCAGAGGAAGGATGTTTCTAAAGTTTTCTTCTTTTTTTTTAAACTGTGTTGTTGGGTCACAAGACTCTGTGTTTATGTAATGGTGTTAGCTTTTGCTGGGGAATTGGGAGTAAGGGGTCTTAGCTAGTTATGTATGACCTGACCAGACCAGTTAGTCATGGTCAAATTAGTTAGATTTTCTGTTTCATTTTGCCCATCAGAAAGAGGGCTTAGGATAAGTTGCTTTGTGACAGAATTAAAACAAGGAATATTTTTAATAAGAGGCCAAAAATGAATCCATGAAAGCTGTCTATTACCTTATGGGCTTTCCCAGGTATGCTTGAAGCTATGGGAAGACTGCTACTACTTCTGACCCCAGGGCCTTATTTCAAGAAGACTCCAACATCTTGTCTCTTAGGGTACTTGGGGTCTGATAGAATACTTGCTTGTCACACCCTTTGTACAGTTGTCATCTTAGTGAGGAGTTATGATTTGACTGAGGAGGAATAGATTAGGAAGAAAACGTATGGATTATGTTATCATTCATATTCCTTTCCAGTTTGGGGGCTGGATATAGCTTCATCTTGTTTAGTTATGGCCAACTTTTTGTGATTTCATTTGATGTTTTCTTGGCAAAGATACTGGAGTGCCTTGCCATTTCCTTCTCCAGCTTCTTTTACAGATGAAGAAACTGAGGCAAACAGGGTTAAGTCAGGTTGAGTCACTTGCCCAGGGTTACAAATTAATGAATGTCTGAGGATAGATTTGAACTCAAGTCTTCCTCACTCTAGGTCCAGCATTGTCCATTATCCACTGAGCCATTGAAGTTTAGGTTGTATTAATAAAGCACCCCTGTGTCTGAGGTTACATGACCCTATTCTATATTGTCATGGAATCACAGAACTTTATATAGACTCAATGTTAAGAGAAAGCAAAAAAAGGCAGTGTAGCTGAGATATAGAGCACTTGAGGAGAAGGTAGATGAGTTAGGAATAGTTGTAAGTGCTAACAGGAGGAATTTATATTTTCTCCTAGAACTAATAAGGAGTCCCTGAAACTTTCTGAACCATGGATGGTGACTTAGGGGGTAGTGGTGGTGACATGTGCATTAGGAACATTACCTTGGCAGTGGTGATTGGAAAAGGGGGGAGTATTTTAATTAATTAATATTTTAATTTTTAGTCCAGCTGAGAGATGATAAGGGCCTTAATGGTAATCCAGGACTTTGAGAGTGGTGGGAATGGAGCAGAAGCAAGAGATGCTGTGGAGGCAGAATCAATAAGATTTGGCCCTTGAGAGGAGAAAGGAATGAGTGAGAGGAAAAAACCAGGGAGGATCAAAGGTTAGGATGAAACAGGCACATTAGAAGAGGAATGGGTTTGGTAGGAGTAAGATATGAGTTTGAGATGCTTATGGGAAGCTATAAGAGGAGATGTTCAGGGGGTAACTGGTGATATGGGTCTGAAACTCATGAGAGGTGAAGACTGAATATGTGGATTTGTGAATCAGTTCTTTAGAGGTGATAAATGCTTCTTGGGCTCTGGTGAGATCACTAAGGGAGAGAGAGAGAGAAGAGGGCCCAGGACAGTGTGATAAATACACACACATAAGACATGGAATACAAAGATTGAGAAGGATTACTAAGATAAGTAGAAATGAGAATCAAGGGGATGCTGAGGAGAGCAGTGTCATGGAAATCAAAGGGGAAGAGAGAGTATCTGGATGAGGAGCTAATTGAAAGTATTAGAAGTTTCTCAGAAATCAAAGAGAGAGGGCTAAGAAAAGGCTATGGGATTTAGCAGTTGAATAGTAGGTGACTTTGAAGAGAACAGTTTGAATTGAGGAATGGGGTCCAAAGTCACATGGCAAGATGTTGAGAGCTGAATGGGATAAGAGAATGGATGATATTGATGTAGAGGGTTTCTTTATAGAAATTTGGTTGTGAAAATGAGAAGACAGACATAGAAGATGAATGCTTGAGAGGACTGTAGGGCCAGGTGAAGGTTTTTGGGTGGTGGAGATCTGGGTACATTTGTAGGTAGCAGAAAAAGAGCCAGTAGTTAAAAATGATTGATAAGATCATTGTAATCAGAGGAATGGTATAGAGTTTACCAAGATTCTTGCAAAGCAATTGAGAAAAATCTCATATCCTTTTGGAAGGATAGAGAAGTATGGGTCAAACAATTTAGGTCATTGTGAAACTCTCCACATGGCAAGACAAGACATAAAGAGCACACAATAATGCCCTGATGTCAACTTGGGAATTTTCAGTGGAGTGCCCCAAACAAAATCCTTTGCTGTTTATTATAGTTTTAACAACAAGTTGGATAAAGCACAGATAGTATGCTTTTCATATTTGTAAATGACAAATCCTGGAGGATAGCTAGAGTTAGATGACAAAGTCAAGAATCAAACAGATCTTGATAAAATATGATATTGAATTAAATCTTTTTTTTAATTAAAGCTTTTTATTTTCAAAATATATACATAGATAATTTTTTAACATTAATCTTTGTGAAACCTTGTGTTCCAAATTTCTCTCCTTTTCTTCCTATCCCCTCCCTAGATGGTAAATAATCCAATATATGTTAAACATGGTAAAATATATATGTCAAATCTAATATATGCATACATATTTATATAATTATGCACAAGAAAAATCAAATTAAAAAAAGAGAGAAAGAAAATAAAATGCAAGAAAACAACAAAAAGAGTGAAAATGCTATGTTGTGACCCATACTCAGTTCCCACAGTCCTCTCTCTAGAGAGGATAGCTCTTTTCATCACAAGATCATTGGAACTGGCCTGAATCATCTCATTGTTGAAAAAAGCCATGTCCATCAGAATTGATCATTGTATAATCTTCTTATTGCTATGTACAATGATCTCCTGGTTCTGCTCATTTCATTTAGTATCAATTCATGTAAGTCTCTCCAGGCCTTTCTAAAATCATCCTCCTTATTGTTTCTTATAGAATAATAATATTCCATAACATTCATGTACCCTAACTTATTCAGCCATTCTCCAACTGATGGGCATCCATTCAATTTCCGGTTTCTTTCTTTTTTTTTTTTTTTTAATTTCTTAAAAAAATTTTTTATTGAAGCTTTTTATTTTTAATACATATGCAAGGATAATTTTTCAACACTGACCCTTGCAAAACCTTGTGTTCCAATTTTGCCCCCCTTCTCATCTCCTTCCCTAGATAGCAAGTAATCCAATATTTGTTAAACATGGTAAAAAAAAATATAAGTAAATCCATTATAGGCATACATAGTTATCTTGCTGCACAAGAAAAATCAGAACAAAAAAGAAAAAGAAATGAGAAAGAAAATGAAATTCAAGCAAACAACAACAAAATAAATGCTATCAGTTTCTAGTTTCTTGCTACTACAAAAAGGGCTACACTACCACAAATATTTTTTCACGTTAAACTAAATCTTAATAAGATGAAATTTATATTGGGAGTTAAAAAAAATTCAACCTCACAGGTATATGATGAGGAAAGAATGAATAGAGAGCATGTTCATCTAAAAAATGTGGGATTTTAAAGCCCCCTAGCTCAGCTAGAGTCAGCAGCTAAGAAAGCCAAGGTGGTCTTAGGCTACTTTAAGAGAGCCAGAATATCCTAGATGAAACAGATGATTTCTGTTTTCTTTACCCTGGTTAGGTTACATCTTGGATATTTTATTCAGTTCTAAACAAAAAATTTTAGGAAATATATAAGTGATCTAAAGTGTGTCAAGAAGGAAAGGAGGTCATTAGAATGATGACAGTAGGCCATGTGAGGATAGTTGCAGAAACTGGAGATTCTGGCTTAGATAAAAAAGATGGGATGGGGGGAGCACAGAGTAGAGGAAGGATTGCACTCTTCAAGTGGACTCTTTAAATGGAAAAGCAATGGATTGGAGTTGTTCTGTGTGGTCTCAGATAGCAGCATTGGAACCAGTGGGTAGAAGTGAAGGACACAGATTTAGGGTCAATGTAAGGAGAAACTTATAAGAGTGGGAGGTATACTAAAGTAGAATGAGCTGCTTTGGGAAGTAGTAGATTCACATATCATTTGAGTATTTTGTAGGAGGCCTCTTGTTGAGGTATGATTTGGATGAGATGGCCCACAAACTCCTTTTCAGCAATGTGATTCTGTGAATCTCTCTTTTTGCCTTTGTAAGTAAGTCACTTTAAAAAAAATCAGATTTTATTTATAGAGGGAACTCTGGGTGTAAAAACTTGCTCTATTGATACAGGTCAGCAATTCTATGTTATAGTCTTTAGAGAAAGTAGAGTTTTCTGAAAATATTATAGGTTGTATTAGATTCTGATAAAGAACTGCATCTCCGTTTTCATTAAATTTAGTTGTGACTAAGTAACACATAGAATTAGCAAATAGATTCAGAGTCATCTCTTGTTTTTTTTTTTTTTTTAAATAGTGCTAGAATTCTAAGAAGTGTGTACACTGATGGTTTCAATTTTGATCTAATATCTGGATAAGTCATCATTAGCTCAAGTACTACAAACATGATATTTAAGATTATATCTGATGAAGGGTACAAGAGTATCTCTTTATAACATTGATGCTGAACTGATATCCACCTTATTAATCAACTTTTGTCAGGTTGTTGCTGTATATACTTAGAATTTTGGGGAATTTAACATGATTCTCAGTGTATCTAAATCAATGCAATCACTAGTTATGTCTTTAGGTTTCTACTAACCATTTTCCAATTCTCACATTCATTGTAATTCAGACTTCCTTATTCCTGCCATCTCCTTTCTAAAATTTATAAACACAAGCCTAGCCACTTTGGCTTATAGTCTATAGGACTTTTCTGTATGTTCATGTATGGCTATATGATTTAAAGACATCCATACAAATAAACTACTTTCTCCTTGTCTTCTGTGCTGTTATGATAATGAGCTTCTATTATTTTATTTTTAAATTTGCATTTTGTTTTAGAAATATTTTTATTAAGTTTTGTTTTAACTTCCCTTGAGCAATATGATTGAAGTATAGGAACAATAACAGAAGAAGAAAAAGGCAAAACAAAGGAAAACAATTACAAAAAACAGAAAAGAAGGATACGAATGATTGTGCCACATAGCTGTACGCTTCTGTTATTTACTGATTGATTATTAAGCAAAAGCTGCTTATGTAAACTTTAACAAGGTTGCCTAATGAATTTAAAATGGATTTTGTTGGTGTACAAAGTCTTAATTTCCACAATTGTAATCAATTTGAGGCACTGTGTGGAATGGATAGAGAGATTGGCCTTCAATTCAAGTCTTGCTTCTGATACATATTAGCTCTGTGACTTAATCTCTCAATGCCCCAAACAATTTTCTAAGACTATAAAAAGTGGCAGACAAGTTGTTCTTCTGTATTAATGTTGGAATTTCTGTATAGGGAGTTTCCTACAGATGAAATCACAAATTCAGATCAAAAGCAAAAGAATTTTATGTATAAATTGTTCTTTCAGTTCTGCTTTCTTCATTCTGTATTACTTTTTATGACTTAAGTTTCTTTAAATACTTTATATTTGTCTTTTTCTTAAGTGCAAAACTATTCCATTATATCTTTATGTTCTGTTGTTTCAGTCAAGTCCAACTCTTTGTGATCCCATTTGGGGTTTTCTTGGCAGATATACTGGAGTAGCTTGCCATATCCTTCTGCAGCTCATTTTAAAGATAAGGACACTGAGGCAAACAAGGTTAAGTGATTTGCCTAAGGTTACACAGAAGCCAGATTTAAACTCAGATCTTCCTAACTCCAGACTTTGTGCTCTATCCACTGTACCACTTAGTTACTTTATATCCTTATACTGCAATTTATTCAATCATTCCCCAGTTATTATTTTGCTCTTGTAGTGGACTTTGTCGTAGTTTACAAAGTGGTAGTAAGTGATGCTGTTACTTATATCATTTTATCTGGTAGAATAACTCTATGGGAAAGGCAGATTAAGTATTATTTTCCACTCCTCTTCTTCCCCCATTTTACACATCATGAAACTGAAGGTCAGAGAAGTTACTTGGACAGGGTCCCACAAAGAGTAAGTAGCAGAGCCAGGACCAGTACCTTTTGTCTTCTGACTCTGAAACCACAATTCTTTTTATTAATCTGTGATGCCTCCCTTTTTGTATTGTAATGCTGGAGAAACTGAGGCAAGATAGAGATTGGAGAGTTTTTAATATTTTATTTGAAAGGGAGAGATTTACTGGAACCAAATAGATCCATGGTTTGTTCCCAGGGCTGAATGAGACTATCTTCTCCAAGAATCCAGCAATGAACGTCAGATACAAAGATTCTTTTATAGGGTAACAAGAACGATGACCTAATGGAGGGAGGCATCAGAGAGGGAGAGGCACCTAATGTTCTCATGATGTCTAAGATATAAGATCTTTATCCTATCAAACACTCTGATGATTAAGAGGGAATGGTAGTGTTGCAGGATTGAGCATTACAATTAGGAACTGAGGCAGAACAATTTAGGGAAATTGGGTCAGGAAAATTAGGGAAACTGAATCAGGACAATAAAAGGGAACTGTGGTGCAACAGTATGGCTTCCTGGCATAGTTTGCCAAATTTTTTTTCTGATGGTGGTAGAGTTAAGAAGTAATGAGTGGCACTGGAAACATGAATTTCAGGGGATCCTTGCTCAGATGTACATTATGAATAAAGCCAGACATGATAGAAGAAGACTTAGCAGAGCAATAGTTTTTCTATTTTCCTAAATCCTTTCCTCTTAACTTATTTATATGGTGTGTTCTCCTTCTTTTGGCAAGGGATGACCTCCCCTTCCCTTTCAAGAAACAAAAAGTAGATCTGACAGACCAATAGCCTTAGGTGAAGCTGAAATCATCCCCCTATGATCCGAGGAACTGGTGGGTAGGCTGAAGTTTGGATAGCATTATTTATCTGGACATTCTAACTTTTCTCTACCTTTTGTCTCTTCTCTGACTAATTTCCTCTCCTCCATCTCCAGTCCCCAGTCACCTTGTACGACTGCATTCTTACATGGATGGAGTTCAGTGAATTAGGACTTTTTGCCTTTTATGTCACATGCCTTACCCATTACTCTTTGGTTTTGGTAAGGGGGGGAGAGGAGTAGAAGAGGGTCTAGATTTGAATTTCATAAATGTGGGGAACTTTAAATATGGCAACTCTTCTGTCCCTACAGATTGGCAACTCATCTGTGACCAGAGGACTTGTTCATGGGCTCACAGCCATGTGTCTGAGGAGAAACTTGAACTCAAGTTTTCTTGACTCTTAAGTTGGTACTCTATCACTCATCTTTTCATGATGCTTACAATTTCCAGTTTATTTGAGAAGACAGATGGGAATTTCAAGGCTAAGTCCTCAGTGTTTTCAAATGTGAAATTGTTGGGCTGCATTGGATTACATTTAGGATTATTGTCCCAGTATCAGTGTATGTTGATTGCTGTGTGTTCTCTTGAAATTGACTTTAAACTTTTCTGTCTTTGTTTTTATTTTGAAGGTTGAAAAAAAGAACAGGATGTTTTATCCATTGGAACTCAAATTGCTATCTATGTTGCTCGGTAAGTAGAGGCAGAGAGTATAACTGTGAAACTTCATTTTTTATGAGCCTTGTTCAACTTCTTTTAAGCCAGTTTTATTTTCAGCTCTCTTTGTGTTTTGAGAAGGAAACATCAATTTTGCTCTTTGCAGTTCTGTTGAAAAATTTATCTTAAAATACATTGGACAAATTCTTTTTAGGAAAAAGATTTTTCTGTAAAAGCTCATCCTTCAGTCTCAAGTTCTGTTTCTGGCATTTCTCTCTATTCCTTGAAGATTAGTGTCCTGCTTCTTTTTGGATATTCCGAGGTCCCATTATTTGACATTTTCATTAGAGTATTCTGAGAGAGAGCCTGATATACAGTGGAAAGCATGCTAATATTGGTGTCAGCAGATCTAAGTTTGAAAACTTGCCCTAATTCTTACTGTTTATATAATGTTGGGTAAATTAGATAACCTTTTTGAGCCATAGTTTTCTTATCTGTAAATGGAAATAATAATTCTTAAATTTCTTAATTCTTCAGGGTTATTGGAAGAAAATAATTTGAAAACTTATACTATATAGCCATATATTTTTATTTAAGCATTGTTATTATCTTTTAAAGGGCTAATTTTTAAGCTACAGCAGTCTGATTTTTTTTTTTTAAGGTGTAGGTCAGAGAGGGTACTGAAGTTGATGGAAAAAAGTAATAACCTAAGTCTAGATTTTAAAATCTGGTCTCTAAAAATAGTTTTAGAGATGATGTGGGTGAGGAACCTTGGGTCCCATTATTCTTAATTTTTTCTTCCTCTTTTTCTATTTGCTTCATGGCTTTGTAGGAAGAAAGAATGCTTTTACGCTATATCCTGCTGTAGATGCCTAGGTCCTGAATGTTTGTATGTGTTTGTGTGTGTATATGTATGTATGAATGCCTCTTTTTCTCTGAAGTTGTGAAAGTTGGGCCATTATCTGACTTAGTGTGTCGCCCACAGCAGGGGCCTTCACCTGTAGATATGAAACGCAACCACATCTAAAAGCAAAGGCTGTACCTTGGAGAATGTCTGTTTGTGTGCATGTGTGTGTATGTGAGAGAAACAGATTTAGGAGGGCATTTGGGCATGTTTCCAGTGGCCTGTGGGATAAGTTTTTGCACTATTTTGGGCTGGGGATGGAGGCTGGCCTGAATCTAGGAAATTCTGCCTAGTGTCCTGATTTTGCCTATCTTGCTTTTGAGGAGGTTGCCCCCATCCAGTGTGACAAGTAGCTTTCCTTTGCAGTTGCTTACTAAGATTTTTCTGTAAAAGTTCATCTTTCAGTCTCAAGTTCTGTTTTTGGCATTTATCCTACATCTTTTGGCAGATCTTCAACTAAATGCTCTAGACAGGCCACTCTTTAAGATGGCCAAGAAAAAGGGAGCAGCAAAATCCAGCTTTCTCACAACGTCTACAGAAATGATTGATCTAGAAATGTAAGAATTTTTTCCAGTCTAGGTCAAAGAGACAGGCAAAAACCTTTGGGTTCTAAAGAGGTAATCCAGACAGAAAAGCCCCGCTTAGCAATAAAGTCTCCTGAAGATTTTCTGTTTCCAGATGAGGAATGAGCACAGAAAACTTAAAGCCTGATGCATTCTATATGGAGGACCTGGATCAGGATCTAACCCAAGAAAACTGGAGCTTGCAGTTCTGTTACTTTGACCCCAAATCATGGCTCAGAAGCCTGCTGGGTTCTGATGGGAAGGGCATCTTTTAGGGCATGCTTTGAGTCAAACTACTTTATATAGACTGCCTTTTAGCACAGTATCTATTACCCAATTACCAGATAGTACAAGTAAATACCGAAGAAGTCCTTGCTATCCCATCCTGAGATACATAGGGTCTGACATCAACTCAGAGTCCTATTTTGTGAAGTAAGGATAGAGAAATGAGTGAACAGAAGAAAATGAAAATTAAGAGATGTTATAGGGAAAGAGAGAAAGAAAAAGAGAGAGAGAAACAGACAGACAGATAGAGAGAGTGACACTCAAGAAATAAACCCAGAAGAAGAATAACTACATCATCTATAAGTAAAGCCTGAAAGAAATGTGCAGATGTGCCATAAGCTATGTTGGAGCTCCTAGAAGAAATGAAGCAAAGAATTAAAAAATGATACTGGAACAGAAATGAGAGCTCTACTGAACAGACAGCATAATTTAGGGGAAAAAATGCTATTGACTAGAAGTGTCAGTCATAGAGTTTAGCCACATGTAACCTAAATATTCCTATGTTTGGACTGAACCAGATTAAAATATAATTGAAAAATATTTGGCAAAATAAATAAAAATATAATAAAACTTAGATATATTACTTTAAAACAAAGTCAATAAGAAGCCTACAGGGATCCTTATATATAATTTAGTGGCTTCTATTTCTATTTAAATTTGACACTGTGACTATCTACTATTCCCTTAAAAATTGTATTAAAATTAGCTTCTTGGATATTTGCTTTAGAAGTAGCTATCCTTGTACTTGTTATTCTTAAGCTCATTCCAAATGTTAACCAACTATTTGGCTTACAGGGAGGTGCCTTCCCTGCTGATATTCTGTGGAGATATTTGATTCCTTTCAAAAGAATCCCTTCTGTTGTGTTTAGATTTTGGGATCCTGGCTGCTGGGGAGGAAGTTAAATATCTCTTCTCAGGGAAAAGATCTTGGATGAAAAGATTGGCATGTTGATTTTGTTTATTCTCATGTGGTTTTGTTTGGCTTTTTTTTTTTTTTTAACTGAACTGGGCAGGATTTATATCTCATTATAATCTAGTCTGTATCTTTGTGCCTGTGTCCCTTTCCCTTTCTTGCATTTCTTCCCTGGCTTTATTTGCAGAGATATTGGGCTGTGAAATATGAAATACTCATCTATCTAATGGGATTTTCTGTCATTAACCTTGAAATGATTTGTGCAGTTTATGAGAAGAAAGCAGCAGTTGGAAGGGCCCACCAGCTGGGAAGTCAGTGGTGGAGGGAAGAAGATGGGCAGAAGAGGGTAAACAAAAGACTGAGTCAGGGAGGAGGGTGTATGCTTGGCCAAGTAGCAGGGAGTCCTGTGATCTGTCCTGAAGCCAGAATCAGCCAGCAAATCTTATAACTTTTTAAAATAATAGGAATTAAACACACACACACACACACACACACACACACACACACACACACACACA
>MU174354.1:44034561-44058815 GCA_016696395.1 Antechinus stuartii
ACACACACACACACACACACACACACACACACACACACACACACACACACCCCCAAACCCATGATTTGGCTTTTTAGATTAGGGAACCAGTGCCTTTTTGACCAAGAGCAAGAATTGTGATTTTTCTACTTCCTGTTTATTAGATGTGGCTACACAAGTAGGTGATCAGAAAGTTGGGTTTCCCCTGTTTCTTTTCCACACGCAAGGGATGGAACAGAATATTAAAGGCAGCAGCTAATGTTTTTGCAAGTCCTACAATCAGCATTTTTATGATTTATTGAAGTCCATCAAGCCTCTGTTAAATATCTATTGTGTGCAGAGTATTGTGCTAGGCACTTGGGGATATGTTATGTTTAGCTAGAAGCTGTAACCTGCCTATATGAAGCTCCTAGGTACATAGGATACACATTTAAATATCAAATGTGCAATAATGCACCACATGCAATATTGTACAACCAATATGAATTATGAATATAAATAACATATAACTAATGTGAAATATTGCATAAATGCATATGAAAAGCACAAGCAGGGAATATTTCTTTTCACTTAATCCAAGTTGAACGGTTACCTTCCATAGGAAACAATTTTCAATCCCTCTTAATTCTAGTTAGTTACTCTTGATTATTTTCAGAAATTATTTTCAATTTCTCCTGTACATAGTTCATTTGTACGTAGTTATTTGCTTGTTGTCTCACATTAGATATTTTTTCCATATTTGACCTTAAAATTTTTTTTTTACCAAAAAATCTTGTATGTCAAATAATATTTTTTTTGGAGGGGAAAATAATCAGTACAGCTGACTGAAAGAATGAAAGAAAAAAAAAAAGCAAACTAAAAAAGTTTAATATGCAATTTGTAGAGTCTATAAAACTCATCCCTCCACAAAGAGGTAGTTGGGGTTTATTCTGTCATATCTCTTCATTTGTGTCCCATTTGATCTTTATAACTTTTAAAATTTACTTTTGATTTTTTGGTGTGTCCTTGTTCTATCCATTGCTGTATATAGTTAGTTTTTACATTGTTGTTACCACATTGCTTTCTTGGCTCTGCCTCCTTCCCCTGTATCAGTTCATATAGATTTTTCTATGCTTCTCTGTATTCATTGCACATTGTATTCATTTCTTACAGCACAGTAATATTCCATTACATTCATAAACCACAATTTATCTGTGGTTATTCCCTAGTTTCCCAATTGATGGGCATCTACTTTGTTTGCAATTCTTAGCTGTCACAAAAAGTGCTGCTATAAATATTTTGGAGTTTATGGGACCTTTTTTCCCCCTGATTGATGGCTTTTTTGGAGTGTAATCCCAATAATGGAGTCTGTGGTTCAAAGGATATAAACATTTTGGTCATTTTATTTGTATAATTACAAACTCATTGGTCCATCAATAATGTATTAGTGTGCCTTTCCTTCCATAATTCCTCCATCATTGACTGTTGCCATTTTGGTGATTTCTGTCAATAAATTGGGTGTGAAGTAAAACTTAAGGATTATTTTCATTTGAATTTCTCTTATTATTAGTGATTTGGAACATTTTTCATGTAGTTATATAATTTATTTCTTTTGTGACCTCTTTGTATATATCCTTTGACCATTTATCTAGTGGGGAATGGCTGTTAATTTTACTTATGTTTATTAATTGTTTTTATATCTTGGATGCCAAACTGTTATCAGAGATATTTGATATGAAGCTTTTTTCCCATTTGACCATTTCCCTTTTTATTATAGATGAATTAGTGTTATCTATGCAGAAACTTTTCAGTTTTAAGGAGTTATTTATTATATTGTTTGTAATTGCTTATTTGATTAAGAATACATCTCCTTCCCATAGCTGTGAGAAGTGTACAATTTGTTTCTCTTCTAATTTTTATGTATTTTCATATAAGGTTGTATACTCATTTAGCCTGTATTGATATAAATGTTGATTTAAATCCTTTTCCTATCAATCTGCTTTCCAGTTTTCCTAGCATTTATTATTAAATAAGGAGTTTTATTTTTCCCCCAGGTAACATATTTTCATCTTTATCAAACATAGGGTTAATGATTTCTATCGTTTTGGAATCTTCTTTACCAAGTCTATTCCATTGGTTTCTCTGTTCTTTAACCATAAACAGATGGTTTTGCTGTTCTCCCATTAAACTACAAGTTCCTTGAGAGCAGGAGGGAAGAGGAGCAATTAGTGTTTATGTAGTACCTACTATGTGCCAAGCACTGTGGCTAAGTGCTATGCCAAAATTACCTCTCTTGATACTTAACACAACCCTGCAAAGTAGTATTTTTGCTAATACTGTCCTTATTTTGTTGTTGAGGAAACAGACAAGTAACTATATGGCCAGTAAATGTCTGAGGCTGGATTTAAATTCCTGACTCCAGGCTCAGCACTTTAGATATCTTTCTTTGTATCCCCAGTGCACATTATACTATCTGGCACATAGTAGGTATTTAACAAATGTTTACTGACTGACAGAACAGTATTTCATTTAATCTTGTTGGCTTTAGTTTTGTTTTGAGTGAGAGAGCTCTTCTTGGGAGGAAGGTATAGTGTACTTGGTGGCAGACTTTTATTTCTCCTGATTAAGTTATCCATTTAAACTTTTTCTCCCTACCTTTGAATTTTTTAGGTTGTGTCTGGGGCATGGTTGTTTCTTCCCCTGAAATGATGGCACATGTGGGTGACTCAGCCTTACTAGGCTGTATTTTATCGAGCTCTGTGAAGAAACAAGTGACTAAAGTGAACTGGATGTTCTCAGCAGGGGAGCATGCAGAGGTAATAAAAAAGGAGAAGCAGTGCCTGATAGAGATTCACTGGCTGGTAGCTACAGAGCAGTGGGCACAAGAAGACAAATTCAAGAGTTCAGTTGCTTAGGAAGGTTGTTCCAAACTTTCTGGAAAACAAAACCAATGCAACACATTTCTAGAATAACATGGGTTCACTGTTGTCAGACAACAGTGACAAATGGAATAGCTTTTCTAGGGAATACAGTGGATAGAATACTGAGCCTAGAGTCAGGAAAGTCTTGAGTTTAAATTTGGCCTCAGATTCTTACTAGCTGTATGACCCTGGGAAATCATTTAACCTCAGTTTTCTCACCTGTAAAGTCGAATAATAACACTTATCTCCCAGGATAGTTGTGAAGATTAAGTGAGATTATTTTCAAAGCACTTAGCATAGTGCTTGGCATATAGTAGGTGCTTAATAAATTCCATGAGATACTTTGGGGATTCAAATTTTGTTTACAGAACCCCCAAATGCAAAATTTCCTAGTTAAGTCAATGACCACTCTGAGGACCATTACATTAGGGCCCAAATTGAGATGGGATGCTTTTGACATAAGTGTATTTTTGAAAGAAAGCCAAATGGTAGAAATCATAGTTGTCACAAAAAATTATAGTTGCAAAGTGTCTTGTCTCATTCATCTTCTTCCTTGGATTTTATTTTTAGAAGAATGGGACCATTTGAAAGTGGGGAGTGAGAAAGGGGGAGACAGACAGAGACAGGGAGAGAGAAACAGAGGTAGAGACAGAGATGGAGGGAGAGAGAGAAGAGGGAGAGAAGAGAGAGAGAAAAAAGGAGGAAAAAGACAGCGGAAGGGATGAAGAAAGGAAAAGAGAGAGAGGAAGAAAGGGAGAGAAGAAGAAGAAGAAGAAGAAGAAGAAGAAGAAGAAGAAGAAGAAGAAGAAGAAGAAGAAGAAGAAGAGAGACAGGGAGAATATGAATGCAGGTGTGAGTGTAAATGTGTTGGGAGACATGTGAGGTGAATTTGTGGAAGTCTAGGTATGCCTCCTCCCTCCTGATGAGAAAACCCATCTTCTGGGTCAGAAGGAGTAGGGCCTCTATATGGCTCATTAGGAGAAGCATTTCTTTTTCTGTTATTTTTCACTTGAGAAGCACTAATAATGGGACGTATGTTTAAATGCATAAAGAATTGAGGCTTGTGCAGCATGATGTGTATTAAACCTTTTTTTAAAAAATTAAATCACATTTTAAATTCTATGTGTGAATTTATTTTATTTTATTATTATAGCTTTTTATTTACAAGAGATATACATGGGTAATTTTCAACATTGACAATTGCAAAACCTTCTGCTTCAACTTTTCCCCTTCTTCCCTCCATTCCCTCCTTCAGATGGCAGCTAGATCAGTACATGTTAAATATGTTAAAGTATATGTTAAATACAATATATGTATACATAGCCATGCAGTTATTTTGCTGTACAAGAAGAATCGGATTGTGAAATATATATTAAACCTTTGATTTCTATTAGATATGGCTTGGTTTTTTTTAAGTATACGATGAATTCAATGCACTAGTTTCAAAGCAATTTACTTGTCTGTGACTTCTCTAACTACTTTCTGTTCCCTTCTGCTTATTTTAAAAAATACTTTATTGAGACTCTTTTCTTTCTTTTGGCATCACTATCTCTACTAGTACCACTTTTTCTCAGTACTACTCAACCAAAAACGTTTTTAAACTTTCCTTTGCAGATAAGCACAATTAGGCAAAACAAGTTAGACATTGGCCCTTTCTCAAAATACATTTCTCCTTTTGCTCCTCTAGTCCATCAGCTCTCCATCCAGAGCTGGGAATCATGTTTATTCACAGTCAGTATTCTGGAATGATAACAGAGGCATTTTCTCATATAACCAGCATGATCACTTTGCACAGAGGAGCTAGGGTTTAGGGTGGCTCCATCATACTTGGGGGTCCTGAATTCCATTCCTTATATTCTCTTTGTCTCATTTTTCTCATCCAGTAGGAAGAATAATCTGACTTGACTGCTAGAGGACTGTAGGATTAGAAGACACAAGGTGGGGTGGGGATATTTTGGGGGAAACTTTCTAGTAAAGAGAACTGTGTCTTAGACTTTAAGAGCAGAAGCTAGCATTGTAGTGGTTACCTGCTCCATCCAAGGACGTCATTGTCTTATACTGTACACAGCTGATAGGCAGAGATAGCAGTCTCTTTCAGTGCTAGATTTGGGACAGAACCATGCATTAAGGGGTATAATAAAGATTTTCTGATGATAATGTCCATGATTGGTTATCCATAGACAGCAACAAGCATCTGTGCCTATAAAATCCTAGCCCCAGAACAGCTCCTCTTTTGACTTTGACTCTGCATCACTCCTAGGAGGAATTTGTGCTGTACTACTATGCCAACCTCAGTGTGCCTGTGGGTAACTTCAAGGACCGTGTGCACTTGGTGGGAAAAATCTCAGACAATGATGGCTCCATTTTGCTGCAGGATCTGAGAGAGGCTGACCAAGGAGTCTACACCTGTGAGATTCAGGTTCAAAAAGAGAGCCTTGTTTTCAAGAAGACAACCATGCTGAAAGTGGTCCCAGCTAAACCCACAAGTACATGAAATGGTCAATGATTAATTTTAGGGGGAGGAAGCTTGAGGGATAAGGGGTAAAATTTGGCTTGTCAACTACACTGATGCAATGCCTACTATGTATTGAAAAGTCCCATGTTGGGAAAATTGAGTTGGGCTACTGGGTGAGGGAAAAGATGGCAAAGATTGCAAGATGTCTTTTAGAAAGTGTTTACTGTGATTAACAATAATGGTTGCATTTATGTAGCATTTGAAAAATTGGCAAAGAATTTTGCATATGTAACTTTTTTTGATCTTTATAGTCACCCCGTAAGATGGTCACTGCAGATATTATTCATATAAGTGTAGACACATGACTAGATAGCAGTTTGAAGTTTTGGAGGTTTTAAAAGACGACAAACTCAATACGAAACAGTGTGACATGGCAGTCAAAAAAAGCAAATATGATCCCAGGTTGCATTGAAAGAAGCCTAGTGTCTAGGCTGGAGTGAGATGAGGAGGATGAGGGGAAGGATGGGATGATAGTCTTGCTCTCTCCTGGTGAGGCCACATTTGGAATATTAAGTTTCATTCTGGGTACCACATTTTAGTAAGGACACCAATAAGCTGTGAAGTGCCTAGAGAGGAGCATAATCATGTTATTTGGCGATCTGTTGAAAGAAATTGGAATATTTTAACCTGGAGAAGAGAAGATTGGGGCAGGGGTGGGGAAGGAGGAATTTGATTGCTGTCTACAAGAATTTGGAAAGAGTAATCACATGGAAGATTATAGAATCATTATGCATGGTCCTGTAGGTCAGAGCTGGAATGAATGGGTAGAAATTGCAAATGAATAAATTTAGGCGTATGTATTAACCTTTATGTATTAAAGTAGAATGGATTACCTTGGGAGAGAGTGGATTTCCTTTCTGTAAAGGTCTTCAGACAGAGGCTAAATGACCACTTATAAATACAGCAAGCTCTTTCTTCCTTGCCAGTTAGTTGCACTGCCCATGATAAGGCCCACAAGGCCAAGTAATATGAAATCATGACTGAAAGTAGGAGAGGTATGGGCATGGTAAGAAATCCACTCTTCAGATTAAATCTTCATGCTTTAGTTATAGGAATATTTAGACACAATCTATTAGGAGCATAGTGGCCAAAGCTGGAGAGCACAAGATTCCAAGTTTGTGGAAAGGCTTGAGCAGTATAACAAGCCATTAAAAAAATGATGTTGCTGGTTAAAAAAAAGTTTTTGTGTTAGGAGAAAATTAAATCCTTCCCCTCTTCCTTTCCTTTCTATTTCTAACCCACACTTTGGGAGTAAGTAGGATTAGACTTTAGGTCTGTAAGTGGTCATGAACTATTGTCCTAATAACTTATCTAGGGTGGAAGTCAGCTTATCTCCTCATTTCTAGCTACTCATTAAATATTTGCTGAATTACCTTGGAAATATCAGTAAATAAACTCAGCAGCAAAGAGTATAATTCTTGGCAAAGAGAGTATATTAAGAAGTGTCGAGGGGTAGATAGATGGTACAGTAGATAGAGCAGTGGTCCTGAAGTCAGGAGGACCTAAGTTCAAACTTAACACTTAGTAGCTTTGTGATCCCAGGCAAGTCATTTAATGCCAATTGCCTTGCAAAAAACCCTAAAACAAAACAAAAAAGAAGTGATTAATACCAGTTCTTTACTGTTTATGTCTGTCCTCAAGCACTGAAGCCAACATTCAGAACTGATGTGCCGAGTAACTATCAGCAAGTGATCATCGTAGGGATTGTTTGCTTTACCATCCTTCTGCTTGCTGTCCTGGGAGTGACCATGAGGAGGCATCAGCGCAGCCACAGGTATAGAAACAGTCACATTGAGTATTGATAATTGCCTTTGTGTTGCATCTTTGTCACTCTTCTCTCTCTCCTTCTATTCTCTCCTTGGATAAAGAGATCCTGTTTTTAATAGTTGTTCTTTCTACTATGAAAGAGCCACAAAGTCCTAAAAGCATTATCTTCTATTGGAAGGACTATTTAAGTTTGACCATATTTTAGTTAGTGGAGTATGAATGATCTGTTTAGTACTATGATGCAAGCATCCATTCTGGGTGGTCTTTTGCCAGTGTTTCCCACTTTACACAACTGATTCCCAGAGTTCTTCAGAGAAACTTTGAGAATATCCTTATGACTACCATATGAACACCTTCCTTACATGAGTTGTCTGTAAAATAGTCTTTTAGGCAAATGTACCTCAAAGAAGGCAGTATGCTTTATGAGTGAAGAGAATTTCAGTAGCTCAAAAGAAACACAAGATGTGTAAATTTAGAGATATCTCCACCTCAAATGCTTATATGGACTATTTGTGCCCAAAGTGTAATAGAGCATTTCAAGCTTATATTGGTCTAATTGGTCACAGTCGGACACAATGTACTTTGACTCCAACATAGTGATGCCATTTTGGTCCTTTTTGAGAATGGAGAGAATATATCACTAACAAAATCCAACAGTTAGAGTTACAAAGAGAAATTCCATTTAAAGTAACTACTGATTGTATAAAATATTTAGGAATCTCTCTGCTAAGGGAAAATCAGAAACTTTATGAGCAAAACTACAAAACACTTTCCACACAAATTAAATCTGATCTAACCAACTGGAAAAATATTAAATGCTCTTGGATTGGGCAAGCAAATATAATAAAGATGACAATACTACCTAAACGAATCTATTTATTTAGCGCTATACCAGACTCCCAAAAAACTATTTTGATGACCTAGAAAAAATAACAATAAAGTTCATATGGAAAAACAAAAGATCAAGAATTTCATTTTTTTAAATAACTTTTTATTGATAGAACGCATGCCAGGGTAATTTTTTACAGCATTATCCCTTGCATTCACTTCTGTTCCAATTTTTCCCCTCCTTCCCTCAATTCCCCCAGATGGCAAGCAGTCCTTTACATGTTGAATGGGTTGCAGTATATCCTAGATACAATATATGTGTGCAGAACCGAACAGTTTTCTTGTTGCATAGGGAGAATTGAATTCAGAAGGTATAAATAACCCGGGAAGAAAAACAAAAATGCAAGCAGTTTATATTCATCTCCCAATGTTCTTTCTCTGGGTGTAGCTGCTTCTGTCCATCTTTGATCAATTAAGGCTCTCTTTATTGAAGAGATCCACTTCCATCAGAATACATCCTCAAACAGTATTGTTGTTGAGGTATATAATGAAGATCAAGAATTTCAAGGGAATTAATGAAAAAAAAAATCAAATTAAGGTGGCCTAGCTGTACCAGATCTAAAATTATATTATAAAGCAGCAGTTACTAAAACCATCTGGTATTGGCTAAGAAATAGACTAGTTGATCAATAGAATAGGTTAGGTTCAAAGGATAAAACAGCCAATAACTTTAATAATCTAGCGTTTGACAAACCCAAAGACCTGAGTTTTTGGGATAAGAACGCATTATTTGACAAAAATTGCTGGGAAAATTGGAAATTAGTATGGCAGAAACTAGGCATTGACCCACACTTAACACCGTACACCAAGATAAGGTCAAAATGGGTTCATGACCTAGGCATAAAGAATGAGATTATAAATAAATTGGAAGAGAATGGAGGACAACAACTAACCAAGTGGTTGCTAATTGTTATTGCCTCCATAATCTTACTCTGAAGCTTTAACATGGAATAAAGGTGATTTGAAGTTCTTACAACTGAGTTAGAGTTTGGATATAGCAGGTTCTGCTTAAGAAAGACTTAATATAGGTAAAGGTCCAGTGAAAAATAAGCTTACTTTCCAAAGATGGGACCAACTAAGTACAAAGTTGCAGGCAACTGAAAGAAAGAGGTGAGATTGTGATGAGTGCAAGTAGGTTGTAATCTTGTATGATTTACATGTAAGAAAAGGTATAAAGGATATCATTTAAGAAAATATGTTTGTAAAAGAGGGTGAGCCTGTTGTAGTGAGAGCAAGGGAGTAAGCAAGGGATAAATCACACCAGATGAGGTGTAAATCAATGTTGTCATCATTGTTGATGGAGATGCAGGCTGTAATCACAGATTCACTGAAATAGTGAAGTAATTATTTATCACAGTTATTACTACCAGTCTTTCTTTGTTCTGCCATTTGCTTCACTTACAGGATGTGTGCACTCCATTCTTAATTTGGTAGTATGTATACAGGAAGTAATTCTGTATTTCTACCTCTAAAGTCCCTTTTAAACTTCAGATCCACCTCTCCAACTACCCATTGTAGCTTGTGTGTTCTATCTCCATTTAAAATCCAATTAACTCATTATCTTTACTCATAAACCAACTTCTTGTTTTTTGATTCTGACCATGTCACCATTATTTATTCAGTTTTCCATGTTTGAAGTCTTGGGCTTCTCTTTTGTTATTTTTCTATTCTATTTTTAAAAACTCTAATCATTTATCAAGTTCTTTCAGAAGCAGTTAGTTGTTTTAGTGAATAGAATGCTAGGCCTGGAATTGGCAAACCTTGAGTTCTAATCCTTCCTCAGATAATTGCTAGCTAATATGACCCTGGCACTTAAGTGCTATGGTTGCCCCAGTTTTCTTATTTGCAAGATGAATATATTTCTCTTAAGTTCTTGTGAGGAGAGAATGAGATATTTATAAAGCACTTTGCAAACATTGATATGTTATATAAAAGTTGTTGTTGTTGCTATTTATCTCTCTTACATACAGATTTGATTGTTATTCTTAGCTTCCAAAATGTTCAGTGGCTTTCTATTATCTACTGAGATTCAGTAAATTCAGAACTTTGTTTGGTATTTAGGATCCTACTCCTCATTTAGGACTACCCTATCTTGTCTCATTACTCCCTTCTACACATAAACACTTTGTTTCATCAAAACTAGATTCTTGGAATTCCAACAAACATTCCCTGTCCTTGCTCACAGTGTCCCCTAATGACTATGTTTTCCTTACTCCTTCTTTGCCTATTAAAATTTTATTCATTTTAAAAATACCAATTCAAATATCAAAGTTTTTTCTTATCTTTTCATGTTTAAATAGCACTTTGTTTTGCAAATCTACAAGATACTTGGCATATAATTTTGTGTAATATATCTGTTTCAATTTGTGTCTTCTCTCGCTATTGGATTACTTGTTCCGCGAAGATAGGCATTATGTATTTAAATAAACTTTGTTTCTTCTTCAGTACCTATCAGAGTAGATAATAAATGTTTGACTGACTGAATATTAGTATTATCCTAAAACATACTTGTGTAGATAAAACTTCTAGGGGAAAAATAAGAGTATAACCAGAAGTCAGTTAGAAATAATCCTTAATTTATCTGTACTGTAACTCTTTTCTCATAAGCACAAATAATTGAGAATGAAATATTTGCAGTCTTTGTATGATACTTGAAAGTGACTTTTCATATAAATTCCACAGAGGCAGTTACTGGGTTTTTTTTTTTTTTTTTTTTCATCTTTGTGAACTCAGAGCTTTGTATATAGGGGGCAGCTGTTTGTCAAATTGACAATAGTTCTGTTTAAACTCAGTGAATTACATTTGTAAAAGGAACAGATTTTGATGAATACTTCTTTTTTTATAGTTAATTCTTAAAAATTTCAACCCTATTTTATTTTTTCAATTACATGTAAAGATAGTTTTCAATATTTATTTTTGTAAGATTTTGAATTCCAAATTTTTTTCTCCCTCTTTCTCTTATCTCCCTCCTCCCCTAAATAGCAAGCAATCTGACATAGGTTATACATGTATAATCATTTTAAACATGTTTCCATATTAGTCATGTTGTGAAAAAAACATCAGAACAAAAGGGAAAAACCAGGAGAAAAAAAAAGCTAAAAAAAAGGGTCAAAATCGTATACTTTGATCTGTATTCAGTCTCCATAGTTTCTCTCTGGACGCAGATGACATTTTCTATCCCAAGTCTATTGGAATTGTCTTCAATCACTGTATTGCTCAGAAGGGCTAAGTCTATCACAGTTGTTGATCAATACTTCTTATACTCAATATTATTATTATTATTGCTGAAATCTTTCCAACTTTCTCTTCGAATTAGGATATGTAACACCTATATTCCAAGGTATTGAAAATAGCATAATTTTTAAACTGGACATAGTCCTTTGTCCTTTATCAGTCCTTTGTGGTCTACATCTCTCTGTTTAACCACTAAGGACAAAACCTTTTTAAAGATCAAGTTATTATGTTGCTGCAGCAGTTTTCATAGGCAGCATAGTATTATGCAAGGGCCATTGGTTGGAATCTCATAACTCTGGGGTTGATCACTGATTCTCATATTGACTATCTGAGGGATACAGGAAAAGTCACTCCCTGCCATCTAGGTTTTATCCTCTATAAAAGAGAAAAGTACTTGTACTGTATTACTACATTTATAAGATGGTTGTGAGAAAAGTATTTTGTAAATTGTAAAGCTCTGCCTTAGAAAAAGCTGGTCTCTTTATTGTTGCTTGGAAAATAACCCTTGTGTAGGCTAAGAAATATTTATCCTCGCAATCCCTTGTGGCTATATCACTACTTCCAGTGGCAAATGGAAGGTATGATGCTGATGATCAGAGCTTTGTGTGTGTGGGGGAAGGGGCTTAGGAGCAGCAGATAAGCCAGTCTTCTTGGTATGGGTATCTAAACAATTGTGGAATAATTCTGAGAGGCAGCATGATGAAATGGATAGGACACTGGACTTAAAGCTGAAAGACTTTGTGATATATGTGTGGTTATGTGGTAATAATGGATAAATTATTATTATTATTATTAAATTATTATAAATAATGAGTAAGGTCTTCCTTGGAAGTGAAGGTCTTGGACTTAGTGAGTTATTGGGCCCCTTCCAGCTAATGTTCTGTGTATGGATTCTTCTGTCTGGCAAGATGGGAACGGTGACAGGGACATTGTCTCTGCTGTACTTTGGCTGCCATCTGGTGGTTCAACTACATGGTGCCTGCCATTTCCCTTTCTGTGGAAACAGGCTTGAAGATTAAGGGGTGAATCAGGGATGAAAGTTATTTTAGGTTAGTAAGTTTTTATTCTTACATTCAGGCAGAATAGGTACTTGCCTATATAGTAAGATTTAGGGGGACCAGAGAAGCACCTAAATACTGTCTCTTCTTGAGCCCTTAGAAAAAGAATAAAACCTTTTATTCCATCATTAGAAAAAAGGTTTAAAATTAAAATGTATATATCCCTAGGAGAGGCAAAATACTGACTAAATATTGACAAGGTAGTGCCAAAATATTAATCAAAATAGCTCATGCTGATGAATACTGTTCTGAGAGGCTCTTCTGAGAGTTAATTTGAAATCACTGGATAGAAGAGAGACTATGAGATTACTGGTCATTGTAGAGGGAAGAATACCATCAAAATAGGATGAAGGAGGATAGTAGTAAGGTAAAACATTCCTTGCTTCACAATTCTGTTTAGGCAGATCCATTAAGACATGGTCTTTTCCCTAATGGGGCTTTTCCCTAAAGGCTTCTCATTGCAAAAGCCTTCCACAAATCAAACAAATAATTTGATGGAATATTTAAGGACCAGTGTTAGAATCCTTACAAAGTGATAAGTTAGTTGCCTAATTTAGCATGGTACTTAGCAAATCCTCTAGCTCACTAATATATTTAAGTACTCATTGGAGTTCACACTTTTGGGAGATTCACAAGCCCCGAAACCCATAATCCCACTCTCAGATCCTATAATCCCACTCTCTTGGAGGAGGAGTCAACCTTTTACACCAAGCATAAAAAGAGCTTCAGTGAGCCAGTCAGTCAATTCAGAAGAAGCCCACTCTTGGAGGCACAACCAAATTCATTCATCTCATCTCACACCACTTTGGTGGCTGGCCTCCTGCACTTCCCTCACTGAGACCAAGACTGGTCTGAAAGGCTCTCCAGAAAGCTGCCCAGCCCCAGGCAAGGAGACAAGACTCAGAAGGAGCACTTTGAGAGATTGAGAGCCAGAAGCCCTCTCTCTCGGAGGCAAGAGAGATTCATTCCATTTTCCACCTTTGTGCTGGCTGGAGGCTGAAGGACAAACCTTTGGATTTGGAGACATTCAGAGGGAGCTCTTGGAACCAAGCAGAGAGAGAGGCCACCAAGAAAAGTAACTAGGCTATTTTGGAGGAAGCAATAAAAGATCTGAACTTTTAACACCTAGCTGCATTTTGAAGTGATTATTACTTTTAATTGAAACTAAGGCTGCCTCCAGAAAACCTCCCCAAGAAACCTGCACCCAGAGAACCAGTATATTAAAGAAGAGAACACCACATTTTGGCGCCCAACGCGGGGACACTGAAAGAGCATGGCTGACAATGAGACTATTAAAATAACTTAAAAATCTTCAGGAATCATTGGATTCCATAACACAAGATGTGTTGAACAAAAACCAACAGGAATCATTGGATTCTGTGAGATGAAAAATTGTTGATGAGACTATCAGAGCTTCAGGACTTCAGAGCTTACAGGAACTATTGGATTCCTGGCACATGAACTAATGGACAATGGATTCCTTTAGGACTATTTCTAGGATTTATGGACATGTATAAATTCTCATGTTGATTCATGTTATTTGTTACATTATTACTAGCCTGTGTTATATTGCTATGTGCTTATGTAATTATGTGTAATGCCTGCCATATTGATGGATTACTGTTTCAAGTGAGCCCCTTTTGAAACCTGCTAATCTGATTTGACTTCTTATTTCCTTTGGTGTTTTCATCTCCCTTCCTGAGATGTCAGGAAGGGTGTCACCACCTTCTTTTTATGGTGTTTTCACTTCTTTTTTGAGCAGTCAGGGAAGGCGTGATCACCTTTTTGGGGTTCTCACCTCCTTGAGATGTCAGGGAGGTCATGACCACCTTATGTTCTAAAACAACAGAAAGCGGGAGATGTTGGAATCCTTACAAAGTGTTAACTCATTAGAGTTTTTGTTTTTTTTTTTTAGATTGATAAAAGAGGTTTATTATTAGATAAGCAAAGTTAAAGTATAGGCGAAGGTAGAGATAAGGAGGGCACTGGACAGAGGGTCCAGTGGACAGAGGGTCCTCACGTGGTAGCCATGTTTGGAATCTCTGCCTAACTCATTAGAGTTGATAGAGACAATAATTATCTAATTTAGCATGGTACTTAGCAAATTCTCTAACTCACTAATGTATTTAAGTATTCATTGGAGTTCACAAGTATGGGAGATTCACAAAGTTAATTTTGTAACACCTCCCTTAATCCTTCCCTTAATCCCTCCCTTGGAGGAGGAGTCAACCTTTTATACCTTTTATAATATATATATTAGCGGCAAGAGCTCTTGGAACCAAGGAGAGATAGGCTTCTAAGAAAACTAACCGGGCTATTTTGGAGGAAGCAATAAAAGATCTGAACTTTTAACACCGGGCTGCATTTGGAGTAATTTTTACTTTTAACTGAAATGAAGGCTGCCTCCAGGAAACCTCCCTAAGAAACCTGCTCCCAGAGAGAATGGTCATATTATACAAAAGAAGAGACTACCACAGACCAGAATGAATGCTATAAGCTTATGGAAAGATTTAAATATCTCTGAATACATCTTTATGCTTGATAAATAAATCCTAAACAGGCAGGAAATATTTCTCCTTAAAGATCTCCAAGGAGATTCCACAACTTCCCACACACATTTTCCATCGACTAAATCCCCTGACAAGTCTCCATATAGGCCAACACATTGCTACCATACTAATTGATATAAGCTGATACGAAAAAACAGGACCTAAAAATCAAGCTGATCTCCACAGCACTGCAGCTTCAACTATTACTTCTCCTAGTCTATTTGTAACATACTTTCTCTCTAACTTATTGGTCATGAAGCAGATCTAATGACAAATAAGGCTAATAAAAAGCATGAAGGAAATGGAATAAAAGAAAACAGACCTCCAAGAATTGGTATCTTTCATTCTACCAAAGATCCCGCATTCCACAGATGCTTTAAAAACATTTAGTAGCTGATCCAAGCTGGTTTGGGAGAGTAAGATTTGTGTGTAGCCTCATGTATGGAGTGGATAGAATTTACATTCCTGCTCTCTAAGGATTGCTTCTCCACAAAAATTCCTTACAGAAACAATGACCTGGTGACATTTAACTGTTAATCCCATGTTCTGTTTACTCTGCAGATCAGAAAACCATCTGGAGAATACCAGTAAAGCTAATCCAGAGGTACAGGTAAGCAGGCCCTCTATTCCCCTTGCTGCTTTGTCTTCTGAACTCAGAGATGACATTGATGAAGAATCCAACTATAAATTTGTGGTAGTGGTAGTTCCTCTTTTGACATAGCTGCAGAAGGCAAGTGGAAGTTGGGGAGAGCAAGATGTGACAGCAAGATTTGATATTTTATTTATACATTAACATATTTGCAAAAATGTACCACACACACACACACACACACACACACACACACACACAGGAGTGTGAGTGTGTATGTATGTGTAGATAGATAGAACATTTCTTCTGTTCCCTACAGTTCTTTTCTCCCCAAAAGTTCAGTGTGAAAATTGTGTGTGTGTGTGTGTGTGTGTGTTTGAGATTGTTTGGATTCCAGTTGACTCAAATTGAATGTAAATAGCAATCATTTCTGCTTCAGCCAGAAATCCTGAAAGGCTTCCCCTCCCAGTTTTTAAAAATTTATTACTTAGATTCCTCCCCCCATCCCCTACCCCCACCCTCCCCTGGAGGTGGAAAAATGAGAGTGGGACTGGGTAGGTAGGGGTGGAGACTAAGTGAAAGAAGAGGTTCTTTGTTTCAATAGCTTCCTAGCCTTAATTACTGAATGGGGGCAGTTTTAGTCTAACTGAGACCTGTGGAAGACCTTAGCTTAAAAGGCCAAGCTCTCCTATTGTATCCAGGGCCATCTTCAGTTATCTTGGTCCATATTTTGCCACAGGACTCTGTGACTCTGGAGTGGAAAGTGAGGCAGGTGATTTTACACAGCCCCTCTCACTTAAATCCAGCTCACTTCCATGTCATGGCATCCCCTCCCTGATGTCACGGCCCTCTTCGAGAACGAAGAATAAAAAATAACCACCCCTGTGTTTGAGATGTTGCAGAAAAGAGTAGATAGTGAATCGATCTCAAAGCCAGAAAGAATTGGAGTCTTAGCTAATCACACTGGCCATGTGACACCACCCAGGCAACTCCTTAAGCCTCTCAGTAATGCCTCTACAACTCGCTAACGAAACTACATGTGCTGACCTGCTTTGGTAGGAGTTTCCTCACCTGGTAGTTCCCGGTGTGTATGATGCATGTGAAGGTATAGCTATCTGTATCTGTAACTGTAGGGCGGCTAGGTGGCGCCATAGTGCATAGAGCCTCATCTTCCTGAGTTCAAATCCAGCCTCAGACACTTAACCAGCTGAGTGACCCTGGGCAGGTCACTTAACCCTATTTGCTTCTGTTCCCTCATCTGTAAAATAAATTGGAGAAGGAGATGTCCAACCATGCTAGTATCTTTGCAAAGAAAACCCCGAATGGAATCACAAAGAGTCAGACATTATTGAAACAACTAAACAACAAAATCTAGCTGGATGTAGCTGGATGACGCTAAGAAAAAAGTTTCTTTTTGAATATTCATTTTTCTCCATGTTATGCTATTTGTTTTATATAGCCTTAGATAAGGTCTCACAAAACCCTGAAATTCTGTGACTGGATGGTATTCTTTGCCAAACACAAGATAATTTGGATTTGAAAGTGCCCCATATAACACTAATGAGAGATGCAGCCCTTTAAGAATTGTCCTGCCACGCACAATTCTCTGGAAGGAATTATTTATTGGTTAATACCAACCTGCCATGGCTTTAATTAAAGAGGCTACCCAAAGTGACAAGATGTCAGGCTTCTGCTGGTGACTAAATACCTGGACCAAAACAGTATCTTTGGTTTTTGAAAAAGTGGGTTTAGATCCTGAGATTATATTGTTTTCTGACAACTTAATTCTCATTCTTCATGAATGAGGGATGCAGCTGATTGATGTGCTCCAGCTCTCCTTATTTCTTTGGCTCTTCCTAGTTGAGTTGTGGGGTTGTCTTGGGATTGGGGGTGTCTTGGATATAGAGGAGATCTCTGAGACGAACTTCATTTTTTCAAAAATATTTTATAATGTTCTCCCTCTAGGCACATGTTTACTCCACAGTAACAACACAGTCAGTGACTGAGGAAGAAGAATCAAGCAGAGCTGAGGCCACTTACATGACGATGGTAAGAAAGTAGTCTCTAGGTCATTGCTAAATCTTGTGCTAAGTGTATTTGGAAGGACCAGAAATTTGAAGACAAGACTTGTCTAGTTCATATAGCCAGAACTTAGGTGGGAATGGGCATGAGGATGCAGGACTAGAAAATCTGTTTATAGAAGGAACAGATTATTCTAATTTATGAAGAGATAAAGGGATTGAAGAATATTGTTAAACATATTTAAGTAGTAAAAGGCTATAAGCCTGAAGTTCCACTTTAGGTCAACCCAAGTTAGGTAATATCCTGTAAACAGAATCTATTGAGAATGTGATGCAGGCAAAACCTGATTATAATGACAATGTTTTCCTTGGGTGAGGATGGATTGGTGGTTTTGATGACTTTTTTGAGAAATGACTTATTGGGCTATTTCTGTAGTGTCTGTATTAGCAACTGGACATATTGTGAGAAACCTTTTCAGTAGTGTTTTATTGTAAATACTCATTTTACTTTAAAATGAAATTATCAACAAGGGTTATCAAGTTTTAATGTGAGGAGTGACCTGGTAGACTTGACTCCTGAATAACAGAATGAAGTTTGATTCTGATTTTTTTGTTGTTTAGCTCCTTAGGGGTACACCACACCTAGAACAGTCACATGGCATTTCAGAGAAGTGGAGGAGTGGAGCTGATGGTGAACTAGATGCTATTTGTAGAATAATTATAGTGAATTAAGTCTAGTAAGGAGCAGTATTTATTCCAGTATGGGTAGGGCCTGTTTTTTTGTTTCCTAGAATGATGGGGCTTTGTCTTTGCATAAGAAACATGACTTATGGTTGAATTCAGCTGACACAGATTCTTTCTGTGTAGTGCTTAAGTCAGTCAGGGTAATATTAGCACCACCTCAGAATAGTAGTTGGATCCAGTATTTTCCCCACTTCCTATTTTCTACCATTTTTATGAGGTGGTGCAGTAGCTACCAAGTCTTAGCCTAAAGAAACCTACTAATATAGCTGTATTTTGGTTATAACTGTACCCCACCAGCTTGAGAGACATGCAGGAAGTCTGAGATGAGTAATTGATGTGGATGATAATGACTTATCTTTAAAGTTGATATCACTTATTTCCTGTTGATTGCTTTGTAAAGTAAAAAGATAGGAAATGCTGTCATTGTCTGGTAGGAAATTGATTTCATAACCTTGGAGAATTGATTTGGAATCTTGTTGAAAAGCTCACTGCCTTTACCATTGCATTGATGGACTTGCCTTTGGCCATGTGGCTTTCACATGTGTCTAAATTTGCTGCCTAGCTGGCGTCATAGTGTCCAGAGCACCAGGCCTGGAGCCTGGAAGACCTGAGTTCAAATGTGGCCTCAGGCACTGACAAGCTGTATGACCCTAGGTAAGTCCCTTAACCCTGCTTTCCTCAGTTTCTTCATCTGTAAAAATGAGCTGGAGAAAGAAATCGCAAATCACTTCAGATATTTTTGCCAAGAAAACCCCAAAAGGATGATGAAGAGCTAGACATAACTTAAACGGACAGAAAAGCAATAATTTGATATCAATGACTGTCATCTCTACTCCTTGCAGGTATTTTTTATGTTCCTGACAGGTATATTTTGTGTCTATTTTTCTCCTACCAAATAGCAACCGGTTTGGCCTTCCTGGAGAGCAGAGCAGAATAAATCATCTGAGAGAATGCCAGAAACAGAACAAACTCTTGAAAGACCAAGGTTTGTCATAAGACCCCTAACGAAGGAAGATAACGGCTATCAGAAGCCCTTGATTCCTCATCTTTCCTGAATTACAGCTGCAGTCTGATGTCCTAAAGCTCTCCTGCAGTCTTCTTTGCTAATTAAGTTTGATTGAATATTGAAGATTGAAGGGGATTGAAGATAGAGACTTTGATTTGTGAAGGAAAGAAAGTGGAGTGCTTGGAAGAGAAAGTCCTCAGACCAGTAGTGGGCCAGAGGTTTAATTCAACAACAAATGCACTTTAACAGTCTATTTTGAAGTATTTGCTGAGTGTAAACTTTCTGGGGAAGATATAAACTATAACTAAGACATGGTCCTTGCCTGCATGGGGCTTATATTAGGTCTCCAGAGCAAGGTGTAATCCTTGCTGATTGAGTACATCAAATTGTTAAGCGGACATTATTTTAGTAGAGTGAATTATTGTGAAGAAACTTAAAAACATCATAAATCAATTCAAAATGTTTTGTTTTATAATGACTAAAAAATTATCTGTAAATAAATGTATTCAGGGGAAATCATCTTTCCCTTCACCTCTTTCCTTTCTACCCTTCTCCTTTTTTTTTTGGTTGAGGACTAACTTGAATCTTGGTTAGGAGAAAAGGGTCCTGGTGATAGGTCATAGTGGGTAACTCCTTCAGCAACATTATACCTAGGAGAAATCACAGGAATGAGCTATGGTATCTGACTGGGAAGATGATTTTTCTCAACCTGAAAGTAAAGTGTATTGAATTTGACAGAGGATGAAAATTTAGAACTCCATGCATAAGATAAAATTTTAGTATTACCACTTAGAGATTTAATAAATCTTAGAAATTCTTTTATTTGAAATATTTCTCTTCAACTATGAGAACTAAGCCTACTCCTAAGGCAAGTCCTCCGGGCCTTCCAGAATATACATGTAAATGCATATTATCTTTCAAATTCCAGAATTATTCTGTTACCGCATATCCTAATTGCCATCCAAATCAAGCTTTCACTGAACTCTCTTGGCCATTGAGGGCATTTAGCAATTTAATCAGGTCTTGGTTTGTATTACTAGTTCAGGTAAACTACCCTTGGTCTAAGCTGCCTGCAGACATTTACTGGCTTGTGAACCTGGCCAAGTCATTTAATTTCTGTTTGTCTCAGTTTCCTCAACTGTAAAATGGGTATAATGATAGCACCTACCTCCCAGGGTTTTGGTGAGGATCAAATGAGATAATAATTGTGTACAATGCCTGGCATATAGAAAGCACTATATTAATATAATTATATAAATGTTAGCCAATATTATTATTATTAGCTCATCTGACTCTTTACCACAGAATCTATTCCTTTCTATTCTGTTCTCTTACAAAGGACAATTTTCACTTTTCATCTCTTAATCATTTGGGACAGAGAGATATCCAGCCTTTCCCTTTCACATCAATTACCTTTAATATAGAACACAAATCAATAGTCCTTTAAAACAGATATTTAGAATACAATATCCTGATCACACTTTAAAAGTAGCACATGTAGGAATCTATAATACTGTTGGTGTTATTGATTTTTTTCTTTCTTTATCTGGTGGAAAAGCATGGGTTTCATTTCTGGCCTGTGGATAATACATCCCAGAATTAATGGGTGTCTCTCTTTCTCAACATAGCATATTCAAAGAATAATGGCATTAAGGATTTAGGAGCAAGTGGATACACATAAGTATAAGATCCTTATGTTGTCATTCAAGGCCTTTGTTATCTTTCTAGTATTTTCTCATGTACTCTGTTGTATCCAAACTGGATTGATCTTCATCTCTTGTATGTTTTCTATATTTTTTTGCCTCATTGATTGTGCTCAAGCTCTGTTCTGTTTTTAACATGCACACCTCTCTTTCCATAATTTTCTGAAGTCTTACTTAAAGCCCAATTTAAATGGGACTTCTCTAAGGAGGCTTGACTGATTTACTACAAGTTAGTGATATAATTTTCCACTTAAATCTTACTTTACCTCCATCCCTCTTATGTATTTGTTATGTAATATTCTGCATTATAGTTACTTTTGTATGTGCTACTAGACTAAGCTCGAAAAAGACAGGAATACCTTTCTCCCCAAACTTTGTATTTTTCCCAGTGTGTAACACACTGTTCTATAAAGAAAGGGACTCTGCATCTCAACATCTCTCTGATTATATTTTAAGGTTAAAATTCTTAATAAATGCTTGTAAAATTGAATTGAATCATTGATTTTTTTTTTTCTTGAGGTCCATCTAAAGAAATACTTCAGAAGAGAGCTGAGTGAGCTACAGGTATCACTAGACAGGACAGACTGTTTTACATAGAAATAACCTTTGCTTCTCTAGCTTCAGAATTCAGTTTTGGTATATTCTATTCCAGGGATGGAAGAGGGGATTGTTGATAAAAATCTTTTTTAGTAGCTTCTTACTTAGCTTTTTCATAACGAAAATCCAGGGAATGTTCAGAGTAAATTCCCTACAGTCTTGCCTGAAATAATGAGAAGAAAACTGTCCTTAGTCATGGATTTGCTCATTCCTTAATATTTTCCAACTAAAAAGATTATTACTTCTTAAATTTAAGAGAGTTGGGAAAATGTGAAACTATTTAAGTCTATTGCTAGGCCCCCTTCCTTTTTTAAAAAAATAAATGAATCCAAGTGCTAGATATCTTTTTTTTTGTCCTGAGCAACACTTAATAATGTCTGATTAACAAAAACATTAAACAAAGTAGGCAATTATCTTACATTGCTACAGCTCATCATTTCTTACTTACTTTTGCTTCTATTGGGAGCCTATATCTCAGCAGGAAGCCTTTAAAAACACAATAATCCTGGAAAAATTTGAACTGGGGAACTCCAATGATTTGCCTAAATGGAAGTGGCAGCCTCATTTCCAAGTGGTTGAGACAGAAGGAGCAGGTTGCATGATTTTCCAGTTCATGAAACTTGACTCTGTGTGTAACCATAAAAACTCATTTCAAAGCCAAGTATACTTGACTTATCCATGTTTCTGTTTTTATCCATTTGTATGAATAAGAGGGAATTGATTGTGTAGACACTTAGATTTGGAGATTTTTTTTTTTCGCCCAGGAATAGGTTGATACTCTTGAGTATATCTACTTCAAAAATACACGAACCTTCTTCCAACCCTTGTTGGTGTCTTTAAAGATACTTATCAGTACCTTGCTCTTCTGTTTTTTTGTTATTGTTTTTTGCTTTTTTGAAGAGAGACAGAGTGCTTATGTCAGCAACTTAAAAAACAAGAACAACCCAATAACCTAAAAAAAGCTGACTATATTGTGAGAGAAAGGGATAGAAGCCAGTTGACACTTTAATGTTCATAAAATGTTAAAAGATGTAGAAGCGTTTTGGATAAAACTTTTATGGAGCTTTCTCTTTCTCTTGTATGTAGCATCATCTTGAGAATGTCTAGTTTTGATTTTTTCTCTTACAGCCAGTAGTTGTAAATTTGAGTACCTCTCTACTGAATTGGTAATTTTTCATCAAGCAAAGGTAGTGAGAGGTATAGCAAATAATGTAGTATGTGAAACAATTGTAGGTTTCACAAATCTACACAAATAAGACTAGGTACCGTAGAGCCAGATTGCAGAAAGTCTTGAAAGCCAGGATAATAGCATTCTACATATACTTCCTACTCCAATATAAAGAGAATTGTTGAAAGTTCTGAGAGTTGGGGGTATGAGGAGGGAATGTACTATGCCACAGTTCTCAGTTTCTCTAATTATCCTGACTTAGTCCTGACTCAGTTTCTCTGCTTCAGTCAAAGCTCAGTCCTGCAAAACCTCCCCTGCCTTTTTATCAGAACATTTGATAAGGACAAAAGATCTTATGTTTTAGAATATCAGAATGCCTCTTCCCATCCCAAGCTACAGGAATGTCAGATATCATCTTATCAAATGTCTCTCCCCATGTCTGGGGTGCCTCCCTCTGATTATGTTATCTCATCTCCCGTGGCTCACCCCACCCTGTCAGAGTCCCATTCCCTTCTCAGCACCCTGACTCCGCCTCTGCCTCAGCCTACCTCCTGTGTCTGAGCCACGTGTATATATGTCTTTGAGAACTCACATTGTTTGCTGGATTCTTGGAGACGATAGTCTCATTCAGCCCTGGGACCAAACTATGGATCCATTTGATCCCAGTATATCTCTCCATTAAATAAATTATTAAATACTCTCTAATCTCTATCTTGCTCAGTTTCTCCAGAATTACAAAGGGAAAGAAAGAAGGGAAGGAGGAATAAGAGAGAAAGAAAGAAAAAAAAACTAAGGATGGCTCATAAGTGGAATCAACCAACAATATATAGTTGGTTCAAAACCTATTACCTGATGTTTTAGTAACATCACATTTATGTATAAAGCATGGAGAGAGAGAGAGAGAGAGAAAGAAAGAGAGAGAGAGAGAGAGAGAGAGAGTGAGTGTGTGTGTGTGTGTGTGTGTGTGTGTGTGTGTGTGTATGTGTTTGTGTATGTAGGATTTGGGGAGGGAAACAATATTATCCAGGGAATGTGTCTTTTAAATTAAATTTTAATTTTTTCATTTAATAAACATTTATTTTCTACTACCATTCTCTTTTACTTAAAAAAAAGATTTTAAAAATTCCCTTGAAATATAAGAAAAATATTTCCGTTTTGACCATATTGAAAAATGTGTGTCTCATTTTGCATATTTAATCCACTAGGAGACGGATAGTATTCATTATTAATCTTCTAAAATTATCTGTATTACTGGAATCACTGCATTAATTGGAATTCTTAAGCCTTTCAAAGTTATTCATTTTTACAATGTTGTTATGGTATAAATTGTTCTAATTTTAGACTGCATTAATTCATTCGAGTCTTCCCAAGTTTCTCTGAAACCATCCCCTTGTCTCTATTTCTTTCTTTTTCTTCTTTCCTTCCTTTCTTTCTTCTTTTCTTCCTTCCTTCCTTCCTTCCTTCCTTCCTTCCTTCCTTCCTTCTTTCCTTCCTTCCTTCCTTCCTTCCTTCCTTCCTTCCTTCCTTCCTTCCTTC
>MU174354.1:44058825-44145430 GCA_016696395.1 Antechinus stuartii
TTCCTTCCTTCCTTCCTTCCTTCCTTCCTTCCTTCCTTCCTTCCTTCATTCCTTCCTTCCTTTATTTCTTTCCTTCCTTCCTTGCTGTGGCAGTTGGAGTTAAGTGACTTGCCCAGGATAAACCAGATTTGAACTCGGGTTCTTTTGTCTTCAGGGCTGGTACTCCCCTTGTCATTTCTCACATAATAGTATTCTGTTATATTGATATACCATAATTTGTTCAGCCATTCCCAGTTAATGGGCTCTCTTAGTTTTTAGCTCTACAAAAAGAACTGCTATAAATATTTTTATACGTGTCCTTTTTCTCTTTCTTTAATCTTCAGAGTTATAGTAAATGCAGAAGTTTTGAATGCTGTGGATGTAAGTTCATTTACCTTGGCAGTATACTTTCTAGGATGTACACATTAACAATAAGGTTGACACACCCATTGCCAGAGCTAGCTCAATATTTTGGGGGCTCTGAAGGAAAATGTTGGAGAGAAGATGTATTAGACCGATTACCAAACTGAAGATCTTCAGAGCCATTGTGCTGACCTCATTGTACGCCTCTGAAACCCGGACAGTACATCAGCACTATGAGGAAACCGAATCACTTGCATTTGAATTGTCTTAGGAAGATTCTGAAGATTATCTGGCTGGATAAAATAACAGACCCTGAGGTCTTTTCTCAAACTAAACTGCCAAGCATTCCAGCTCTGTTGCAAAGGGCACAACTCCATTGGCCACACTGTTCAAATGCCAATTGTAAGCTTGCCAAAAAAAATATTGTATGAAGAATTCACATAGGGCAAGGACTCACAAGATGGTCAGGAAAAAGTGATACAAGGACACTTTCAAGGTCTCTCTTAAGAACTTTATTGTATGACATGGGAGACACTGGCACAGGACTGCCGTAGCAGGTCCTCATCAGAGAAAGTGCTATGCTCTCTGAGCAAACCAGAAATGAAATCATTCCAAAGAAACATGCACCCAACTGGGGATAGAGCATTCTGAACTCATATTGGTCTGATCAGCCATACTCAGACACATTGTAACTTGATTCTAATAGAGTGATGCCATTCTGGTCCTCTTTGTGAATGAAGGACAGCGACCAACCAGTTATAACCAAAGAATTGATTTCTGCTTGAACTATACAACCATTCTTCAAAGGTATTTAAATGTTGAGGGACTCTGATTTATCTTTAGCTTCTGAGAGTGCTATTAACCTTTTATTATTTTTTTGACCATAATTAATGAAATGAGATTTAGATACTCAGAAATTATGTCTCTCAGACTTTTCATTCTTCACAGTTTCTTCTCTTGATAATTATCTGTTTTTATCCTTTGACCATTTATCAACTGGGGAATGATATTTATTCTTTCAAGTTTAAATAGTTCATTATATATTTTGGAAATGAGACTTTCATTAAGAAAAATTGCTACAAAAAATATTTTCCCCAGTTACCTGTTTCTTTTTAATCTTAGTAATCTTGGATTTGCTTGTGCAGAAACTTTTAAATTCAATGTAATCAAAATTGTCCACTTTATCTTCTGTGAACGCCTATCTATAATTGTTTTATCCATTCACATTTAAAGTTGTAATAGATTTATATTTTCCTTTGTCTGATTTTTACTTCATTATTTTTTCAATTTTTTTCAAGTTATGATTCCCCCCTTTTTGTTACAAACACAGTATTATGTTCCTCCAGTTACTTTAGTCTTTTTAAAGGTGATCTTGTTTCTATTCTCTTACCCTCTCCCCTGAGTTTGGTTCCCTTTTCTCTCCTGCTTTTATGTGGTCATATATTTCTCTCCTCCTATTTCCTTTCAGTTAGTCAAGTAGATTTCCCCTTTCTTTTCTATCTTCCAGCTAATCATATTCATTAATTTTTTTTAACACTTTATTCTTCTGTTCCCCTTTGCAAAAAGGATTTCTCTCATTTTATTATCCGTCTTCTCTTTCCATTTACTTGTTATACCCTAATTTTCTGATTCATGACCCCCAAAAATAATCTGATCTCTTCCTTTTCTCCAAATTCTTCATCCCATCAAGCTTCTAAGATATCCATTCTAGGCTCTCCCCACTAAGTGCTTTTTGTTATAGCCATAGTTTCTCTCTTTCTATTGTGCCTCACTCTCAGAATAATACTGATTATCGAAGTTAATCTTAAAAGACATGCTATGAGAGGACCCCCAATCTTGAGCTATATTTTCCCCAATTAGCCCTTTTTTCTATATTTTCTTGGAAATTTCCTAAGTCCATGCTCTCCCAGCCTTCCACATGCCAGTTGTTCCAAGGGGTTTCTATTGTCCCTTTCCCAAGACAAGAAGACTTTTTAAGCACTAAATACTTCAAGCTTTCATCCAAAATCCTCATTGTATGCCTTCATCAATCATTTCTTTTCACCTTTAGGTGCTCTCATCATTAGACTAATGTCTCCTTTTCTTCCTTGTTTTTAGTCTATTTATTTTCTTTATTCCCCTGTAGGTTCTTCTATTTTTGAGATCATGGAGTTACCTTTTCATTGATAGCCTTTGATCTGACCTTGACAAATCATATTATCACCTTCTCCTTGCCATTCTCTCTCCATGTACCATGTAGTGCCAATAAAGAAGCATTCACCTGTAGGCTGGGTGTCACAAGCCAATAATACCCCCGTTCTACTTTTTGCTATCACATCTACCAGATTTTGACCTTCACTTCTCTCTTCTTGGGTACCTTTGAAAGAAGTGTCTTACTAATCTTTATATTGTCACTTCCTTTGTTGTTGTCTTGGTCTGTTGCATTTATTTACTTCTCCTGCATTTATGTCATTTGGGATATTCAAGATGCAAACACTCTCCTCACTTTTAGTGTTTTTTCTAAAACATTTCAAACTCTTTATTATTGCAAGTCTATCTTTTGTCCAATATGGTTAAGCTCAGATTTGCAGGATAGATCTTTGGGCTGTTTTCTGAACTCTAATGTTCTTTAGTCACATTCCATTCCCTCCTCTTTTTTCTAGTGGTTCAGAATAGTCTTGTATTACTCAAATGTCCTTTCCTTTGTATTTGAAGGTCTTTCTTCTGATGTCTTGTAGAATTTATTGTTTCTGAATTAAATTGTTAAATTTAAGTACTTGTATCTAGGAGTGTGTAGCCTTGGTTCGCCTCTTCTCTATCCCCAGGTGATCTGTGAATTCTTTCAAATGGAATTCATTTTATATGTTTAGAAATTCTGGGAAATTCTTTTCTATTATTTCCTTCATTATGCTGTTAAGGTTTTTTGTCTTTTGGGAGACCTGTGATCCTTAGATTATTTTTACACATCCTAATGACAAGATAAGTATACTTACATGAATTTACTTGCATACTTTTACTGTTATTGTTTTTGCTTCTCTTCTTCTGGGTTGTCTTTCCCACTTGTGTATTTGCAATTCCAATCCTTATGTTTCTTTGGTGAGACTTGCCATTGAAGATTTCAATTTTTCTATTTTACTCATTTTTTTTCTGTGCAGAACACAAATTCTGCTCTCATAATTCTCATTTCTCTTTAAACCACTCAGGAACAGGTTGTTGTGTTTATGTGATCTCCAATTCCATTGAGGATCCTCTTCTTATCAAATGTTATATCACTTTCCTTAACACTGCAGTGTTTGTTCATAGATACCTAAATTTTTTTGCTACATCTGAAGACCATATTTTCTTTTGTTGTTACTATTTTTCCTGTTGACTTATTTATGTCCAAAGTCTTTGAATTTTTTTCTTACTGAAATATTTGGTCTTTTCCTCCTTCTTTTCCTTATCATGCACTTTCTGACTCCCTCCCTTCTGATTGTGCTTCCTTAGGGGCTGGATCCCCAAGTGTTGAGGTTGAGAAGGGACCAATTTAGCAAAGAACCAGGATCAAGGAGACAAATTTATTCAGTTCTTCATGTCACTGATACGCTAATTTTATGGCCTAGAGGTAGAACTGAGGAGTGGTCCCAGGAATTTGGTTATCACTGCCCAGCAGATTGTGTATCTGATACCAAAGTTTATAGGACTATTCTAAGGCCAGAAGACTTTAAAATCATTGACAGATTGTTAGGACGATAGCATTCTAAGATCAGTGGATCTCAGGATCTCTAGTATATCTTCCCTACAATCTAAGGGAAGAAATATTATATTATTTCTAGTGACCAGAAGACTTTTACAATCATTGATGGACAGATTGTTAGAACAATAGTACTCTAAGGTGTGTGTGTGTTTGGGAACTTTGGGATCATTGATTCTAAAGCCAGAAGACTTTAGAATCATTGACAGACTGTTAGAACAGAAGCACTCTAATGTGTTTATGAGAAAATCTATTTCTGTTTCCCCTAGAAGCTATTGACCATCAAAAGCATCTTAGTCCCCTCTCACACTGGACAGACAATTCATAGTTCAGCAGACTAACTCAGAGAGATTTGCAGCATTAATGCTTTTGGTGTAATGCTGGAGAAACTGAGCAAGATAGAGATTAGAGAACAATTTAATAATTTATTTAATGGAGAGATTTACTGGGACCAAATGGATCCATGTTTAGTCCCAGGCCTGATTGAGACTATTGTCTCAAAAAATCCAGAGTGAATGTCAAATACAAGATTCTTTCATAGGGTAACAAGAACAATGATATAATGGGGGAGGTACCTGCATGGGGCTAATCTAATGGGGGGAGGCACCTAAAAGATGACATAATGGGAGGTACTGGAGAGGCTCCTGATATTCTAATGATGTCTAAAATGGATAAAGACCTTTATCCCATCAAACATTTTGAGGGAATGATTATAGCCTAAGGTCTAAGATATAAGACCTTTATCCTAACATTAAGAGGGAATGGTTATAACCTGAGGCAGAGTAACTGAATAGGACAATTAGGGAAACTGGGTCAGTCTTTAAAAGGGAACTATGGCACAACTTTGGGTGATAGTCCCTGGCAGGCTTCCTCTTTGGAAGGACTGTGGTCAAGCTGGCTGTTGAGACCCAAGCAAAGTTTTGCAGCTGGAATCAAAATTTCCTTAGCATTGGAAAGAAGATGAGACTGGAGAATAAGGATGGGTTTTTATGCAGTGCTGTGCCATGAGACTGGGTTTGCTAATGCAACCCCACTACTGGTATGTGGGAAGTGGGAGCAATACAGAGTGAGCTCAATATTAGTTCCTAGGTTTGTTTTTTAACCTTGTTTTAGATTCTGAGTATCTAAGGCCAGGGCTGCTGCTGCTGCTGCTTCTTCTTTTTTTTTTTTTTTTTAATTTTAATAGCCTTTTATTTATAGGTTATACATATGGGTAACTTTATAGCATTGACAATTGCCAAACCTCTTGTTCCAATTTTTTCCCCTCCTTCCTCCCCCCCTCCCCCAGATGGCAGGCTGACCAGTAGATGTTAAATATATTAAAATATAAATTAGATACACAATAAATATACATGACCAAACTGTTATTTTGCTGTACAAAAAGAATCAGACTCTGAAATATTGTTCAGTTAGCCTGTGAAGGAACTCAAAAATGCAGGTTTGCAAAAATATAGGGATTGGGTATTCAATGTAATGGTTCTTAGTCATCTCCCAGAGTTCTTACCCTGAGTGTAGCTCCATTGGAACTGCATTGCTGAGGATGGCCAGATCCATCAGAATTGGTCATCATATAGTATTGTTGTTGAACTATATAATGATCTGCTGGTAAGGCCAGGCCTTCTTAAGCAGTCCACTTATGACTCCTTTTTGCCTGAGAATTTTTATGTGACTCCCAAATATATACTGATAATAAATCATAATTTCATGACCCCAACATTGAGTTATGTGACATATGGAACTGTGACCCACAGTTTAAGAAGCTTTGTCCTAGGCCATGGGAATTGGCTGAAGTTGCTTTATCTTTGGCACATAATTTCTGTTTTGGAGAGATCTGAAAAATTGTGAGGAGCAGAGAAAATGTCTAATCTGCCTTCTTGTTGCTCAAATGACCTAGAAGTCCTAGATTATTTGTTTTTAAATGTTAAATTAAAATTTTTCAAATGTCAATCTGCCTTTTCTTCCCCCTTCTCCTACTCCTCTTGTATAATCAAGCAAAACAAATTTCTACATGTTCCATATCTAAACCAATTCCATCTTACCATCCCCAGTCATGACTCAATCTTTATTCTTAGTCCATCTCTTCTCAGGAGATGGATAAACACAAGACTGGCCTTATGGGCCAGAACTCTGAACCTGAAACAAGGAGCTAAGTCAGTGGAATTGATAGAGACAATAGTTATCTAATTTAGTATGGCTCTGTATGATTGATTTAATCCTACGAGGAGATGTAATGGGCCAGAACTTGAAACAAGGTACTAAGTGGAATTGAGGAGAGAATTGTTAAATCTAGTTTAGCATTTATTTAATCCTACAACAAATAATGGTTTCCTAGTGATATAATGATTGATTTGTACTTAGTGTGGAGCATATAAGGAGAAGCTCTCAGGGCCAGAAATGACAAAAGCATGAAGATTCTTGGAGGCTGAGACAGATTCATTCTATTGTCCACCTTTGTGGTGGCTGGAGCTGAAGCACAAACCCTTGGAATTTGGAGAGATTCAGAGGGCAGAGAAGGAGGAAGGAGCTCAAGCACACAGAACCAAGAAGAGAGGAAGTCCTCCAGAAAACTAGCCGAGCTCCAAGTTGTGTGGTTCAGAAATGGTGAGGGGTCACCATTTAATAAAAAAAGCTGGAGAGATCTCTAGAAGCAAAGCAAAGTTTATTATACATTCTCGAGAGAAGGGGGGCCCACCCCTCGAGCAGATCGAAGGGAGGAACCACCTTCTGAGGGCAGGTTAACACTTTAATCCTTAATGCAAATACCCCCTTCCATCACTGACCCTCATCCTCATTGGCTGAGGGGCTCACATTCTAAACATGGGAACTACCCCCAAAATTGAATTTGTCCAATAAGTACATAGTTGCTCATATCTGATTGAAATGGGGAGAAAATGATATCATGGGAGTATAGCAGGAAGGGGATTTAGGTATATACTTGGATCAGTGCTCAAAGTCCTTCATGCCTACTCCAACTCTAAAATAGATGAAGCCTTACTCGATTTTCACAACTGTCTTGAAAGATCTCACCTCATCTCCTTCAAAGTGAAGGAGATAGAACTTTGAAAGAGACAATAAAGGATTTGGACTTTAACCCCTGGCTACTCATGTGGTGATTACTGAACTGAAAGGAAGGCTGCCTCCAGAGACCCCAAGAAAACCTCAACAGAAAACATTACACTTTAGAGAGAATATTACAACTGGTCATTATGCTGATCAGAATTCTCAAGACTTTCAAAGTTGTTAGTCTTTATAATATTGTTGTCATTGTATAATCTATTCTCTTGATTCTATTTGCCGCACTCTGCATCAATTCTTGCAAATCTCAGTTTTCTCTGAAACTATCTTCAACATTTTTACAACACAGCAATATCCCATCATATGTATATACCATAACTTGTTCAGTCATTAATCTGTTGGCCAAAGTTCCCTTTGTAATGTCGTGACCCAGTTTCTCCAATTGTCCTATTTAGTTATTCTGCCTTAGGTTATAACCTTTCCCTCTTAATGTTTGAGATAAAGGTTTTATATCTTTAGGTTATAGACATTCCTTCTTAATGTTTGACAAGATAAAGGTTTATCCATTTTAGATGTCATTAGAATATCAGTAATCTCCCTCCATTAGGTTATCTCCATCTAGGTGCCTCCCCCACTATGTCATTGTTCTTGTTATCCTATAAAAAAGCTTGCTGCCCAATACTTGGGGCTAGACTCTTTGAGATGATAGTTTCTTCTATCCCTGGGATCAACCATGGATCCATTGGTCCCAGTATTTCTCTCCATTTAATAAACTATTGAATTGGTCTCTAATCTCTTGTCTTGCTCAGTTTCTTTGGCATTACAAATCATCTTAATTATCAATTCTTACTTAATCATTAGAAATCTTCAATTTCTAATTCATTGCCAATACACACACACACACACACACACACACACACACACACACACACACAAAAACCTACAAATTTTATCCTTAATTATGGTTTATTTTGCTTAGGATTAATCTTTCCCTTAATCTACCTTCCTTCTAATTTTCTCCTTTCCCTTCCTATTTTTCTGTTTCTTTGTTGAGTGAAATGTATTTCTACATCCAAATATATGTGAATATTTTAATAAACTGCTATTATTATCTCCATTCTATGTTTCTTTTTTCTTTTTTAAAATATTTTTTGCTGAGGCAATTAGGGTTAAACGACTTGCCCAGGGTCACACAACTAAGAAGTGTTAAGTGTCTGAGACCAGATTTGAACTCAAGTCCTCCTAACTTCAGGGCTAGTGCTCTATCTACTTCTCGACCTAGCTGCCCCAATTTCTTCATTTTAAAGATTAGGAAATGGAAGATTAGATAGATTAATTGACTTGTCCAGGATCATACAGCTAATAAGTATCTGAGGCCATATTTGAACTCAGGTCTTCCTGATTCCAGCTCCAGTACTCCATTTACTGTGCTGCTAGAGTATCAACTATTCCTGACCACATCAACATGTTTCTTTTCTGATTTTTGATAATAGTATCTGCTTGGTATTGGTCTTTTCCTAATGTGTGTTGGTTCTAGTTGCCTCATATAAAGTTGTGGGCCTGTAATAGACTATAAATATCTTGTAGGCAGAAATCATATTACATATTTTATCTTTAATCCTACATATAGCACTTGTACCATGCTGAATATGTGATAAATGGTTAATAATTACTTGTGAAATAGCATTTTTATTTTTACTTTGTATTTTAAGGGACCAGAATGGAGTCCATTGTAGCAGGGATTGAGGGAGATGACCAGCTTCCAAATTCAACTATGCATTAGCTATATATATTGATTTTCTACCTGTTCCCCTAGCTGTAAAAAGAAAGTGGTAATTCTTGCCTTTTTGAAGCACTGTGAAGGATTTTATACTTCATAAATGAATGGTGTTCTCTTTACACTATTTCTTACAAAGATTTCATAGGTAATCCATTTTATAGATTATTTGTGAAAAATTGAATCTCTGATTGCCTTTCTATCAACTAAAAAGTTCTGAATCATCTCACTTGTCAGTTTCTATGAAACAAAGAAATGTAAATTAATTTAAAACTTTACGTAAGCCAACATAATAAAAAAGATAAATCTGCTGGTACTAGAAAAAAATTCTAAATGCAAATAGAAATTACATTTGTGTTATCTGCTACTTTGGTTTATCCATTAAGCTGAATTTTGAAGTTGGCTAATAAAATCTTTTGGACTAATGACATCATGGGAAGTATGAAAGTTCATATGTCCAACTTTCATATGTTGGACTAAGTTCTCAAAATAAGTCATTTTATACATTTCTATTCTTTAGCATTTTGTAACTACAGAATATCAAAGTGGGAAAGGGCCTTACAAGGCATTTAATCATAAGAGCAAAGGTTTGGAGTTGGAACAAACCTTAGAGATCATAGGATTGTAAAATATAGACCTGAAAGAATATTCAGAGATCATTTTGACCCTTGAATTTTAACAAATGGGAAAGATTCTCTGAGAAATAAAGTGGCTTGCTTGAAGTCACATTATTAGTGAGTAGCTGTCTCATCTAGAATCTAGTAGATTTTTTCACTCTACTATAATACAGAGTCTTTGTTGATTTTTATGGATAGTTTTTTCCTGGAGAAGAAATAATCACATTCTAGGTTCCATATGAGAACGCTATGGAGAGCTCTCCTTACTGTTAGTGCTTCTGACTTGCCTAGGCTCTCTAACTTCAGGGCTAGAGATAATACAGTGGGCGGGACTGCTCCAATGCCTTAAAAGTTTATTTCCTTTAAAATCTTTAAATTTTGATATGATGTCTCACCGTTGTCATTATCTTGAGTGAAATTATTGTGTCTATAATTTGCTGTTTCACCCAATCATTCTTTAAGATGAGATTATTTAGTTTCCAATTACTTTTTGGTCTATTTACACCTAACTTTTTGTTGAATGTAGTTTTTATTGCATTGTGATCTGAAAAGAAAGCAGTTATTATTTCTGCCTTCCTGCATTTAATATATTTCCTTTAAAATCAAAGAAATTTATTGTAAGCACTGCCAAACCTGATTTCTTCCCAGTTTTGATGGGCTAAAATAATAGAGTTTTCTGAATGTAATTGAGTGGGTCCCCTCAGTTTCTGAGCTATAGTTTAAAATCCATGCAATTTGTAGTAGAAAAAAGGAGGAAGCCGGCAACATCAAACTGAATATTTCCTGCACTTAGGAGGACATGTGCCTGCCTGATGCAGCATCTTTGAGCTTGCTGCAGATGAAGAGAGAGTGATGGGACCAAAGGCCAGTAAGGAAGATGAGGGCCTAGACCAAACTGAGGAAGGGGGTAGAACTCTAGCATGTTATATCTGTAAACTTAGAAGGGATGTCAGAGATCAGCTAACCAAATCTTCTTATTTTGTGAATGAGTTTTGTCCTAATCTAACTTGGGTTAGAAATCCTAAGTCATCAACTAGAAATAAGACTCCTTTTATTTCTGATATAATCATAGATTATATATATATATACATATGTATGTATATACACACATGTATATATATCTCTCCATCTTCTTCTATCTCACTGCTGCCCCATTTTACAGATAAGGAAACCACAGCTCAGAGAGATTGTGACTTATCCAAATTTACACAGGAAATTAGTGGTAGAGGATTCAGGTCCATTTACTACAAATGTAATTTTCATTGCATTGCATTAACTTGCCTCCTGAAATTAGGTTGCATTATCAGCAGTGTTGGTCAGGATATCACTGTCAAAATATCCAGGAAAGATTTGTATATAATTCTTGTGCCATTGATTTATGTCACACTGTATGTTAGGGTATCCCCCCAATGGCTATATTGCAGCCAAAGGGATGAGAGTAGTATAACACTCCCTACCCCCATCCCCTCTGCTTCTGCCAATGCCATCATTCCAGCACACCTGGCAGGATGTACTGCTGATGGCTACCCACAGAGAGCTCAGGGTGAAGGCAGCCAAGGCTGTGTTGGAAAGGAGTCAGTTTCTGTTGCACGGAAGTTTGAAAGTCCATTGTCAGGGTCCTTAGTGTGTCTCAGGAGATGATGAGAATTTATCCTACTTAGATAGTACCTCTTGCTCTCTATGCTCTCTGTGCTTTCCTCCTTTTCCTCCCCTGAAACCATAGTCTGTGGTTCTCTGTGTTCAGTGAAGAATCAAACAGAGAGGTCCCTGCTAAAGTTAAGAACTCTAGGGACAATTCGTGAATTCCTTTTTTCTTATGGTTGTAATAACTCTTCAGAAATCATATTGTTCATTGCTTCACTTTTAGCCACAACTATACCAAAGTTTCTGGTTGGTGCAATGGATAGAACACTGTGCATGGAGTCAAGAAGACCTGAATTCAAATTTAACTCACACTTATTTGGCTATGTGACCCTGGGTAAGTCACTCGAACCCTATTTGCCTCAGCTTCCTCATCTGTAAAATGAGCTGGAGAAGGAAACAGCAAATCATTTCAGTATCTTTGCCAAGAAAACTCCACATGGGGTCAGAAAAAAAAATTAAACAAAACTAAAGAATAACACCACATACCTAAGTTTTTCTAGTTTGGAGCGGCCTTTCCATTTCTGTCTGGCCTGCCTAAAACCTGCCCATTTTTAAGGTTCTGATTCATTCCTCCTTTCCTCCAGGTATGGCTTGCCCAATTGCTCACCCTTCCCCCCATTATCTAAATTTCTACATCATTTAACTCTTCAATACACCATTTAGCATCTCATTACATCTTGTCATTTATTTCTTAATTGTTTCCTATTTTAGATTATAAAATTCTTGAGGGTGTATTTTAACTTTCTTGTTATCCCACTGGTACTAAGCAATAACTTAGTAGTGTCTTATTAACATATATAATAGAGTCTGAATAAATTCTTATTGATTGATGAGAGATAGCAAGACTTAGTGGAAAGAGATCAAGAGCTTTTCGCATCAGAAAGACATTATCAAAGGCCTGTCTTGATGACATAAACTTCTGTTTTACATCTATGGCCATAGTCGAGTCACTTACTTCTCATAGGCAGTTCTCTAAGATTGTAAATTATAGTTTGCAATTGGTCTGCATCGGTAAAGGTGTTTTCATACATGGAGTTCCCTCTTGATGAAAGTGCTGATCAAAAAGGAGAGAAAAGTCAATTGACAGATATGTATTTGGGGTTATCTTACGTTATACATGTTCACATTAGGATGTTTAACAATTTCCCTTGATCATTTTTTCCACTGTTTAATGACTCTTATGATCAGGCTGATTATATTCTAACCCCAAATAAGTCCCTCTTGCTAAAACTTATATCCATTTAAACTTGTGTGCTTATCAGTGGAGGTGGAGACTATCTGATCATACTTCTGAGAATTTTTACAGAGTTTTTAGGGAGAAGGGAGAAGGCAGTTTCTACTTTTGTTTTTTATGTATTCATTCATTCATTCATTAGTTCATTTGTTTGTTTATTTATTTATTTAAAAGGCAATTGGTGAGGGCAGCTAAGTGGTGTAAAGGTAAGGTTAGAATACCAGCCCTGAAGTCAGGAGGACCTGAGTTCAAATCTGATCTCAGACACTTAAACTTCCTAGCTGTGTGACCCTGGGCAAGTCACTTAACCCCAATTGTCTTAGCAAAAAACAAAAAACAAAAAACAAAAAAACCGCAATTGGAGTTAAGTGACTTGGCTAGAGTCACAGAGCTAGTAAGTATCCGAGACTGGATTTGAACACAGGTTCTCCTGACTCCAGATTTATTGTCCCACCTAATTGTCCCTGCTTTAATTTTTAAAATTGCTGAGAATGCTATTCCATACCCTCTCCATAGAAGCCAAGCTGGCCCATTGGCCACACACAGCTTTTTGTCTCTTGTCCCTGTGACTTTGAAGAAGCTGTCCTCTGTGCTTGAAATGCTTCCCCTCCTCTGACTCTTGGACTCTTCAAATCTGTTCAAGAATCAGCTTGAGTACCACCTTTGTGAGGGGCCTTCTCCTTATCACCAGCTTTTAGTTCTCTATCCCCATACCCAGAAATTACTTGGTATTTACATTATCTGTATGCCCATTGTTAGCCTCAGCAGAATGTAAGCTCCTTAAGGCCAGGGATAATTTTATTTTTGTTTTTGTATCTCTTGGGTCTAGTATAGTGCCTTGAAGCTGGAAAACAGTTGAATTGAACAGATTTCTGCTTGGAACATTTTTTTTAATGCCCTCCCACTTGCTTTGAAAAAAATCCACCAACCATAAAATTTTTCCCATGTCCCTTTTTCTATCCTCCTCTTTCTTCCTTTTTTTTTTTTTTTTTAAAGCAGCAACAGACTAGCCAGCCATATTATAGAGGTGGAAATAAAGCTGCCCCAATATTATAAATGTCTTTGAAATAAATCCGTGCATTTTTTTTTAGCATCTAACCATTGCTCACCTTCCAGCCCTGAGTCCCCAGATCACCCCCTCCCAGCCCCTAACCAAACTACATCTCAGTCCTTGAAAATGCACAGAGACGCCTGGCTACCTCGCCCATCCTTCTGTTTCACTGGGCTCAGTCTGTTTTTCTCTCTGGGTAAGTTAGACTGTCCATTTGCATGCTCCTGATGCGAAAAAACAGCAGTTTGAGCTAGAAGGGGGTCTGGAAAGGGGGATTTTTTTAGAGTGTAGTCTCATGTCCTAGTTGAGGGGTGGGGGTAGGGAGAGACATTACTCCTGAACCAGGATACTGTTACTTGCTTTTGACATAGAAATTTGGGGAGAGATGTGGAATCTTTGATACCCTCTTCTGAAAATTGTAAGCCACATATGGCAAAGGAGAGTTTTCCTCTTTTAAGTTTTCCTGAGAAGGATGGGGGTTAGATGGGGGTGGGGAGTCAGGGCAGGGTTCAGATTGCATCTGTATTCTCTCTTTCCGGGATTTTCAGATTTGTTCCCAGTTGATGGGGTTTGAATTTGATGCCCTAGTTGGGGGGCTCCATCTCCATCAGTGACTTCTATTTAGAGTTGTGGTCCTTGATTCATGGGTGGAGTGGGGAGGGAATGTACCAGAGGCTAGTGGGGGTAGCTTGGGTCTTGCTTTTATGCCCTAGTTGATACTGGTCTTTTTTTTTTTTTTTCAGGTTTGTATGGGGATAGAAAGAGGGGAGTCAGGTTTATTTCATTTTTTAGATAAATACATCAGGTAAAAACACTTGGGTCGAGGGCAATGGGAAAGACATAACTTAAGATGGAGGCTGAGGAGAGTTAGGAAAAAAAAATCCAAAAATGAACTGCATGAGATGTGAGGGCTTGTGAATTTTAAAGGCTAAACTTCAGAAATGGCTGGTCTAGGTTTAACGAAATAGCCCCTGTCTTCTCCCTTATCCTCACCCACGGTGAGATATGCCAAGTGAAAGATTCAGAATGTTTGTACCATGCATCTCATTACCAGCAGATTTCCTATAGGTCAGTCTATCCACCTGCTAAGTGATATAGGAAGTTAATTTACAAATCCAACTTAAAGGTGTTCTTTGTATCTCCTTTGCTTTCTTAACTTAATTGCTCCTGATGCACTGACTTGAGGGTCACATTCATGAGTTGAAGAAGAAAGTATTACAACGTCAAAAAATTACCATGAATTGGACAAAGGGGGCTAGTCCTTGCCCCCTGAGAACTCACTTGATAAGACTAATGCCCTCATTTGGCATATTGACAGCTGAACTATTGAATATTGAATGAAATATTGAGTTTATGAAAACAATTCTGGAATCTACTTGTGTGTCTTTGGACAAGTCTAAGCTTCAGTTTTCTCATCTGTAACTTGAGGGATTGATTTGGATAACTTATAAGTTGCTTTTAGTTTTTCTTCTTTTTCCCCCTGAGGCAATTGGGGTTAAGTGACTTGTCCAGGATCACACAGCTAGGAAGTGTTAAGTGTTTGAGACTAGATTTGAAGTCAGGTCCTCCTGACTTCAAGGCTGGTGCTCTCTATCCACTGCACCACCTAGCAGCCCCTGCTTTTAGTTTTAAATTATTGATCCTCAAATATGGTAACCCATAACAATCCATGACTCTACAAATAATTAAAAATTGTTGTTAATGTAACATCATGGGTATGTAAAAGGCAGGCCAAAGGGAATTGGTGATTTAAATGTTTAGTTGGGAAAGATTTGGGAGAATAGGCCCCCTGATGTGTAATTACAAAGAAAAATAGATTTCAGGAATTTCTTAAGGGAAGGAAAGCTTGGTGAATTAAGGATTAGCTCAGGGCAAAGAAGTTTTCTGGGCAAGAAGTGCCACTTGGGATCTTAGAATGGAATAGATGGAAAATAAATTTGGGAGGAATCAAGGAGACGATAGCTAGCATTTATGTAGTACATTAAAGTATGCAAAGCACTTTACAAATATTGTCTCTTTTGATCCTTGAAACAACTATGGAAGGTAGGTGCTATTATTAGCTCCACTTTACAGGTGAGGGAATGGAGGCAGATAGAGGTTAAATGATTTGCTCAGTGTCACAAACAGGTAATTGTTTGAGGGGGGGCTTGAACTTAAGCTTAAAGCTTCTTACTTAACTACAATCCAGTGTACTATTTATTCACTGTGCCACCTAACTGCTATAGAAAAGAGAATTGTGGAATAGGAGAAAGGATGAGGGAGTAAGATAGTATAGGAGGGCTTGATGAAAGGCTTTGTAGTACTTGTGTTGGGAGGGTAAGGCAATCTGGAGGACCAAAGGGAGGAAGGATTTTGCACTGCATGCAAATTATAGGAAGCCCTTCTGGGTCTCTATATAAAGAGTATAGATTGAAGAAGGTGGTTTTGGTATAACAGAGTTGTGAGAATAGAGCAATACTTGGATGACAAGGCTCTTCAGTAGGAGATAATAGCAAGTCAGGCCTGCATGGAGATGGGAGACTGTGGAGAGAGAAAGAAGGGAGTTGGTGGGTTATGGCAGCACAACGATTGTATGGCAGGTGAAGCAATAGATGCTTCCTTTCTGGACCACAACTTTCTTTTCTGGGATTCCATTGGAATAAAACCAGGAAGGAAGTCTAATGATGATGGGTTTCCCTAGTCTCAGAGTTTTCTTTTAAGTATTCCTAAGTTGGAAGGGTAGAGGTTGTTTTCAGTAAGCTTGGCAAGTGAGGGAGAGTGACTTGTTTCTTAGTTCCATGCTTGAGATATCCTAATGGGCTGAAGAATGGAGGCTCCTTGACTTTCTTCTTCTCTTTTCTCCTTATTCCATTTAATGTTCATATTAACCCAGGCAAGTAGATGATTCCCAAGAAGAAGCCCACAGCTGGGCAGGATTCTTCTCGATAAGCTCCATAAATAAATAGCCATTGAACACCCAATTGAAAATCACCTGGGACAACCCACTTACCTTGTGAAGAAGTCCACTGCATCTTTGGATAGCATTAATTTTTAGTTTAATTTTTTCATTTCACCCCTAAATCTTTCTTTCTGCGTGTGACCTTGGCCAAAGATATCAAGGGCTTAAGGAATAGTCCTAGAAAAAAAGAAACAGAAAAGATTTGAGAAATCTGTGGGAGGGGAGACGGATGGAACAGCAGATGCAAGTTTAACTTAACTCTTTTTTCTGTCATTCACTACCCACGTAGCTTTGAACATCTCCTTCTCTGCGTCTCCATTTCCTCAACTGTAAAATTAAGGCATCAGACTTATCAGTTCGTATTAAATCCCATGTTCCTAAAGTTTTCAGATGCTCCTCTCTCTGAGCTGGAAGGTTAAGGTAGTAAGCTCTCCTTCCTCTAGAGGGCTCACATACCTTGCTCAGGATCTGCTGCAGAGTCACCCACGCTGGAAGAGAAATGCCTGCAATGCACCTAACTCCGGCTTTCACCCCGTGAGCTCATGGGATTCTGAGTCCGCGGAGACCTTCCGAGATCTGCCTCTAGCCTTCGCATTCTACAAGGGCGCAATCAGAGACCCTAGCCACGTCCCACGAGGCAGTGTCAGTCAGGATCCCCATTCTCCCCAAATTTGACCCTCAGGAAATAAGAAATTGAAGACTGGTTTGGCTAAAGGGAGGGAGCAAAGGCTGCGGGCGCTCCTTGCTGAGCTCATCCAGATCTGAGTACCTCTCTGCCTGTTCCTTGGCAGGATGAAGCTTTGATATCTCCTGGGGAAGGGGTTGGGGTTTTGTGGAATGTATATTAATAGAAATGCTTTGGTTTTGCAGGGAAAGTCGTCCAACCCACCCACCTGCATTAGGAAGCAGGGTCTGGTACCACTTACCTGCTGAGATGGATCAGGGCTGTCTCCCATCTTTAAGGCTCTCTGGGTTTTTTTTTTTTTTTCTTTCTCTCATCTATAAAAAAAGCCACTGAAGATAGAGTTGTTCACTTTCTTCAGTCATGTCCAACTCTCCCTGACCCCATTTGAGGTTGTTCTGGCAAAAATACTGGAGTATCTTTCCTTTTCCAGATTGGGACTAGACGCATAATTTTAAATTCAAGTTACATGCTTATTTTTAAAAAAATTAATATTAATCTTACTTGTACTGCAACAATCTAAGTCTGTTTTTTTCTTTTTAAAAGATTTGCTAATTATATTTTCATCTGAACACAGAGGCCAAGGAGGGAAGGGATGGACTGAGGTGGTTACAAGCTGCCCTCCCCCCACCTCCGTGAGCCCAGGTTTGAAGTCCCTTATCCAGAAGGTCCCTTTCACCTCTGAAAAACAAACAAAAAGCCTGACTCTGACCTGGACAGCCTTCCCTGATGAAGCATGCGATTGTTTTAAGTTGTTCAGAGGTACATTGTCCTTTTAAATGAAGTCCACTGGGTTGAGCAGATGGAGGTCCCAGGAGGGAAGTGAAGCTTGTCATTTGATGCTGCAGTGCAGCTGTTTTTTTTTTGGTGGAAGCATTCAGCATAAAAAAGTCAGAAAACAGGCCATTCTGGTCAGAGAAAGGGACCCCTATGGCTGGAGAGGTACCTAAAAGGGAAAAACCCTGCAATAATACTGTGCTTCCCCTCCTCCCTGTTTTCAAGGTAGAATTCAAGGAGAATAATAGTAATTCTGTGTTAATTCCACGGTCTTCACTGATTATTTTATATATATTTTGCTCAATCTTCTTAAAAGAAACTGGCTAATTAGGAACATTCTGTTCTTTTGTCAGGTCTGATATTTAAGGTACAGGTGCCATTGACTTCCTTGCCCTTGAAACTGCTAGCAAACAAGAGAACTGTTCGGTTCTGCAAACATATATTGTATCTAGGATATACTGCAATATATCCAACATATAAAGGACTGCTTGCCATCTAGGGGAGGGGGTGGAGGGAGGGAGGGAAAAAAAAATCGGAACAGAAACGAGTGTCAATATAAAGTAATTATTAAATAAAAATTAAAAAAAGAAACTGCTAGCAAGTACAAAAGTATTCAATACACAGTATTTCAAAGGGAAACACCCAGAAGCTGAGAAATGCTAAAGTCAGGGGAGTTACAGAGTAGTGGGTATTGTGGGAACTAAAGTAGGAGACTTGGAGAGAGGAAAGCAAAGAAGCAGCCTTTAGCGAGAGAGAGAAAGGGGTGGTGAAACTTCTCCTCCTCCCCCAGACTTTTTGGTAAAAGAAGGGAAGGTGATGTGAATACTGAGTGCAAATGAATGCGTAGGGAGGAGGAGGAAGGGAGCAAGGGGAGAAGTGCCTGGTTCATCTTTCTCTTACCCCCTTTGCCTCATCTGCTCCTCTTCTCCTGTCGTATCCTAGTGATTTGGAATCACAGAATCTTAATCTTAGAGTTGGAAGGGGTCTTGGAGATGATGAGGAACAGCTGTCTTTTATAGATAGGAAAACTGAGGTACTGAAAGTATCTTGCCCTAAAGTCTCACAGCTAATGAGTATCTGATGTTTCTACAGTACCCTAAAAGGGGGGCTGATGTCAGTGAGTAGAGCACTAGGCCTGGAATCAAAAAGACTTGAGTTTAAATCCATCAATCTTGGTTGCATGACCCTGTGCAGATCACTTAGCTTTGCTTGCCTCAGTTTCCTCATCTGTAAAATAAACCGGAAAAGGAAATGATAAACCACTCCAGCATCTCTGCCAAGGTAGCCCCAAATCCACCCTGAAGAATCAGACATGACCAGAATACTAGGACCCCAAGCTTTGCTAAGCATACATTATTTCATTCCAGCAACAATGATGTGAAGTAACTGGTATTTTTTATCCCCACTTATAGATGGGGAAATAGACTCATTAAGATTAAGTGACTTGCCTGTGGCTACACTACAGCTAGGTGCAGGACCTGGAGTCAGGAAGAGTCATCTTCCTGAGTTCAAATGTGGCCTTAGACACTTAGTTGTGTGACCTTAAGACAAGTCACTGCCTACCTCAGTTTTCTCATCTGTAAAATGAGGTGGAGAAGGAAATGGCAAACTACTCTATTATACAGAACTAGTTCCCAAACTCCCTTCCTTCAAGAAAGATTGTTAGGGTGGTAGTGTTTGAATGCAATTTAAAGAATTTTCAGATTGAGGGAGAGGGAGGAGAAAGAATATGGCAGTTTTCTTGGGCTACCCCATCCCCTGCCCGCTGCATAACAGTCCTGTCTTTGTGCTCTGAGTATCTGAATCTAAAGGCAGATAAGTGCCTCAGTGCATTGGAGAGAGACTCGAGTGTCTGAGGAGGACTGGAGGAAGAGCAGTGTGAGTCCCAGAAAGTAGTACAGGAGAGGTGCATCCCCAGTTGCACACGCCCTTCCTTAACTTTATTCCCCTTATTCTGTCTTCATTCCTATATAACCACCCACTCTAGGTTTCCCTTTTTTGCATCTCCAGGGCCTCTCCTCCATCAAAACTCCAATTGTGTTCACAAAAATTTGGACACACCTGAAATGACTAAACAGCAACAGCCAAGGCTAGTTGTCAGAGGCAGAATTTGAATTCAGGCTTCCTGACTTAATACCATATGCTTCTCCTTGGAAGCATAAGTGAGTTTATATCATAGAACCTTCCAATGGCAATTTTTTCAGGTCTTTTTTAGGGCCAGATTTGAATTTAGATCCTCCTGGACTCCCATGCAGGTGCTCTATCCATTGAACTACTCACTGCATCTCTCTTTTCCCCCTCTCCCTCTCCCTCCCACATCCTCACTCTCCCTCTCTCCTTTTGTCTCCTCTTCCTTCTCTCCCTCTCCCTTCTTCTCCTTCTTCATTTCCTTCTTCCTCTCCCTCCCTTCCCCCACCTCTTTCTCTCACATAATAAAAGTTTTATTTTCAAAATACATGCAAAGATACTTTTCAATAAACCTTGCAAAATCGTGTGTTCCAAATTTTTCTCCCATCCTTTTCCCCACCTCTCTCCCTCAGAGCAAATAATCCAATATATGTTAAACATGTACAATTCTTCTATACATATTTCCATATTTATCCTAACTGCATCTCTTGGATGTCTTACAAATCACCAGGATAACTCATAAGAGCTGGCAGGACATCAAAAATGTACAGTGGCTTGGTTCCCCCTAGACTAAAGTTCTAGAGAGGATCCCCTTGATAATTATACAGAACTAGTTCCCAAACTCCCTTCCTTCAAGAAAGATTGTTAGGGTGGTAGTGTTTGAATGCAATTTAAAGAATTTTCAGATTGAGGGAGAGGGAGGAGAAAGAATATGGCAGTTTTCTTGGGCTACCCCATCCCCTGCCCGCTGCATAACAGTCCTGTCTTTGTGCTCTGAGTATCTGAATCTAAAGGCAGATAAGTGCCTCAGTGCATTGGAGAGAGACTCGAGTGTCTGAGGAGGACTGGAGGAAGAGCAGTGTGAGTCCCAGAAAGTAGTACAGGAGAGGTGCATCCCCAGTTGCACACGCCCTTCCTTAACTTTATTCCCCTTATTCTGTCTTCATTCCTATATAACCACCCACTCTAGGTTTCCCTTTTTTGCATCTCCAGGGCCTCTCCCCCATCTTTTAGTTGTAGGTGGCAGAGTCAGTCACCTGCCTTCTCCTGCCCAAGTGACAGCTGTTCATGCTTTTCCCTTGCTTCATCTTTTGTGCCTCAAGTACAGAGAGGCCGGGCTCTCCCCTTTACCCCAATTCCACCATTTCTGATTCTCACAGCCTTGTGATTTTGTCCCCAGTGCCATCAGCATCGAGCATGGAGGTCACAGTTCCCATGACCCTCAATGTCCTCAATGGCACCACTGTGCGCCTGGCCTGCACCTTTAACTCATGCTACACAGTGAACAATAAACAGTTCTCCCTGAATTGGACATATCAAGAGTGCAGGAACTGCACTGAGGAGATGGTGAGCGGGGCTGGAAGATGGGACGGGGGCTCCAGAGCAGCTGGGCTTACTGGGCAAACTGTCTACCCTCTAGGTCACATACTTGCTACGGAGTCTAAAATCCATCTGAACTGCAATTTATGCCCAGATTAGGAGGCTTCTTCAAGGAAGCTGTGAGGATAGAATGGTAGAAGGACATAGTTCTGTGTGGGATATTGGGGTGGTGGGGGATGAGGGGAAGGCAGGGCCTTTTGGGAACCAGGGTCTGGGCCTGGGAGAAAGGTGAAAGAGTATATCGCTTTAAAGATTTCCCATTCTGTTCTTCCTTTCTTTCCCTCTCTTGACCAGTTTCTCCAATTCCGGATGAAAATCATTAACCTGAAACCAAACCGTTTTGGGGATCGGGTGGAATTCACAGGGAACCCCAGCAAGTATGATGTGTCCGTGACCCTGAATAATGTTCAGCTGGAGGATGAGGGCACCTACAACTGCTATGTCATGAACCCACCTGACCGCAATCGTGGCTTAGGCAAAATCTACTTACAGGTTCTAACACAAGGTGAGTCTCAGGCTAGAAAGAAAGGGGAGGAGGGAAATGAGTTAGGGCAGCTAGAGGGAAATTCTCTCCTCTTCTCCTTTCCCTTTCTTCTCCCTCTCTCTTTTTCCCCCTTCCTCTTTTCTTTCCCTTTCTCTCTCTTTTCCTTTCCTCCTGTCTTTTTTCACTTTCTCTCTCTTGTGCTTTTTCTTCTCTCTTTCCCTTTTTCTTCCTTCCTTCCCAAAGATGAGGAGAAGCAGCACTCAGAAGAACTATTCACCAATCAGGAGTAATTGGTGGCAGGTGAGTGGGAAAAAGTGGTGCAGTTATTTGCTTAATCTCTTTCTTGAGCTGGCAAAGCATCTTGGTGAGTTTTTCCCGTAGTTTCCCACAGAAATGGATAGGGCTGTAAAGTAGAACATGTGGATTCCATTCTTAGCTGTAAACTCTAGGAGGGAATAAGGATGAGGGGCGTTGGTGACCTGCCTAGTCCTGAACCCTAGCTTCATCTGTCCTCCCTTCCTCCTATCAGTGCCCCCTGAACGTGACTCAACAGTGGCTGTGATCGTGGGTGCCTCAGTGGGTGGTTTCTTGGCTGTTGTCATCTTGGTACTGATGGTGGTCAAATGTGTGAGGAGGAAACAGGAGCAGAAACTGAATGTGGATGACCTGAAGACAGAAGAGGAATGTAAGACAGATGGGGAAGGCAATCCAGAAGATGGTACCAAATAAGGGTGGATGGTCAACTGGCCTTCCTCCACTCATGCCTACTTGTCCTCCTCTCATATCCCCCCTTTCCAGTGTATTCCTTGCCTACCCCTCTCAGTATGCTTCTCTTAAGCCAAGATTCCAGCCCCCAACTCTGTGCCTCCTACTCGAAGCCCTTCCTACCCTCTTGCCCCAAGAGTGACTCATCTCTCTTCCATCAGAGACACCCACCATTAAACCAACTGGGAACTCAAGTGTAGAAAAATGAGGGGGCCTCATAGATACCACTGCCCATATAAATGCCCATCTTCTTCCACAAGAGGAAGCTCTATGCTGGCCATTCCTGCATGAGAAATAGGGAGCTCATGGCAGGATCCTAAAAATAGAGAAGTGTTGGGAGAGAATGATAGTGGAGGAAGAAATAAGTCCTCTCAGTCTGTCCAGAACTTGATTTGAGTCTCTACTGCTGCATTATTAGCCTTAGAGAGAACCCTATTTAAAGAGCCATTTTGGTATTGCTTGAACTACTGCTGCAGATAACCCCTTATGATGGTTTTTGCAGAATTCCTTGGATTTCTTCTAAGAAAGAATCACCCCAAAATTCATCATGTTCTTAGAGGGGTAAGAATGAGTTCCCACAGTTTGGGGGTCTCTGGTGGACTAATGTACATTTCTTAGATATTGAAGGCTGAGAGCAAACCCAAGAGAAGCAGGAGTTTTGGTCTCAGTATTCTCTGTCTTGCCCCCATTGTCCTCCACAGATCATTTGCAGAATTCTTTCATCTTATTATTATATGCCCAAGAGCCCCTTTGGTTTTTAGGGTGAAACTTACTAGACGAAATGAGAGTCACTTGAGCCTGGGCATGGGGGGAAGGAGGGAGTAGTTCTAGCTAGGTATGCTGACTGGGGGTGGCTATTTTGACACTGGTTGCCTAGCAACACAAAAACCCCCAATTTGCAAACTTGGTTGGCGGGGGAGACACCTTTTACTAGCAGTCGCTGCTAATCGCCTTCTCAGATAAGATGCTCCCCATCCCTCCTTCCCCCTAACCTATGCCTTAGGAACCCGTGTGTGTGTGTGTGTGTGTGTGTGTGTGTGTGTGTGTGTGTGTGTATGCGCATGTGCATGTTTGGGGGGAGGAGGAGGGTAAAAGGAAAGAGAGAGACAGTCTGAGCTAAAGGATGGAGTTTGAATGTGAGACAGAGAAGAATGGGGGTAGCTTCTTTTCAAAGTCCAGATGGACTTTCCAAATGGACAGATCATTTGCAGTTGCCCTCACTAGGTCTCTGGCTAGTTTAAGATTTGTTGTCCAAGTCCATAGATTAAGTCTTCATCCAGAATTGAGGTGATGAAGGAGGAAGTGCCTAGGAGGGGACTCCAAATCTCCATCATTTAGCCTGGGATAGAACTCAATTCTACCCACGTATGATGATGGGTGCCACTAGGGGAGGGAAACCAGAGGGACTAACTGAGAGGAGACCTAATTTTCACTGCCAATTTATCAGCTGCCCCAAATCTGAGATGTAAGAGTTGCTTCAGTTTGTACTTTCCTTAGCTCCTTCAGGAAGATGAACTCTGGAGACTCTTAGGATACTGAGTATGATCTTTATCTTCTGAGGATTCCACCACACTCTTCCCTGGTTCATCTGTGCCCAGGAAGAGTTGAGGAGGATAACTGGTTCTCCAGACTGGAGGAGTATTTTTTTCTCTGAGTTACTAGGAGTATATAGAATGCCCCCCATGGACTATAAAATGAAGTGGGAATTGATTATTGCCCTGCCTTTTCTTACTGTAGTTTCTCCAGATATTTTACAAAAGAATCCTCCTCCTTAGCTCAAAAAAAAATGTGTTTGAAGCAGATGTTGGGAAATGCCTTTATCCTACAAGCTAGGCTAAATTCACCTTCAGCCAAGCCAAGTCCCTTGTCCCTTGCACCTCCAGAGGGCAAAATGTCAACAGTAGGATATGTAGGTAAAAAAAAAAAAAGGTAAAGGGAAGGGACTGAAATAGTCTTCTGAGAAGACATTCCCTGTCCCTGAATGTCTGGCCTCTCAGATTTCTCTGGCTCAAAAAGGACTGGATAAGACATTGTAAAACTCTGGGGATGCACAAAAAGCCATAACAGAAAAGTGAACTACCAGCTCAACTCTTTGTGGGACCAAGATTATAATAATTATATTTTTGTGTGCATCCAGTTCCATCTCTGTAGATAAAGTCTGAGCCATTACTTCTGGGTTGGAGTTTGGGAAGAGATGGAACAGTAAAAGAAGTTGAAAAAATTGAGGAAGAGGAGCGGAGCTCCAAGGTTGGTAAGAGGAGCAGGTAGAACTCTAGGCCAGGGAGAAATGTTGTGTCTCAAGTTTCTCCAAGGTCCCGTCTAGTAATTAACTGCCAAATCAACACTGCCAATGGGGCCAAGGTGGAGTGAAATTAAGCAGGCTGGTTGTCCGCATTAAGTTGGTATTGACTGTCTCAGAGCAGGGAAGGAAGAACATGGGACTCTCTCCTGTTTTTAATAGTACCTAAGGAGGATCACTCCTGCTTATTTTTCTGAATACAACTTCCCTCTACTCTCTTATCTAAATTTTCACCATTTTGATTCTGGATACTATATGCTTCCTTCAGTTTTTAAGATTTCAAAAAAGAAGTTGATTTTCACTTATTCCAGCCTTTCAAATATTTTTCTCTCCAAGGACTAGAGATGATCTCTTCAAGAGCAACTTCAATTAAAAAAACAAACAAGCATTGATTAAGCATCTGTCATGTATCTTTGGGCTACATAGACAAAAATGAAACAGTCCCTGTCCTATAGGGGGGTACATTCTTCTTGGAGGGAGAGAATAACAACTTCTGAGGGAATTAGGAGGGCCTTGTATAGATGGAAGTATCAGAGCTGTGTTTTGGGAATAAAGATTTGGATTCAAGGAGGTAGAAATGAGAAGGGAGGACATTGGTGGAGTCGAGTGAGGAAATCACCTTTGCAGATACTTGGAGGCAGGAGATGTAATGTTATATAGAGAGAACAAGTTTGTAGGACAATTTAATGGAACAAAGTGTAAAGGGGCAAATGATTGGAATCATATTGTATAGGGCTTGAAATTTCTGTTTTATCCTAGAAATAATAGTGGGTTACTGGAAAAAATTTTAATAGAAGAAGGACATGGTCAGATGTGTACTTTAAAAAAATCAGACCTGTGATTTCATTAATATAGGGAGTTTGCTTTGTTAAAGCAGATTGACATCTTCTCTGAAGTTTAATCTTAGAGCTTGAACTGAGAGATTAAGTGACAGGTAATTATTGTGTCTCTGAAGCAAGATTTGAATCCAGGTCTTCTTGACTATGAGACCAGTCCTCTGTCCATTATACCATGATATTAAAAAATCTATACTTTGGGAATCCTGGTTTGGCATCTCTGTATGGAATGGATTAGAGAGAGGGAGAGAATAAAAGGAAGGCCAATAAGGCCATTGCAATAGTCTAGGAGAGGTAAGATAAAGACCTCATCTGGGGTGAATAGGGACTTTGTGAGTGGAGGGAAAGGAATGATTCCAAGAGGTAAGGAGGTAGAATTAACTAGATTTGGTCAATAGAATATGGAGGTGAGGAGAGAGAGAAAAGAGTAAAGGGTCATTCCAAAGTTGTGACCTGTGAGATTGTATTCACCATTTAATGGGGAGTTACAAGTTCATAGGAATTATGAGTCTTTTCGGTGGTATGATGACTGAACACAAAGTCAATATGAGTCCTACTGGTCCTGATGCCTAGAAGCCCAGACTAAAAGGATAGAGAAAGAATAGATTTCTGAGGTTTAGGGCAAAATTGTGCCTCATCTTAAGTGATGGGGATCATAGCTCTATGACTGGAAGAGAACTCACAAGCTATTTAGTTCACTCTCTCATTTTAAAAACAACAAAGATGACGTCTTAAGAAGTTTCAATGACTTATGTAGAGCTACACGGGCAGCGTGAGGTGTGAAATTTGAACCCAAGTCCTCTGACTTGGTACCCAGAAACACACTTAAGAGATATACATCCTAGTTAGGTGCACAGGTTAGGGTTCTCAAAATCTGGAAATAAAAGCTTTCCCACACAGCTGCTGCAGCCCTACCCTCTCAAGTACTATTGGTATCCGGAGGCTTAGGATCTGTCCTTGGTGCCTAAAGGCTGGAGCCTGGGATGAATGTAAGAATAAGCTTAAGTTCCTGGAAGGCTGAGCTAAACCCATGCTCTTCACCCATACTGGAGAGTCATTTCAACTAAATGACAAGGCATATTCAGGAAATAGGCTTGTTCAGCCGTGATCTCCTTCATTTTTGGCATCCTTAAGTGATGATTTTTATGAGATCATCATCCAGTTAAAACAGAGATGTTGCTGGGTTTGTCCCATAATAATTCCCCTTTATTGGAGGGGCGGTGAGGATGACTTGGTTTTAGGACCAGGAGTTACTAAAACTGATAACATTTTGAGAACTTATTTGAAAGACCCTGTAAGTTTATTTCAAGAGCTCCTGAGAGGAAATCAGGATTCCTGGGCCCTTTCCCCAGTTTTGAATCTGTAGCAAAAGCTTTGCGATTCATGCCCTTAGCTATAGAACAAAGAGGATTAGACCTTGAGAGTGTTCAGGGGTACCCATCTCCTCTATGCATTCAACCTTCTGCTGAACCTAAGATTCTCCTTCCCTACATTGTTCCTCCCTAGCTGCTTTTCCTTCAAGAGACCTAGTCTTCCCTGTGCTACTCTCCATTGGGGCAGCTGAGTAATTTTTTTTCCTTGCCCTCAGAGTAGGCAATCACCTTCATTAAATTCATTCCTGGTATACCCAGCCCTTTTTCTGATGCTCTCCCAACTATTGAACTGGGATCCCCATTCTTTTCTGTCCTGCTTTCCTCCTCAGTTCTCTTCCCAATATAGTCACTGTGAAAGGAAATGGGTTGGTCAACCATGAAAATTAGAGTTTATGATAAAAGCACAAAATTTTCAGGACTGAAATGCCTTGGGTTGCCTTGGATCCTATCTTGTAAATAACTCCTCATCTTCTCATCCTGAGTGACTACTTACATCAAAAATAGAAAAAAAGATAATATTATGTGCTATCTAGGGAAGGATGGGCTAGTAGTTATTTACAAGTATAGGTAAATCAAATGGATAATGAAAGATACTGGCCAGATCCAGAGTGATAAACCTGGGTCACAAGAATGGCTTGGATTATTTGGAACAGGTAATGAATCAAGAGATTTTCCCTTCCTATCCATGTCTTAAAGAATAGAAAATTCATGTCTTAAGTATTTCCTATCTCTTGCTAATGTCTTCCTTTAATTGCAACTTGTTGATGCCTCTGTATATAGATGTGCTCATGTGCTCTATACGTACACATACTTCTATGTGTATGTACATGTTATCTATAGCTATAAAAACATCTCTCTGCATTTACCACAAGCTTGTTGTATTTTGGGTGTTGTTTTCTCATTGTTTTGGGGGGAGCTGATTTCACCAAGACCAAATCATGGAATGTTATATTGCTTTTTGTACCTTTGGAGGAAAAAAAATCTCACAAGACTAAAATTTGCACTTAATCGTTTGTGTGTATGTTATTCAGTAGGAGAGGGGGGAGGACATAATGAAGGGGATGCAAAAAGAACTAAAAATAGTCTTATATCACTGCCGCTATATGGAGCAGCAATTTGGAGAAGAATATGTTTCTCTCGAAGAATATCATTGTTTGGACCTGTCTGACATAATAAATAGTTTGCCTCCACCCAAACACTTGAGGTTGTGCTTCTTTGGGATATGGGAGAGAATGGGAATGGGCTGAATATGACTTCAGGAACACTTTTTTGTTTCCCTCTATTCTTGGTACCTTTCACCTAAGCATCTCAAAATTATGGAATTCTAGAGCTGAAAAGAATCTCTGAAATTCATAGCAGGGATATTACTCACCTAAGATCATATCCACAGGAATGGCAATCAGATCTCTTGACTCCACAGCCTCTCTTCCTCTCATTTACCACTCTCCTTCACATTCCTAAAGTCATTAAAGATGAAGCTCTTTCCCCCTATTTTCTTTCTTTCCTTGCCCATTCCTCTGCCTCAATTCTCCTGTAGGCCAGTGATTTTCTGGCTTTCTACCTTTCCTTACCATGTTTTTTAGGATGCTGTTGGACCATTCACCTATATTGGAAGGAAGGAAAACAAGCATTTATTAAGCACCTATATGTAGCAGGCAATGTAAAAGCAGCCTTTTACAACTATTATCTCATTTGATTCTCACAACATCCTGGGGAGAGTTATTCTATTAATAGACCCATTTTACAGCTGAAGAAACTGAGACAGAGGTAATTGCAGTAAGGCTCTGAAGCTGGATTTAAACTCAGGTATTCCTGATTCTGGGCCTAGCGCTCTATTCACTATCAAGAATGGGATCCAGTATGTAGAATGACTGCACCTTTATCCCATGGCCCCTATGTTTGGAGTGTTGGTCATTGGACCTATCCATTTTTTTTGGATTTCATATGTTTTGGGGTTCATATGAATGGAGAGGGGAAGAAGATGATGATGGAGACCTAGGCTTTTATTTGTATGGCATTTCAGGTTTTCAGATCACTTGCAGCACTTTCCCCATTAACACATAGCCTCTGGATTCTGGTCCTAAGTTTTTGAGACTTTCAAAGTGTGGGATATGGGGTAAGGTCTGTTAGAAGGTGGACTTTTCACTATGCAGCTAGGTAAACTGAGTTATGGTATTTGCTAGAGGCAAAGATGAAAAAACCCAGTAGTCTTGACCCTTAGCACATTCTGTTTGGCTAATCCTATCAGGATAGAGTTAGGAAGCAACGCAATGCAGAACAAATTCTGGTGTTCTGCCAAGCTAGGCACCTTTCCTGATCCTGGGAAGGGAAGGAAGGGGGAATTGGGGCTTCTTCAAGAGCTTCTGTCACCAGCCCTCACAGGGGGAAGAAGCTTGCCCTTATTCCTGCTGGAGTTGGCTTGGGAAGCCCCATTAATGAGAGTTTGTGGAATTGTCAGTTGTAAGGGAAATGCTCCTCCTTTGTGGAGGACGATTTGTTCCCACTTCTGATGGCCAAGCCAGTTGCCTATGCCCAGAACTTGCCATAAAGGGGAAATTTGACAAAGGTTACTCTGGGCTGCTCCTCTGTATTACCACCTACTCCTACTCCTACTTGTATAGGGCAAATGTTACACAGGAGAAGCAAAGATAACACTGATGTGGGTTCTCAGGCACATTACTATGAGAAAGACAGGGCCAGAAGAGAAGAGGAATGGGGGAGGAAAGGAAATTTTTTTTTTGCAGATCCTTTTTACAGAGAGACCCAATGTGCATGAACATAGACATTTACATATTTCACCCTCTTCTAATCCCAGCTGATCCCTCCATCCCTCCTACTAGCCTGCCCGTACCTCCCCCCACCCAAATTCTCTACCTGTAAAAGGCTGAGAACAAGGGTGTGAGAGCATCTCATCCTTTGATGAGAAGAGTGCTTTGAAATTTTCAAGTAAAGGGACCAAGTGGCTTGGTTAGAAAAGTGTTCTGATACCTCTTTGCCATAGGGAATAGTATAGTTGGAGGCACTTTGGAAGGATTGAAGATCCTCTCCCACATTATCTTTTAGTTTTTCTTACTCTTATAATAACTCACCAGCCCTTTAACAGCTGGCAATATCGCCATTGAAAGGGTAGTAGACTCCAGATGGCCATCGGGTCATCATAGCCTGGCAGGCTGCCTCTTCTGCCATCCCAATACTTTTTCCTTGTAACTACATCTCATCCAGGGCTTCAAAAGTACAGGACTGCCAGCTGCTGTGAGATTTCAAGGGCACCAGTTGTCTGTTTTTTTTTTTTCCTGTCCTTGCTTTGGCCTCTCCAGGGGCATGTGAGAAGGAACTTGGAAGAACCCCAGGGAAGGAAATCCACTTAGAAACTTCCTGGAATTCTAACTTCAGTGTGTTGGGAAGAGGCGTGCTAGATGAGAAACCTGGCAATTCTATAGAGGTTCAATAAGGCATGATAGGTTTTTAGGATCCAGACACTGGGGAATAGTAGGAATCATGAAGGAGGAGGGGGACCAGTAAGGGACAACTTCATGTGTGGACCTTCTCCTCTTCTAGTCATCACTGACCTTGAAAATCTGTGAGGTGGTAGGTAGACTAATGGTGGGGAAGAAGGGGACAGATAGCACAAGGTGCTTACAAAGCTGGGGTATTTGGGGTTTAATGAGTAGGGCTTTTCTTCTTCCACCCAAAGTTACCATCCTCCCTATCACAGCAGTTCCTTAACAGGAACTCAATCTAGCTTTTTTAGCCAAGGATTCATACAATGTTGGGAGAAGAGTGAGGGATAGGGTGAAATTAACCTTTATCAGTCTGAGAATATGAGAAGATTGAGGGAATTCAGTTTTCTTAAGGATAAGGTATTATGAGGGTGGATAGGTGGGGGCTGGAGGGAAAAGGGTATATGTGTGTGTATGTGAAGGGGAGTGTTGGTGGTGATGGGACAGTTACTGCTTCTTATTATGCCTTACTTTAGTGTTCTAATCCAGGGTAATTAGGTGGTATAATGGCTCTGGAGACAAGAAGACTCATCTTCATGAGTTCAAATCTTACCTCAGACACTAGCTGTTCGACTCTGGGTGAATCAATTAACCCTGTTTGCCTCAGTTTCCTTATCTATAAAATGAGCTAGAGAAGGAAATAGGAAAGTACTCCAGTATCTTTGCCAAGAAAATCCCAGGATCATGAAGAGTGGGACATGACTGAACAATAAATAACCAAAGTGTTCTAATCCAGACTTTGAGGTGGGAGATAAGGGAGAGGGCAAGCCAACAAATTGAAAAGAAGAGTTTTAGGCTTACAGTATTAATGCTGGAGGGGAAAAAGGAGAGAATAAGGACCTCAAGGAAGAGACTTAATTGAATCCAGAGCTGTTGGCAGTAAGGTAAGGAGTCATTGTATGTATAAATATATATTGAACTCAGGAGATCTGGGTAAAGGTCTGAGATCTATCATTTGGAATCATAGACCCAGAGAATTCAGTTTAACACCCACCCACTTGAAGCTTGTATTCTTTCTGCAGGAGATAGTAAAAATGGTCACATTTCTTTTTGTAATTCCTTGCTTTTCTTTTCTTCAGTTTTCTCATCGTAAAATGGGGGTACCCCCCCACCTCCCAGGATTGACATAAGGATCAAATTAAATATCACATTAAAAAAAATTTTGTACTTATAAAATGCAATAAAGGTAAGCCAACACTGTCAGTAAGGGAGGTCGTCTGCCTTGATCTCCAAAGAACCCTATGGAGGTGTCCTTCTATTACCTTTCACTACCTATGGCTCAAGAGAAGGGCTAGGATGAACCTTGATAGTTGTTGCTTTAGGAAAGTTATCTTTGATAGGTAGAGATGGACACAATCTCCATTTTCATTCTCACTCCCAAACTCACTGCTATTTGATACTTCAGAGAATAATAGATTTTAAACAGCTAGATGGCACAGAGGATAGAGTATCTGGCTTGGAGTCAGGAAGACTCATCTTTCTGAGTTCAAATCTGGCCTCAGATACTTAGCTGTGTGACTCCAGGCAAGCCATTGAACTGCATTTATCTCAATCTCCTCATCTGTAAAAAGAACTTAAGAAGGAAATGACAAACTATTGTATCTTTGTCTAGAAAACCCAGATAGGGTTATGAAGAATCAGCTGAAACAACCACAAAAAGAATATTAGTAATATAGAATATAACAAATAACAAAAAAACCACAAGAGAACAATAGATTTAGAGCTGGAAAGGGATCTTAAACGTTATATTTACTTTTTGTGGTGTGAATATATCCCCTTATTTTACAGATGAAGAAAATGAAGCTCTGAGAAATTGTGACATGACCATTAAAAAGATAAGTGGCAGAATTGGAAATTTGAATCCATGTCTTTTGAGTCCAAATTCAGTTCTAGTCACTGTACAAAACTGCTCAATATTTTAAGAACAGCAGTCTGTCTAATCAGAGCTCATTTTGTTGCCTAGAAAATCAGAGAAATAATCCAAGATCCCATATTCCCCTCATCTACCACCCTACTGTTCTCTCCAAATGAGATCAACCCATTTCTATTTAGACCCTTCCTCCCCCCATCCACTCTTATCCTCACCTTCTCCTCCTTTTGTTTCTCTACACCTTTTAGTATATTCACTCTTAAAAACAAGGCTTCAGACCCAGAGCTTCCCTGGTGTTAACAAGTAGTGTCCAGTGATTCTCAAGGGACTAGTCACATACAATCTAACAAACATGAGATTAACTGAATCCATTTCTAACATACCATAATGAAACCTCCTCTCTGAAGCTCATGCTTGGAGTTCAAGGTTTGGAGGAAAGCATTTGTGTGGAGAATAGTTCCAAATACACTCCAATTCCAGATTGGTCAAAGACCCACCTTAGCCCCCTCTCTACCTCAGCACAAAGAAATTGGTCTGCTGTTTCTGCCTTCTTGGTTCCCTACTGTTCTCTCATTTCTCTTTTCCAGTCTTAGTGCTGCAGTTTGAATTATCTTTTAAATTTGTCTCCTCCCTCTTCTTCCAACCCTGAGTGGTTACATGATAATTTCTTGTCTCTCTAAAGTTCTCTTTGTGAGTTTACTGTATCATCTTTAAAGTGATACATATAGATATATAAACTGTTATTAGTTTCCTCTTCCCCTCCCCTTTCATCCCATTCAAGCCCACTTTTAAATCTCTCCTCTAATCCTATCCTCTGCCCTCTATCTGTCCATTTCTACCATCTAAACCATCTTAATTTCCCTCTTTGTCATACTCTGCTTCTCATTACCCTCTCCTCTCTTTGTCCCTAAGTTTGGAGTCCTTCCCCAATGCTCACTTTTCCTAAGCAGTCATCTATAGACTTTCCCATAGAAAGGAAGGGAATTTGCTAATTCAGGGATCCCTGTTTAATTAAACATTTCCCAATTTGTTCTGCCTTCCCAGTAAATGTATTTCTGTTTGGCTATTCCAATCCAGCCCCCAGATTTCAAGGACAAGGTTCTTATCTAGTGATTTTGCCCAAATGGATGACTGACTGGCACTGTTTCATCCACGAGACAACTGTAGGGGTATCCAGAATACTGATACGCCCTCTATCAATCACAACAAATCCTTGCTAGATGCTTCTCCTCCAGTGTCCTGTTCCTTACCCTCAATGATCTTCCAAAGATTACCTTGGGCTAATGCTGAAATATGAGATTATAATTGGGACAGTGCAATTAGCAGCCTTTCAGTTTGTGGGAATAGGAAGAGGAAGAGGAAAATGGACCTTTACTTGAAAACGGGGCTGAAGGAGGTTCATATAACTTTGAGTGAATGGGTCTCAGAAGTTTAGCTGTTTATTCTCATGTGTCTTAGGGGAAAAAAAGATACTTAGGACTTACCCCTCATCCTGGGTGCAGGTGGAGTCTCTGGCTCCTGCTTCTGGAAGCAGGGAAGTTAGCTTTCTCTTCTGGTGTGCGGTTCTCAGGTTTGGGACTGTCCTGTACAGAGGATTTCTGACCACAAGATTTCAGCTCCTGCCTCCCTTCCCCACTTTCATGCCTCCTCCCTTCGTCCATCCCTAGGTCCCTCCCTCTCTCCCTCCTTCTTTCTCTGTCCTCAAATGAGCTCACCAGATGAAAGGATTGGAGTGGATTTTCCCTCCTTTGCTTGAAATATTGAGTGGACTGAACCTTGCAGTAAATGTATAGGTGCCAAGAAATAAAGGAGATGGCTGCATATCTAGTTCTTGAGCTGCAGATAAAGTAGCTTTCCTTTGAAACTGGACCCAGTATCCTGCTTCTTTCTGGCTCCAAGGAATAGGGAATTAACAACTGGAGATCGAAGAGCTTTTGGAAGAATTGAAGAATAAGCAGGCAAACAGCCTCCTCTCCATCCCTAGATTTTCTTCTCAGGAAGAGGGTTGATATAGAGGCTATTTCTTTTTGCAGCAACTTTCCCTTTATTAACTATCCTTCTGAGCAAGCAGAGGCTCAGTCCTTTTCCTGTCTGGAGGAATATGATTTAAAGGGAGATGGAAGAAAGAAGGCACAAAGTTGTGTTGTAATAAGTTAGCCTTCTTGTCTGACTCTCAACAGTGACAAGCAATTTCTGGGGCTGCAGAGCCCAGTTGGTGCCTGCTGATCTATTAACCCTTTTGGTGCTTGCTGAAGTTATTGCTTATGTCTGAGAATAGGATAAGGTTAGATTTCTTGAGTAGGGTGAAATGGAAGGGAATGAAAAAGTATCTGAGATTTAGGTGAGAATCATTGTGTATAACTGGAAAAAGCAATAGATTTGGAATCAGGGGAGCTGAATGCATGTACTAGCTACTTCTCCTAACTGTATGATCCTGAATAAGTCACTTCATCTGTTCTCAGTTTTCTCATCTGTAAATGGGTTGGATTAAACACTTTTAAAGGTAAGTTTCAACTCTAAAATTCTATAATCTAGTAAACTCTCTGAGAAAGTGTTTTCTGATTAGAACAATACAACTTAATACAGCAGGAGAGAGTGGGATTTCTACACATTTGGACATTAAATGAACATATGAATGAGATGCAAAGTAGCATTGGAATCTATAATTTTGAGGTCAAGGGGGGTAATGTGGCCATTTATGACTGGACTGCAGCACAGGTAAGGGAAGAACAGCCACAGACCATGGTTTTGGTTAGAGGCGAGAGGTGAGGTAGGAGAGACTCTCAGAGAATTCAAGTGTCTCAAGCCTAGATCAGAAATCTCAAGAAGGCAAAACTGGTTCTGGACCTTAATGTGAAATCTCAAATTCTGTTCCCTCAAGGGCCTCCATTAAGAAGTCTATGTAAATATTTGGAAGAGGAGTAGGTGGAAAGAAAAGAAATATGGAATGATAAACGAGCAATAGGGAAGCTAAGGGGAACTTCTTCCACATATATTATCTATATGACTATAGGCCTCTTTGGCCTCAGTTGCTTCATCTGTAAAATATGCATATTTCACTAGATGATTTCTAAGTTCCCTTATAGTTCTAAATTCTATGATCTCATAGAAGGAGAAAAAAGGATTTCTACTGGGGCTTTGTGCTAGTTATATGGAGTGCCTCTTATAATAGTTTCATGGACCTTAAAAATAGGTTTCCTTAACCCCTTCCCACCTTTAAGTTCAGGGTCCTCTATAAGTTGTTATGGAGATAAACTCTCCCAGTTAGTTTATAGATGACATCTCCCAAAGAGGACTAGACTTTCCAGCTTGAAGCTAGACCTTTGCCACGATGCTGTACTACCTCTTCATTTCTCCTCACCCCTACCCTACGTTTGTCTGGGGATACTCCAAAGTCAGTAAATACTGGGAAGATGGGCTAGGTTCTGTTTCTGATTCTAAGCTTAGGTTTTGCTGCCTCTAAGCTCTAGCCCTACTCCTGTTCCCAGGTGGATTGAGGGTAGAGAGTTGAGGTTGGGAGAAGGGAATCGTGGTGACTGCCTGGGCTTGCTGAGGGCCATTTGGAATAACTGCCAAAGAACCCTTAATGAGTCCCCCAAGGAAAAGCTTCCTTTATCATAAATCCAGGTCTTTTCTCATTCTGCCAGAGAAGGAACACTCTCTTGACAGCTGGTTGGCTCCAGGCCCAATCCATAGAGGTCTCTCTGAAAACTTGTTCTGCAGGGTGTTCTCTGAACTGGGCCACCCAAAAGTTTGGATATGTATGCACTTTATCATCTCCAGGAATCAATTGCCACCCAGCAGCACAGAAGATACTGTCTTTCCCCTCAAGAAGCTTCCTTCCAATAGATATTTGATAAGAGGAACAAATAATCCTCTCTATTCCATTTCATATGATACATTATCCTTACCTACCTTCTTAGGAATGATGATTTTTAGGGTAAATAAAGATTCAACAAATCATCAAGGACTTCCTGAAGGAAGTAAACTTCAAAGGATATCAAAGAAGGAACTCTGTCCAGCTACATATACGACTGATAAGTTCTCTCCTTCTGTCTGTCTCTGTCTCTCGTCTTTTTATCTCTCTCTCCCCATGTGTCTCTCTATCTCTCTGTCTGTCTCTCCTCTTTCTGACATCTTCTCTCTTTCTTCCATCACTCTCTTTTCTCTTTCTCACATTTCATTTCTTCCTTCTCTCTTTCACTCTCTTTCTCTTCCCCATCTCTCTTTTCTTCTTATTTTTTTCTCTCTCCCTACCTCCTCTTGAGGACCCCAGAGAATTATTGAGATAATGCTTGTGAAAAGACTTTGAGGTTTTTTTTATTTTTGAGGAAAGTGCTGTATAAACACAACAATAAGGAATCATTATTATTGATCTATCTGCACACTAGAACCTTTCCTAAACTTTTTTTTTTTTTTTTTTTTTTTTTTGCAACCCAGCTGCTACATTTCCTCTTTGGAGGAAGGTCTGGGATTTCTGAGAATGTGGGGCAAGAGAAAGGCCAAGAGGGTGGGGGAGAAGGCACTCTATTCTATTTGGCTCCTGCTGCCTGCTGTCAGCATCTAAAGATATCCATGGCTCTCTGTCCTCTCCACCCCCTCACCTGACCTTGTGTGTGTGTGTGTGTGTGTGTGTGTGTGTGTGTGTGTGTGTATGTGTGTGTGTGTGTGTGTGTGTGTGTGTGTGTGTGTGTGTGTGTTTGTGTAGTCACTTTCCTTGCCCTTGGCCCATCTCTTTTCACCTGTGCTTGTTGCTCAGGGAAACATGACCCCTGTTATAAAAATAAAGGCCACAGTTTATGCCTATGTAATAATTCATGCCTGCAACTCTTAGGGTTGCTTTCTGTGATTCAGGGTCTTATATTCTCTGGGAGGAGTTTGAATTGGTGGTATTGCATGCATGTTGAATGCACTTAGATGGAATTATAATTTTTCCATGTTGGGCTGGTCTAATTTGATGTTGCTAAGGCCAGAGGGTCTGGAAAGAAGGGGATCTGAATCAGCATCAGGAGCACTGGGAAGGGGAAAGGTCAGATGGACAGGTGGACAATTGGGACAGTGCAATTAGCAGCCTTTCACAATAGGATATACCTATTTGACCTATTTTATCTGGGTGCTCTGCTAGTTGGGATCCTTACAAAGGAATGGCCTCTAGATAGCCCTATCCTGTAGAGGCATATCAATTTTTGTCTAGAGAAGAAAATCAGGTTTGGAGGTGGAATTTTAAAGAGTTAAGAAGTTTTTAGGAGAGAATGAGGACAAGAAGCTTCAAGAGGAGACAAGTAGGTGGTAGTTTCCTCTATTGAACTGGAAGGAAAGAAAGTATGAAGAGTGAGGGTACATTAGAAAAGAAGAGGAAGGAAACTGGAGTGGAGGGGGAAGGATGACAGAGGGACTGAGACATAGATATAGAAAGACAGAGACAGGCAAAAACAGAGAGATAGTCATAAAGACAGAGCTAGGGAGCGAGAGCTAGAAAGAGACTGCAGCATCAGGACTGAAGTGATGAGGATTGGAGATATTTAACCAGATTCCCAACTGGAAAACCTTATGGGCTTTGGGTAATTGATGGAAGAATGTAATGAGGGCTGGAGACAGAATCAGGGGAAGGAGTTGTTTCTGAATTATCATGATGGGATGTTGAATTCTGGGACGCTATAATGAAATAACACTAAATTTCAGTTTATAGATTCATAGAAGGGAGAGCTTGAAGAGATTTCAGAGGTCCTCTATCTCAACCCTTTCTTTTGACACACGAGTAAACTCAAGCACAGAGGGAGGAAGAGATTTGCTTAACATAGCACAGGTATTAGGGATCAGAACCAGGATTTGAGTCCAGTTCATTTGACTCAAAATGTGGGTTCCTAGGTATTACCCTGAAGACTTGAAATAAAATTTTGTTTCTGCTGCTGACTAGCAGTGTGACCTTAGATCTCTGCTTCTTAGGACCCCAGTTTCTTCTTTTTGTAAGAGGAGGAGGGAGAAGCTGTATTAGATCTCTTGAGCTTCCTCCTTTTTGGTCTGCTATGAACATTTCAGTATTTGGCAGCTGACCAGGGTCTTGGCCATCCAATTATTGGTGCAGCTTGCGAGGTGGGAGGCGGTAAGAAATCAGGCAATGGTGCAGAGGCTGCAGCCCAGACACGAGATTCTGGGATTCCTAACAGTTGCTTAGGTTCAGAAGTCCCTGTTGCAGTTTGCAGCTGCCCCAGCAGCAACTTGAGTCCCTACTAGTCTGCAGAAGCTGGAAGATTCAGAAATGTGCAATGTGGGGAGTGTGTATCCTTTGCTGGGGTGGGTGTGGGAGAGGGAGAAGTCCATGATCTCTTCTCAAATCCCCCAGATCAGCCCCTTACAACACAATAAAACAAAAACAACTATCCGCCCCTTATATAACCCACAGCACAGGCCGGGATAGCTGCAGCCAGTGGCCCGGGAACGGAGGGCTGGGCTGCCCACGTGCTGACTGGTACTGCAGTGCAGGGATGGAGAGTGTTCCCTGTTGGCCCCTCACGGCGGCTATAAAGCCCCTTCTCTCCTTCATAAGGAAAGGGGCAAGCAGTCCCTTTCTCTTCCCTTGACTCCCTAGGAATGTAAGCCGTTGTTGCAAGGGTCGAGGAGGGTATCTAGAGAGAGACTTCTCGGACATTTGAGTCCGTGTCCTGAAGTCGCCGACTGCAGGCTGGCAGGTTCTCTCCCTCTTTCTTTCTTTCTTTCTTTCTTTTTTTTTTTTTCTCTCCTTTTCTCTTCCTCCACCTCCTCCTCTTCTTCCTCCTCCTCCTCTTCCAGCAGCATCTCCCGCAGCCGGCTCCAGGGGGCAGAAGGAAGCGCCTCTTTCTTTCCCTATCTCCTTGCTCCCCGCCCCCTCCTTTTCCCTCCCCTCCTTTCTCTTCCCCTCCCTTTCTTTGCTCTCTTCTCCGCGCTAACTTTGCCGAGCCCGGCCGGTGCAGAGCTCCGGTGGCTGTTGGGTGGCGGACTGCAGACGAGGGCTGAGCGGGAGGCTCTGTGCCCCCACTCTATACCTTCTCACTCTCCAGTCCCTGTCTCAGCTTCGCGCCGCAGCCCTTGCTTTCTCTGCACTCCCCGGAGAGGACAGGACGATGCCCGGGGCTGGGTACCAAGTGCCAACCGCGGCGACATGGTTGGGCACCGGGCTTTTGGGTAAGGTCGCCGGCGTTTGGTCTCCTCCAGCTTCCCCACTGGGAAAAGGAAATGGCACATCGAGTGAGGGTCGCCCGGCACAGAGTGGGTTTGGGGAGGGAGGCTGTCCGGCTACTCCCCATGCAGGAGCGCAGGATGGTAACGGTTCCTCTGACCACCTAGCTCCGACGCCTGCTCTCTCTGCGGACCGTGCCAAGGCGGCACCCGCAGACTTCTTCCCCCCGCACACCGCCCCCTCCCCGCCTGCCCTCTTCCCACCTCACTTCACTGCTGCTTCAGATACAGTGAGGCTGCACTTCGAACCGAAGAACTGGTGGGGAGGGGGGCTTTGGAGTGAGCACCTCTGGACACCCTCTTTCCACTGTCTTTGCGCAATGGAAGGGATGAGAAAGGAAGGGTGTGTGCATGTGTGCGTGTGTGTGCGTGTGTGTGGCGGGTGAGTAGGTGAAATTCTTCTCATTTTTAGAGCTGCTGCAACTTTATCTCAGTTTGGTTTGGTGGTCGTTTCCATGCACCAGCAGGGGGCTCCTCAGCGCCCCCCTCCCCTCCCCAACTTCTTTACTCCTGCACTTAAGAATCTCTGCTTTCTACCTGCTTCAGTGCCCACCTTTTGCTGATTTTTTGTTCCACTCCTGGAATTCAGGGTGGGAATAGGGGTGGGAGTAGGGTGGAGAATGGGTAATGAAGTGTTTCACAGAACACTTTGGAAGGACCTACCTCATGGAATCATTTACAATTCCATATTTCTTTGAGAGGAAAGCATGAGATTCTAATAATGAGAAATTACTTGTAAGATTGGAAGGAATAAGAGTGAATATTGGTTAATATATCATTGTATATAGTTGTGTGTGATAATTTTTATAGAGAGTGCCAAACTTTCAGTGATTATGGAATGTTATTTGGATGGAACTTAATATCCTCATAAATCATAGCTGGGCTTCAGAGTAAGCCGAGGCCTCTGCCACCTGACCGGGCTCTGTCCTGTGGAACAGATTGTGATTCCATTGGGCCGAGGCACTTAAATGGGTATTGCTCCTATAAACATTGACAATCGAAGTCCCAAAGGAAAGTGACCAGGATTTTTGCAAATATCTCTTGTGACTCTGGCCCCAGCCTGGAGTTTTTGCTGAAAGAGCGGGTTGATGTGCTGTTTCCTGAAATTCATTTATGTTGCCCCTGGTTAGGCTGAAGAAATCTGTTTTTCTTCCATTGCCTTTTGCTCTTTTCTTTAGGTACTTTGTTTCACAAGGAGTATGTCAAGGTGGGCCCTGAGCCCCTGAATTATGCTTTTAGAAGCATCCTACTTTCCATTGCAGGGAGCAGAGCTGTGTTTTTAAGAGTGCTCAGTCTAAGGTGTAGATTGTGCATCTTTTATCATCATCCTACATTAGTCTTAGCTTGTTGTGGGGGATCAAATACTGGATTTGGCATGAGGAAGATTTGGGTTAGAATTCAGGCTTTGATACACAGTAACTGCAAGGCCATGGGCAAGCTACTCTCCTTTCTAATCTCATTTTCCTAATCTGTAAAATGATACCTATTATATTTATGGCACCTATTTCTTAGTATTGTTGTGAGAATAAAATGAGATTATACATATAACGTTATTTGCATATTTTAAGTTACTACATCAATGTAAAATCTTATTATGGTTCTGATGAAAAGAGAGACACTGTCTTGAACAGCATTAGATTAGAGATTCCTGGGGGAAGGGAATAGCTGAGGCAAACATAAATCGTGACCTAAGTTCTAAAGCCAATTCTACTGGCAAGCAACGTTATCTAAGCGAGTCATCTAAACTAACTTACTTTCTCTCTCTCTCTCTCTCTCTCTCTCTCTCTCTCTCTCTCTCTCTCTCTCTCTCATCTCCAAAATGAGGGCATCAGATGCAGATGATCTTTTAGATCCCATCTGGTTCTTAGATTTTCTGCTTCTCAAGACAATCCAAAATATATTCATTAAGTACCAACTATATTATTCCACTTCTGTCAATAGAACGTAAGCTCCTTGAGGGCTAGCCTAGTACCTGGCATATAGTAGTTTTTAAATAAATGCTTTAAAAATGGAATTGAATGGAATGGGGAATCATATTGCTTTTGTCCCAATAAATTCTATATATGGTAACCTCACACTGACATATCTTAATAGTGGAGATTCTAGATCTTTCCATTCTTCCTATCTATTTTCATCTGAAAAGGGAGGGGGGTGGGAAAAGGTAAGAGATCCCTACAAGGGAATGTAGTTCTATGTAATACATTTGTACATGAGTGTTCATCAAAGGGAGTCTAGCTCTTCCAAAGATTGTTTTTGAAAGAGATCTAAATTAAACGTTTACTGAATACCAGCTCTCTCCACCCCACCCCCAAATCAGCAATAACCCTTCATCTCTTGGAGGTTTCATAGCTTCTGGTTTGATTTTCTTTTATTCCCTAATCATGACATCATTATTTCTGTCTTTGACTAAACTGAACTCAGTGGTGGCAGAAGCTGAGACTTATCTCAATTTATTATTTCTTTCAGTGTTCAATGTAATGCTTCACATATAGTGGGAATTTAATGTTTATTGAAACTGAATACATCCATGAAGAAAAATCCCATAAAAGAAGGGGTCAATTATTCTTGAGGTCTCAGATTTCTCTTTGACCTGAATTTTCACCACTTTATTGGTACCCCTAGCACTACATTTTTATCTAGGCAGCTTCTACCTCCACTGTATGCTTTAACTCTAGGGATACTCTAATTCTAATTCCTATTTGACCTAAGCTAAAATTACAAATCTTTTTTCCCCCTTTGTTTGTTAAGACTAGAGCAGAAATCTTTAAAAATTCCTTTTAAAAAGGAATCAAACATAGAAATAGATAGTTTACAAAGTATAAATTGCTTCTCCTAATAAGATTGGCTAAAGATTGACTTAACTTGCATATTTTCAACTTTCCTCTTCTTTCAATCCAAATGTGATATCCTATTCAAACAGTTCCCTTTCAGATGTTGGCTATTTCTCCTTCATTTCTCTAAATGGCATGCGAAGATTGTAGTTAGGAATGTTTGCACCCACCTAAGAGGACACTGTATGTTAGTGGGCTAGTGACTCTTTTCTAGGACAGTGACCTTTAAAATGGGTTCTTTGACTCTTTAGTGATCCCTGACCCTAATTTAATGAGTGAGCATTCAACAATGAAAAGATAAGTCACATCTCACCCTCTCCATGATAGTCAGTCATAGTATCTGTCTTTAGCACATCTCTATCCTATGGCATCAATTTTAATCTCATCTTTATCTTATCCTTTTTAAAATTTCAATTTTGCATTTTACAATGTGCATAATTAGTAGTATACTAGCACATGTATATAATTTTAGCGACAGTTAACATATTGTTTTAAAGTTTGCACTTTATGTGTGTTACCTCATTTAATCCTCAGACCTGTGAGGTGAGGTGATTTGCCTAGGGACACATAGAAAGGAAATATCTGAGATGGGTGTTCACTCTGAATCCAGTGCTTCGTCCATTAAGCCATGCTACCTCCCTTATAAACAAGTAAATATATATATATTGGGGGTACATGCATATATATATATATTTGTATTGATAGGGTTGCTGTATTAAAACAGTTTAGAAGTCATTGCCTTAAAAGAGAAAAAAGGCTTCAGTTTTCCAAAAATGGACCTTAGTATCCAGTTGGTCCAAAGTCTTCTTTTTACTGAGCTCCAAGGCTCAGAGACTTCTAATGACTTGCCCTAAGCTATTCAGATAGAAAGTAGCATAAACAAGATTTGATTCCAGGACCTCTGATTGCAAACCAACATTCATTCCATTATACCATTCTGCCTAAATAATACATTCATTATACCCACAATGGCATAAACCTATCCTATACCCTTAGGGAACACAGACTTTAATGGATCATAGATTTTAAAACGTTTAGTCTAATCTCTTGTTTTACATGAGGTGCAAGAGAAATAAAGTGACTTGTCCTAAATCACCCCAAGAGTAATGGGTTGAGCCACAATTAATCATATCAAATAGCAAAGCTCAGTGGAATAAGTATACTGATAGTTTAAAGTATAACTTGAAGAAGAGAAAGTGATTTTGTTCTTGGGAGGCAGGGGAATGGTTATGTGGGAGGGAAAGACAAGGGATGGATATGACACGCAGAAGGAGGGAAATTTCATGCCTCTGAATTTTATCTGGACATAAGTTTGGATGTAGATGGATATGGGTATGTCTTCAGCATAATAGAAAACTTCGACAGAGTGATAGAAAGATGATTTTGCAAAAGTGAACTATGACCCCTAGGGGACTTCCTTGTCAAGTCAAGTTAATAATTATTTATTAAACATCTTCTAATATCTGGCACTATGTTAAGCACTGGAGACAAAGAAAGGCAAAATAAATAATAAATAAATTAAATAACAACAAACCAGTCCCTTTTGTCAAAGAAATTGGGGAGACATTGTGTAAGAAGTTATTTATCAACAAGATATATCTATATCTATAGTAATCAATAAAGAAAAAGCACTAAGATTAAGGAGGGCTGGGAAAGGCTTCTTACAGCTGCTGAGATTTGAGGGAAGTCAGATCTGAAGATGAGGAGGGAGAGAGTTCCAGGGATGGGGAACAGCCTGAGAAAATGCTTGGAGTCAGGAAGGAGTTGTAGTATTATGTGAGAGGAACAGCAAGGAGGGCCGAGTCACTGAATTCAATCCTACCCATTTAGCAGATAGAAGAGGTTAAACCATAGTAGTGTGGTTTGATAAAAGTGATTTTAAAATTTAGGTCAGTAAACATTTATTAATTTTGACTAGGTGCAGAGCCTTGGGCTATTTCTAAGGGAGATAGAGACTTTATACAATCCCCTCTCTTAGTGGACATTAATCTAGTTAGAGGAATTTCCCTCAAAAACATTCAAGTATAATCTAAATGAACACATCATAAGTGAATTCAACATGTTCAAAATAAGATCTTTTCTGATGTCTGAGAGAGAAAGCTATTGACTAGGGAATTTAGATTAGACTCATGAAAACACATCCATTCCCCTCCATCCCCCCTTCAGTTTTAGAGGTTATGTAGGAATTTAAGAGGTAAAGAAAGACCTGCCACGTTCTGGATGGTCATAAAAGGTGGAGGAGGGAATCCTGTCACTGGAGCCAGGCAACGATCCTCATTCCCCACTTTTTAACAGCTTGAAGACAAACTGTTTTTCAGGAGCTTGGGTCCCCTTCTAAAGTATGTACTGGTAGTCATCTTTACTTCCCACCCCTCCTTTTTCTCTGGCTCTTTTTCCCTGATATGCTTAATTGCTATGATCTGTGTTTAATTATCACTTGCTAGGGTGTTATGTTGTATAAACCCCTTTCCCTTGGTATGTACTTATAAAGGATGAGCTTAATGAGGAGCCAATTAGGAGAAAGTGAGTGCTCAGCTCCACTTCAAGGAAGAAAAGGGAAAGGGCTGAATCAGACTGGAAAGGGGAAGAAGGTCCTCCAGCTTGAAGTTGGAATTATGGATTGTTTCTTATTTCTTGTAAGAGTCTTAGGGCTAGGAGAGCAAGGTTCCAGTGGGGGCCGCCGGGTATTGAGTGAAGGAGAAGGCTAATGGTCGTTTGAGAGTGTCAACCTTACCCATTCTGTAGCCTGAGGGAGAGAGGAGCCAGTTGTTTGCAAAGCTTTGTTACATGGTGAGTGTGTCTCGGGGCTTGTTTATATCCAGATAAAGCCCTTGGGAGCAGGCAGGAAGCAGGCAGGTTGCCTAGGGAGAGGTAGCAAAAGCCTTTCCGTTGTCTCTGGGTCCAGTGGGGCCTTCCTTGGCTTGGCTCTGCACCCCAAAGATCCCTTCCCCATCAAAAGTCCTGTCCCAAAGTCCTTGGACCCATTTTCTGGCTCCCAGTGATGGATTCTGATTCTCCTGGGGTCTAAGTATATTGACCTTCCTATTAAAGTCAGATATTTCTGCAGTTCTTTGAGGACTTATTTTTAAACTTGGAATAAGTAGGGATGAATCCCTTTTCCCTCCTCACATTCAATTCCTGCCTTCTCATCCTTAGTGATTTCTATGGGATTCTGAAATTAACTGCTGGGATTTTACTTGGTTCTCTTGATGGGGAAAGAAAAATGGGCCAAGTTTAAGACTCTTAGTGTACCCAGGCTGCCAATGGGATATCCCTTGCCTGCCTTAGTGTAGATGGTGGTGGTAATGGTAAGATTGATATGGTAACAATAATATTAAGTAATGACAAATTACAATCATATGACGCTTCCCTATCCCCCAAGTAAATGGAAAGCATTTGCCTACCCTTGTGTCAAATCACAGTATGTCCCTATAGGAATGCTATGCATTACTAATTTTTTTAAATTAAAAGAAATTTTTTTTCCTGAGGCAATTGGGATTAAGTGACTTGCCCAGGGTCACACAGCTAGGAAATGTTAAGTGTCTGAAATCACATATGAATTCAGGTCCTTCTGACTTCAGGGCTAGTGCTCTATTCACTGTGCCACCTAGCTGCCCCATGCAGTACTAATCTTTTTTTTTTAAATTTAATTCTATTTTATAATAACTTCTTATTGACAGAACCCATGCCAGGGTAATTTTTTTTTTTTTACAACATTATCCCTTGCACTCGCTTCTGTTCCGATTTATCCCCTTCCTCTCTCCACTCCCTCTCCTTGGCAAGCAGTCCTTAATATGTTAGATATGTTGCAGTATATCCTAGATACAATATATGTTTGCAGAACCGAACTGTTCTCTTGTTGCACAGGGAAAATTGGATTCAGAAGGTAAAAATAACCCGGGAAGAAAAACAAAAATGCAAACAGTTTACATTCATTTTCCAGTGTTCTTTCTTTGGGTGTAGCTGCTTCTGTCCATCATTTATCAATTGAAACTGAGTTAGATCTTCTCTTTATTGAAGAGATCCACTTCCATCAGAATACATCCTCATACAGTATCGTTGTTGAGGTATATAATGATCTCCTGGTTCTGCTCATTTCACTTAGCATCAGTTCATGTAAGTCTCTCCAAGCCTCTCTGTATTCATCCTGCTGGTCATTCCTTACAGAACAATAATATTCCATAACATTCATATACCACAATTTACTCAACCATTCTCCAACTGATGGGCATCCACTCAGTTTCCAGTTTCTGGCCACTACAAACAGGGCTGCCACAAACATTTTGGCACATACAGGTCCCTTTCCCTTCTTTAGTATCTCTTTGGGATATAAGCCCAGAAGTAACACTGCTGTATCAAAGGGTATGCACAGTTTGATAACTTTTTGGGCATAATTCCAGATTGCTCTCCAGAATGGTTGGATTCGTTCACAACTCCACCAACAATGCATCAGTGTCCCTGTTTTCCCGCATCCCCTCCAACATTCATCATTATTTTTTCCTGTCATCTTAGCCAATCTGACAGGTGTGTAGTGGTATCTCAGAGGTGTCTTAATTTGCATTTCTCTGATCAATAGTGATCTGGAACACTTTCATATGAGTGGTAATAGTTTCAATTTCATCATCTGAAAATTGTCTGTTCATATCCTTTGACCATTTATCAATTGGAGAATGGCTTGATTTCTTATAAATTAGAGTCAATTCTCTATATATTTTGGAAATGAGGCTTTTATCAGAACCTTTAACTGTGATGATGTTTTCCCAGTTTGTTGCTTCCCTTCTAATCTTGTTTGCATTAGTTTTGTTTGTACAAAGGCCTTTTAATTTGACATAATCAAAATTTTCTATTTTGTGATCAGTAATGGTCTGTAGTTCATCTTTGGTCACAAATTTTTTTCTGCTCCACAAGTCTGAGAGATAAACTATCCTATGTTCCTCTAATTTATTTATAATCTCGTTCTTTATGTCTAGATCATGACCCATGTTGATCTTATCTTGGTATACGGTGTTAAGTGTGGGTCCTTGCCTAATTTCTGCCATACTAATTTCCAGTTATCCCAACAGTTTTTATCAAATAATGAATTCTTATCCCAAAAGTTAGGATCTTTGGGTTTGTCAAACACTAGATTCATGCAGTACTAATCTTGAAGGATAGGATGGGACTAGAGACTGTAGAAATTCAGATCTGATAACCTCAGGGATGAATTCCCAGACTTGCTTTTCTACTCTGGGAGCAAATATTTTATTTGTGAAGCTCAAACTTATTCTTACTGGGGTCCATGAATTTTCCGAGTAAAAAACTTCCAGCTCTTGCCAGAATTTTTCCGTTACTAAGAGATGTACTCTCCTTTTCCCTACTTCAGACTAGACCTGGGCTCTAAAAGGGTCAGAAAGAGTTGCTGTTTACCATGCATACGCTGTAGTTATTCCATACCTGCCATAACTTTGTAAACTGAAAGGCTCATAGATTAAGAACCAGCAGAGACCTCAGAGGGACTCTGATCCAGTTCCCTTACTTTACATAAACCCAGAGAGATTAAATTATTTATCCAAAGTCACATGACTAGTATGGGGCAAGATCAGAATTTGAATCCAGGTCCTTTGACTTGAAATTGAGTTCTCTTTCTTCTCACAGCTTTTTACTACACAAAAGATGAGATAAAAGTATAACTGGACAAAACAAAAATGAAGCAAAGCAAAGCATTCAGAGCTTAGATTGTACACAGACATCCTTTTTAACTTGAGAAATCAATGAAATCTGGCCCAAAGTACAATTCCCTTCCTCCCTTTTTTGTGCATCAGTAATTAGGGATTCTCCTCCTTCTCATCTTCTGGAGTTCAATATTGCAATCCTTTTGTTGTGTTGGGTTACATTTTAGACCTAGCGCATCCAGCGTTTAGTGTCTGATTTCTCTATTCCTATGGAGATTCTCATCAATTCACTAGAATAATCCTCAATCTGGTACCCAATCATGATTCATAGTCTCTGAAAGAATTTTCTTTAGTGGAAGCACAGAAAAAGGTAATAAAAATGATCAAGGGATGAGGGCTATGCAATGATAATGGACTGGTAAAAATAATATAAAACATATTTCCATATTATCTACGTTGCAAAGAAAAAAAAAGGAAAAGACCAAGAAAAAACATAGTAAATAGAAAAAAAAAATACTTCCGTCTATATTCAGAGTTCATCAGTTATCTCTCGAAGGTGGTAAAGCATTTTCTTCAGGAGTCCTTTGGAATGGTCTTAGATCATTGTATTGATTAGAGTAGCTAAGTCTTTCCCAATTAGTCATCAATACACGGTAATTTCAAGAGGGAGACAGGGCTAATAATGGAGAAGGAGGGAATGAGGAAAAGCCTACTGAAGGACGCTGCACTTAAGTTGTACTTTGAAGAAAGCTAAATAAGAGGTGGAATTGAAAAAGCAGTATTTTCCAGAACTGGGGAACGACTTGCACAAAGATATGAAGATGTGAGATGAAATCTCATTTCTAGAGATAGAAGGTATAAAACTAAGATGAACCAGGAATTATCCACCATTTCCTGGAAAACTTGAATCACAGCATCTGAGAATTGGAAGGGACTTTGAAGGCCATCTAGTCCCATCCATTCTTCTACAACATGCTCAACTAGCCAATCCAACCTTTGCTTAAAGACCTTCAGTGTGAAGGAGCTTGCTTACCTATGGAAAGAGCATCCTATTCTACTTTAGGACTACTTTCATTGTTAGGGTGTTTTTCTATACCTCATACCTAAATCTGCTTGGAGGACAGCGTTTAGAGCACTGGTCCTAGAAGCAATAACAACAAATCTACCTTTCCCATACTTCCATACTTTTTGTACCTCCTTCTGGGAAAAAAAAAAAAAAAAAAAAAGCAAAACAAATCTAATTTCCCTTTTAAATGATAATCTTTCAAATACTTGAAGATGTGTACAGCTGAGGCAGACCTTCCTGATTAGGAGGGCTTCCTGATTCCCAAGACAACTCTCTAGTCGCTGTTCCACAAGATCTGACAAGTCTTCTCTTGTACAGGATAAATATCCTAACTTCCTTCAGTTCTTTTCACTAGATTACCAGCAACAAATTATATATTAATTTAATATTATTCTAAATAACTGACAGCCTCCTTGTGCCCTCATATATGTCTCCCAACAAGATGTTTTGAAATAGCATTTATAGGAATCTTGAACAAGTTAAAATGACACATTTCAGGGCTCACATTCTACTTTATCACTCTTAGACAATAATACTTGCTTAATCATTTTTCAGAATACCCCTGAAAATTAATCTCTTAAAACCAAGGAGACTCTTTTTGACTACTCTTTCCAACGGCTCATCTCCCTTAGCTAGTGACAGGTGACTGGAAATAATCAAGAGGATCACATCTCTTGGTTCAATACCCTAATCTTTTCAGGAAATGGGAAAGAAGAGTATTGGTTTTAGATAGAATGTAACTAATCCCTTTGGGCAAGGGAGAAAGGCCAAATGACCTTAAGTAGACTGGAGGTATTTCTAGTTCTAAATTTGATTCCCAGCCTTAATCCAATATCAGGGGCTTTGACTTTGTTCTTGACCTTTCACATACTTTCCTAAGAGATAAGAGTTAGGCTCAAGAAGGAAGGAAGGAAAGAGGAAAGAACAGAAGCAAAGAAGGAAGGAAAGAAGGAAGCAGAGGAAAGAGGAAATAAAGATGCAAGGTGGGGATGAAAGGAAAAAGGGGGGAAGGAAAGGAGAAAGAAAGTAAGGAAGAAGGTAAAGAAAGAAGGAAGGATGGAGGGAAAGAGGGAAGGAAGGAAACAAAGACAAGAAAGGAAGAAAAGAGGGGAGGAAAATAGAAAGGAAATAAGAAAGGAAGGATGGAAGGAAGAAAGGAGGAACAGAAAGGAGGAAGGGAAGGAAATAATTAAGAAGGAAAGGAGGGAAAGAAACAAGAATTTATTAGGTGGTTACTTTATACCAGACACTGGGTATACACATACAAACAAAACAAAAAACTCCAGCAAATCTCTTTTTTACCCATCAGATCCAGTCTGAAGTAGAGAAAAAAGGAGTTTATCTCTTAGACATGGTAAAATTCTGGGAAAAGTTGCTTTCAAGGAACTTGTTTTCTAATAGGGGGAACAACACACAAAAGGAACTCTGAAGAAAGGTGCATTGCTTTTGAAGTCCATAAGCTAGGAAGAGGATTTAAGGCCAATCTTGGACCCTCCACAAAAATGAGGAATTTGAAGAAGCTGAGGAGACTTATAGAGAGATATTCCAGATTGAGAAAGCTCCAGGAGTGGTTAGATATTTTAGATTGGGGCATTTTTTTCCTTAGAAATTTGACTAAATACTGAGTTTCTTTCCTTCAGTTTGGTCCAAAGGCTTTAGGATAATCTTAAAATGCTTTAAAAAATATTCCTAAGAAAAAGATGGAATGTTAGCACTTTGCCTGCTTCCGTGTCAGGGACAGGTCTTAAACTTAGGCCTTCCTGATTCCAATACCTTTTGGACTCCACATTATCATTCCTAAAATGTTGCCCTCAGAGCAGAAAATAATACTCTATATGAGGTGTGACAAGGGAAACTCTTGACTCCCTATGTATCTTTTAATTCAATTTAAGTTTAATTAGCTTTTGAGCTACTTTATCACCCTATAGACTGTAATGGAATTTGTCCAGTCATTTTTTAGTTGTATCCAACTCTTCGTGATCCCATTTGGTGATTTCGTGGCAATGATATCAGAGTGGTTTGCTATTTCTTTCTCCAGCTTATTTTTTAGATGAGGAAATTGAGGCAAACAGGGTTAAGTGACTTGTCCAAGGTCACTTAGCCAGTAAGGAAGATGAATCTTTCTGACTCCAGGCTTGTCATTCCATCCACTGTGCCATCTACCTGCCCATATGGCACTTCCAGTTCACTAGAAACTCAAATCTTTTTTAGACAAGTTTTTGGCTAGCCATACTTCTCCATCTTATAATTGTAACTGTTTTTTTTTTTTTTTTTTAAAATCTAATCCACATAGTCCAATTTAAAAATTCTTTATTTAAAGAAAGAGGCTACAGTCATTCCTTTCAATTCTCCCATATTGGCTTTGGCCCAGTGTTCTAGCTTGTCAGGAGCTCTTTGGATTCTTATTCTGCCATGTGATATGTTAACTATCTTTCTCAGCTTTAGGTTAGCTGAAAATTTGATAAGCATGCTGTCTATGCCTTTATCCAAGACGGGTAAAATTGTTAGCATAAGGGTAAGAACCAATCCCTGTAGGTACTTTTCTAGGGAACTGCTTGTAGGTCTACACTGCTATATAAATGACTGCTGTTTGTGTCCAGGCATTCACCCAGTTCTGAAATCACTTAACTATGCTATTAAAAAGCTAGTATATCTTCATTTGGTCCACATGAGTAGGAAGACTTGTCAAAGACTTTGCTAAAATTTAGGTAAACTGTTTTGTTTTTGTTCAATTAGGCTAACTCTTTCTTTGTGAGTCTACTTGGGGTTTTCTTGGCAGAGATATGGGAGTAGTTGGCCATTTTCTTCTCCAGATCATTTTACAGATGAAAAAACGGAGGCAAACAGGGTTAAGTGACTTGCTTAGGGTCACATACCTAGTAAGTGTTTAAGGCCAGATTTGGACTCAGGAAGATGAGTCTAGGCCCATCACTGTATCAGTACACCGCCTTAAAGTTGGGTGGACTCTAAGCCTGATGCAGTATACTTTCATATTTATAGGGAGAGAGATTTAGAATTAGAAGGCCATTCAGTCCTATCTCTTCATTTTACAGATGAAGAAACTGAGGTAAAGAGAAGTTTAAATGACTTGTCAAGGTCATTTGTGTAGTAAGTTGCAGTTCTTATTTTTATTACACATTACTATTTAATTTTTAATTATCTTATTGCCTCTGGGTAAGAGAGGGAATTGTTGTTATTCCTGATTTGTGGATGAGAAAGCCAGTTTATCTAGGGTCAGCCTAGATAGTAGATAAGAAATAGATAAGTAGATGGTGGCAGGATGAAAAGCAGATCCTAGTTCATTCCATAAGAAACACATGTACCAGCCTATCTAGTTAGTTGGACTTAACAATATGTAGAGAAATAGTAGTTGAGAAGGCAGAACCCTGAAGATTTATTTCCCCTCCCTCTCAGATTTGGCATATTGCTTCCCTAGATGTCTCTTTTATACCTAGTCACATTTCCCCTCATTTGTATTAATATGTGAATACTTCTCATTTCATGGCATAATCAGTCAATAAACATTTAAGCACTTACAATGTGCCAGGCACTGTGCTAAGTGCTGGGAAACAAAAAGAGATCGGATTTTCAAGGAGTTTACAGTTTAATATAGTTTCAGAAGGGACTTAACAGATTACCTGGTTTTATAGATAAGGAGCCTTATAGAGATAAAAGACTTTTTTCCTGGGCTAGTAAGAAGAATTGGGATTTGAAGTCAGCATCTTTTAGTCCAGCAAATCTCTCCACTGCACCATACTAGCTTCCAGAATTGGATTATAACCATCTAGACAGCAGGACCTGTTTTATTGTTAACCTCTGTATCCGTAATACCTACATAATCAATACTTGACACATAGTAGGCCTATAACAAAGGTTGAATTTGTTGAAAAAGTTCATCTATTGGATCTCAGAATTAATCCTGCCTGAAGGGACATGGGAAGGGCATCTAAGTTCCTGCTTTAGTCCCCCCAAGATTAGTATTTGGCCTTTCATTTTCAAGGAGTTCTCTGTCATTTAGAAACCATCTCTCAGCTTGTCTCTCTCCTCCTCCAGGCCATAGTGGAAACAGAAATGATTGGCTCTGAAAATCCTGAATGTATTATAGATAAGTCATCCACCTAAACACATAGGAGTCAGGCAGCAATATGCTCTTCTGCACTGAGACTCAAAGAAATTGCTTCCTCATCTTTAAAGAGATAGTGCAAACTCTATTGCAGTCAGTCACTCCAATTCCCCCTTTTTTCCTCCTGTTCTATGTTGTTAAGGGGATTGAGATGGTTTCCTTAGGATATCAAGCTGTGAGAAAGGAAATCTGGTCTTAGAATTGAGTACCTCTTCTTTTCCAGAAGGGTTTCTGTAGCTCTGGGATGCTCACCTAGGCCAGCCGGAACAGATCTCTTCCAGAGATGCAGCCATTATGGATTTTTAACTTCTCTAGCTCTGGGTCAGAAGGATGGTGGGGGAGAATAAAGGCCTCTTGTGAGAAGAGCTGAAGTCTCCTGCTAGAAGGTCATCTGTTAAGAGACAGCTTTGGACTTGTGTCTGAAAACAGGAACCGCGGGCGGGCCCCCCCCCGCGCGGCGAGAGGGGAGGGAAAAGGCTGCATCTTTGCCCAAACAGCATCATCTGTCTGTCTTCCTAACCATTCCCAGGTCCATTTGGGAGCAGAGGTGCAAAAAAGTCCCAGCCAGAATGTTGTAGATTTTTTATTTTATTTTTTTCTTTTAAAAATTATTTATTAGTTTTCACCATTTACTTTTAAAATATTTTGATTTCTATTTTTCATCCTTCTTTCTTCCCTTTATCCCTGCCCTTTCTCTAAGATGGCAATTAATCTGACATATGTTGTACAGGTATAATCATAATAAACATATTTTGTTGTGGATTTTAAAATTTGTAATATGTTTAACTAATAATAAAAGATACTAGGCAAAAAAAAGTAGTGTCCTGGAAAAAACATTGGCCTAGAAGTCAGGAAAGTGGGCATTTCACCTTTCTGGAGGGTGTGTATAGGGTTGTGGGGGCACGAAATGATGTCTAGGATGACTCATTCACTAGCATTTTGTAAAGGAACACAAAAGCAGCAGGATGCAAAGCAGATTTCTGCTGGGCAGTGGTTATCTCCCTTACCTGCACCAGTTCACATGTTTGTTCCAAAAGTATTTAAGAGCATTGATCTAAAACTGGAAGAGACTTTAGGTTACATCTAAGGTCCCTTCATCTTTGTTGTTCAATCAATTTTCAATTGTGTCCAATTCTTCACAACCTCATTTGAGGTTTTCTTGGCAAAGATGCTAAAGCGGTTTGCTATTTTCTTCTCCAAGAACTTTTACAGAGGAAGAAAGGAGACAAATGGGGTTGTGACTTGCCTAGGAGCACACAGCTAGTAAGTGTCTGAGGCCAGATTTGTTTTTTTTTTTTAAATTTAATTTTATTTAATAATAACTTTGTATTGACAGAATCCATGCCAGGATAATTTTTATACAACATTATCCCTTGCAATCGTTTATGTTTCGTTTTTTCCCCTCCCTCCCTCCACCCCCCCCCCCCAAGATGGCAAGCAGTCCTATATATGTTAAATATGTTGCAGTATATCCTAGATACAATACATATTTGCAGAACCGAACAGTTCTCCCGCTGCACAGGGAGAATTGGATTCAGAAGGTAAAAATAACTCGGGAAGAAAATCAAAAATGCAAATAGTTCACATTCATTTCCCAGTATTCCTTCTTTGGGTGTAGCTGTTTCTGTCCGTCATTTATCCACTGAAACTCAGTTAAGTCTCTTTGTCATAGAAATCCACTTCCATCAGAATACATCCTCATACAATATCGTTGTCGAAGTGTATAATGATCTCCTGGTTCTGCTCATCTCACTTAGCATCAGTCCATGTAGGTCTCTCCAAGCCTCTCTGTATTCATCCTGCTGGTCATTCCTTACAGAGCAATAATATTCCATAACATTCATATACCACAGTTTGCCCAGCCATTCTCCAATGGATGGGCATCCATTCATTTTCCAGTTTCTAGCCACTACAAACAGGGCTGCTACAAACATTTTGGCACATACCGGTTCCTTTCCCTTTTTTCGTATCTCTTTGGGGTATAAGCCCAATAGAAACACTACTGGATCAAAGGGTATGCACAGTTTGATAACTTTTTGGGCATAATTCCAGATTGCTCTCCAGAATGGTTGGATTCGTTCACAACTCCACCAACAATGCATCAGTGTCCCCGTTTTCCCGCATCCCCTCCAACATTCATCATTATTTTTTCCTGTCATCTTAGCCAATCTGACAGGTGTGTAGTGATATCTCAGAGTTGTCTTAATTTGCATTTCTCTGATCAATAGTGATTTGGAACACTCTTTCATGTGAGTGGTAATAGTTTCAATTTCTTCATCTGAAAATTGTCTGTTCATATCCTTTGACCATTTATCAATTGGAGAATGGCTTGATTTCTTATAAATTTCAGTCAGTTCTCTATATATTTTGGAAATGAGGCCTTTATCAGAACCTTTAATTGTAAAGATGTTTTCCCAGTTTGTTGCTTCCCTACTAATCTTGTTTGCATTTGTTCTGTTTGTACAAAGGCTTTTTAATTTGATATAATCAAAATTTTCTATTTTGTGATCGATAATGGTCTCTAGTTCATCTTTGGTCACAAATTTCTTTCTCCTCCACAAGTCTGAGAGATAAACTATCCTATGTTCCTCTAATTTATTTATAATCTCGTTCTTTAAGCCTAGGTCATGGACCCATTTTGATCTTATCTTGGTGTGAGGCCAGATTTGAACTCAGAAAGATGAGTCTACTGACTCTGAGCTCTATCTGCTGGGTCACCTAGCCACCTGTCTTACAGATGAGGAAAAGTTATGCCAGAGAAGAGATTTTCCCAAGAACCCATAGTCACAAGTGGCAGAGCTGGGGTGGTAGAGCATAAGTAAGGAGCACTTGGCTTTGGAATTCAAGAACCTGGGTGTTCATATGCTGCCTCTGCCATTTATTATCAATATAATCTTGGGCAGTCCATCTCTCATTTCCTCATTTCTAGTGAAGGGGCTACTCTAATGTGGGTTCCAGTTTTAAATATGTGGTCCTATGGAAATCAGTTCTGACAGTTCCAAATCTTTTGTAGTTCCTACATTTCCCACGCTCACTTTTATTGAACATCTTTGTGATCTATTAGACTTTCTTGGGCTTCAGTTTTCCTATCTGTAAAGGAAGGACATTTAAATTACATAGCCTTTTATTTCCCACCGAGTTATTAGATGTTCAATACCACATTCTTTTCTTCTCCTCCCTTTTCCTCCTCCTCCTTCTTTTTCTTGTTGGACAGGGAAAGAGGAAACCTAGCAAGGTTGATTCAGGCTGTGTAAGCAGGGATTGAAAAGTAAGGATTGTTAGAGTCTGGGATTGCCTTGTTTAGGGACTGAAACAACCCCCACAGCAAAACAAGGAGACACTCAAATCTGTCAGGGAAAAGAAGGGGAAAAGTCGGCAGCTGGTGGTTGGGGGAAATCTCTTGTGGGTGTCAGTGGCTTCAATTGCAATAAATTTCTAGCCACGGAGGCTCTCTCAGGGGAAAAGCTGCAGAAGCACTAGTTTGGGGGGATTTCTTGCAGATCATTCCAGGATCTTTTCTCTCTGACTTCCTAGTCAGAGATTGTTCACAGCGGTGGGGTCCCAGCTACAGTCCCAGGTAATAATCAAGTAGACCCAAAGATTCCCCAAATCTCTTCTGTAACCCCATAACTCGGTCTTTGCGGATTGCCCACGAGTAGTTTATAGATGACACGGATTTTGGGTCTGACTGAAGAACTCCTATTTCCAGACTCTGCACCTTAACACTCCCGAATTCAGAGCGGATAAACCAAACTTTGTCGGGGTTCAGAGGGCTGTGAAGATAAGTGCTCTGGTCTTAGGGAGTCTTGGCTGATAGAAAAAACGACTTGGTACAAAAGACAGAGCTCACAATTTGAAGCCATAACCTGGATTTAAATGCTGGCTCTTTTCCTTCCTTGCTGTGGATCTTTGGAAGAACCACTCGCCGTTTTTTGAGCCTCACTTTTTTCATCTACAAAACGGGGGAGTTAGATCATGTGACTTCGGAGAATCCTAGTTTTAACTCCAGAGATACTATAAAAAAGGGGCAGGGGCAGCTCATCCGAGCGGAAAACAAGTCTGTCCGGCTTCGGAAAGGGAATTCCAGGGGAAGGGCGAGTTAAATGTCAGCGGGAGGGCCTGTCTCGAGCCGGAGGGGGAGGGCGGCCGCCCAGAGCGCCTTTGCTGCAGGAGTCAGGCAAGGACAGCCGCCTCCACCTCCTTAGCCCGATGCAGGGTTTCACTGAATCAGCGCAGCCGGCGCGGGAGGGATTGCGCTGACTTGATCAATCCCCTTCCGAGGCTGGCGGGCGGCCAGCATCTCTCGGAGCTCGATGCGGCACTCAAGTAACCGCCCGGGATTCCGGGCAAACCCAGCTCGGTGGACAGCAGCGCCTAGTGCTGAGGGGCTTTTGGCCCGACCCCTGGGCACTGGAGCCCCGGGCTGGGTCAGGATTCCTCCCCAAAGGCTCGGGAATAAAGTGAGGTGTCCGCAGCCAAGGAAGATTGGGGGGCTTCTGCAAGGCCAGGTCCACATAACGGTTAGAAGTTGCATTCCTGATTTGCTTTCCATCCTCAGAGGATACTCTTCCCTTCCCTCCAGCCCTCCGTTTTTTTCCCTCTCTTTTGCTCCTTTTGTCTTCTTTTTCTTTCCTCATTGCTTCTCTTCTTTCTCTTCCTCCAAAAAACTCTATTTCCCCCTTTTCCTACTTTCTCACTCTCCTGGATTCCTCCAAGCATTGTGGGAAGAACCCGAGTTCATATGGTTGAAAGCTCCGATTACTTATTACCTGTGTGACCTTGCTCGGGTCACCTAATCTCGGTTTTGGTTTTTTAATCTCATACAACAGAAGAAGAACCCAGCCTGGGGCTCCAGTGCCTGGTGATCTTGTAGAGCAAGAGAAAATTTTAAAAACGAATGTTAAAAGTTGTTTTTTTATGTAATTGGAAAAAAATATTAACCATAACAACAAAAGAACTAGAAGGAACCTATGATCAAGGTTGTAATCACTAATAGCTTTGTGACCTTAGCGAGGCCACTTTACGGCCTCAGTTTTCCCATCAATAAAATGGAGATAATAATACTTGTATTATTTATCCAAAAACAAACAAAAAAATACATGTTAAGCCTTGGTTTTTTTTTTAAACCAAAGGTTATTATTATTTACTTTTCTCAGTTAATTTGGGAGATAGAATGTTGGACCTGAAGTCAGGAACACCTGAATTCAAATTCTGCCTCAAGTCACTTAACCTTTGTCACTTTGGGATCTCAGTTTCCCTATTAACATCCCTATTTCATTTATTATTCACAACAAATTTTCCTCTGGTATCTTTTCCTTTCTTTTTTTTTTTTTTTTTTTTTTTATCAATATAACTAGTATGGGTTTTCCCCCATGACCTTTATCAACAAATGTCCATTTCAACTAAAAGTATCTATATATAGAGGCTTAAGGTTTGCAAAACATTTTACAAATGTTATTTCATTTTGTTCTCACAACAACCTTGGGAGGTAGGTGCTATTATTATCCCCATTTTAAAGATGGGCAAACTGAAGTCATATGATTTGCTCAGAAGCAAAGATTGGATATGAACTGAAAGTCTTCTTAATTCCAGATCTTGAGCTCACTTCTTGTGCCTTTAGACCCTAAATATAAATCACTTAATATGTGCAGGGTTTTATGCTAAGTTTGGGGGTAGGTATAGATACAAAGGTGAAGAACAGTATAGCTCCCGACTTTATGGATCTTGTAATCTACTAAAGAAAAGACGAAGGCAAATAGCTATGAAACATGGCAGATTATCATGGCAGAATGACAGCACAAGGGCAGCCTTAAGTGCTATGAGAAATTTGAGGATGCTGAGATCTCTTTTAGCTACGAGGATTAGACAAGGCTTCATGGAAGAGGTGGTATATGAGCTGAAGGAAGGAAAAAAAGTCTTGCACAATTTCCTTAATATAGAAGGAACTGAGAAAGTGCCAGGCCCTGAGCTTTGTTGGCTATCCATTAGCTTTATGCCCTTCCTTAGAGATCTTGGCCTCTGGTCCCAGAGAATACTTTTTTTGGTTGTTGCTGTTTTCAAGTGACTTCCCTGCCCATGGAATACCACCCAAAGGCCTGGATCTTCCTGGGTTGTAAGATTTAGATCCAGAAAAAAACCTCAGAGATCATCAAGTTTAGGTTTTTAAATTTTAAAAAATTTAGTTACATTTTAAATTCTAAAATATTTCCACTTTTCACTCTTCCCTCTGCACTAGAAAAGACCATCATTTGATACAGATATATATGTGTATATATACATACACATTCACACATGTGTGAAACTATGTGTATACATATATGAGTATATATAAATGTACACATATATATGTATATACACATACATATACTCCATTCTGTACTTTTATTTATCACTTCTTTTTCTGAAAGTGGATAGCGTCTTCCTTTGTGAATCTTCTGTAGTTGATTTGAATATTCATTCTACTCAAAATGACTTAGTTGTTTAAAGTTGTTTTGTTAATATTTTTAATATTGTTGTTACTGTGTTCTCTTGGCCCATTTCACGCTTTATTATTCTGTGCAGGTCTTTTCATCAAAATTAACCCAGTCATCATTTCTTACAGCACATAGTTCTTTACTTTTTTTGTATTACAGACTCTTTGGAAGCTTGGTGAAGCATAAAGATCCCTTCTCAGAATAATGATTTTAAATGCACAAAATAAAATACAGAATCACAAAGAAAACCAAGTTAATGAAGATAAAGGTGTAATTCTCCCCTCTCCCCAATTCAAGTTGACTCCCTGAAATATCTTCATAGATCCCTAAAGGAGTCCCTGGCTCTTGGTAAAGAACCTTTAATTTAGTCAACTCCAGCATTTTAGATGAGAGGAAATGACTTATTCCGGGTCACTTAGATAAATGAGTAGCAGGGCCAAGATTGAACCCAGGTCTTCTGTCTCCAAATTTTCCTAACACACTATCTCTCATTGGGTAGACCAGTTATAATAAGACAAAGAAGAGGTGATAAGGACCTAAATGAGGCCAGTAGCAGCTTGTATATAAAAGGAAGGGTATAGACATCCAAATTCCCATACCAGCTAGGACATGAATTATGTATTTTCTGTTATGTATTTCTTTATTTTTAAAAGTGTATTTCAAGCCCTTTTGGCAGTCTGGTGAAACCTATGGACCCTTCCTCAGAAAAAGTCATTTTTAAAGTCATAAAATAAAACATATAGACTTGCAAAGGAAACAGAAGTTTATTGAAAATAAAGATGTAATTTTTTCTTCCCATCTAACTTACAGACTGGAATCTATCCATGAACATTTTGGGTTCTGTGGACCCCAGGTAAAACTTTTTATCTAAGGCAAAATTGTTGAAAAAGAATATCTCATTAGATATGGTGTGTGTGTGTGTGAGGAGTTATGATAGGAGTAGGAGGGAGAAATGAGCATTTAATAAGTGCCTACCACATGCCAGGTGCTGTACTAAGTGACTTACAAATATTAAATCATTTGATCCTCACACTTCTGTGAGCTAGATGCTATTATTAATAATTCCTATTTTGCAGATGAGGAAACTGAGGCAGAGTTTGAGACTTGCTACTAAGTATCTGAGACAGGATTTGAGCTAAGAGCTTCCTAGGAATAATGATGATAACGATGATAACATCTCCAAAGCACTTGCCGCCTGCCAGACACTGTACTTTACAATTATTATCTCATTTGATCCCCATAGCAACTCTGTGAGGCAGATGCTATTATTATCATCCCCTTTTATAGTTGATGAAACTGAGTCAAACAGTATTTAAGTGGTTTACTGAGGGTCATACTAGTAATGTGTGTATGAGGCAGCATTTGAACTCAGATCTTCCTGACTCTGGACCAGCTCTCTACTTATTTGTTGCCTGGGAGCCATTGGAAATAATTCTATTTGGAAGAAGGAAAGAAAGATGGGGTTAGACTGAAAAGTTCAGTTTTGGATATGTTAAGTTGGAGGTGCCATATGGGGTATTGTAGGTAGTTGGAGGCTTGGGACTGGAGTGAAAGGGAGAGAGTGAAGTGGATATAGTCATCTGTATTGGGGTGATGACTGAAGTCACGGCACGGAATGAGATCATTCTGGAGTGTAGACATAGACATGAAAATGGGCAACAGTTCCTACACGTAGGGAGTTGGAGGAGGAAGATGAATCAGTGACTGTGAAGAGACTGAGAACGAACTTTGCCTTTGCCCTTTTTTCTTACTCTGCTTTTAAATTTGGGGTTTGTGTTTGAGGGAAACACCTGGGAAATAGCATCCTATTTGTCCCAACCACCTCCATACTCCGGGAAGCCGGATTCCAATTGTCGGTCCGGCTGCGAGTCTTGTTTATTTGGGTTGCGGCGACCCCTGGTGGCTATTTTGAAGACCAAGTCAGCCCATTGTGCCTAAAACACAAATGGAGAATAGGATTTAGCTCTTAATTGTTAAGCCCTTTCTTGGGAGACAAGTCTTCTGGACTATCTCCTTGTTGCTGAACAAGGCTGCTGATTATTTCCCGAAAGCAGAGAAGTTGGTCCATGCCTTTTACCCATCTTCTGGGATGTGAGGAGAGTTGTTTGGATTCTGATTTGTTGGAAGCAGAGAGGTCTCTCCAACCGTGATTTAGGGGTGAGGGCTTCCTTGGAAAGGACTTTAGCAGTCAAGCAGTCACCTAGGGGAATATTCTGCATGAACCTTCCCTACAAAATCCCCAAGACTGTCTTAACAACTCCAAAATGAACTATCACATGAGCAGCAAACAGTTCATTCTGAATGATTAGAAAGCAGCACATCAAAGGCATTGTAATGTAGCCTTGGGGTCAGAAGAAATGGATTCAGTTGCTGGCATTGTCCCACACCAGTGGTCCATTTGGGGGAGCCATATGAACATCCTTGGGTTTCAGGTTCTTCATCTGACAACGGTTTTCTTGATTTCTGGATTCCCATTCAGCTCCAACGTTCTATGGAGATTATTCCTTACGTTAATCTGCCTGGTTATTTTATTTTATTTTTTTTTTACCTATTGGTTCTGGTCTTTTCTGTGAAACATAGTGCTTTTTTTTTTAAAAATAAATAGGAGGCACTTAATAAATACTTAACACATTATTTGACATGACATAATCAAGTCTAGATCTTATCTGTATCTATCACTGCCAGGGATTATCTTTTAGAAACCCTCCCTGAAAGCCCCCCCATCTAACAAATCTCCTGTGTGATTTTTGGAAAGTGAGTCTAAGCATATTTTTTGATGTTAGGCCAGAAGACAAAATTTCTGGCATTTTAGACTAATGGTATTTCCCAACACATGTAGACAAACCCACACCTACCCTCACACACTTAGAAGAAAAATACCCCAAAGGGTAGGTTGTTCAATTTCCAGAATCATTAGTAAAATCTCTGACTGTCCTTTGGTGGAGTTGAGCCTCCACTATGATTTTTTTCTTCCTTCTTTCCTTAGGTATAGCTTTCATCCTGTTCCCTTGTTCCCTGACACTGGAGGTGTCTGTGGGGAAGACTGCCACCATCACAGCTGTCAATGGAACAAATGTCTTGTTGCCTTGCACCTTCTCCACCTGTATGGGCTTTGAAAACCTCCATTTCTGGTGGACATTCAATAACTCAGAGGAATTCAAGAATGTGAGTATCTTTGGGGCAAGAGAGGAGAGGGTAGGGGGGGCAGATGTAGAGATTGGAAAGGAGAAGATGAGATAGATCCCTTTCCTGCTCAGTTCTCCAAACCTTCCAGGCTTGGATATGGGACATACTGGAATTTCTCATTCCTCTGATCAGTCCTTTTATTCTTTTGCTTTCTCATGAGTAAGGCAGACATTTGTCACCATGGTTATCAAGAATGAGGTACTTTCACCATATTTGCCCAGTGCTTGAGAGGAGGGTCTGAGAAGATAGATAGAATCCTGTAACCATAGCGTTTGCAATAACTTTAAAGTTGTTCTGGTTCAGTTTCTGAAAACTTTGGTCCTGGACAAGATGTAAACAGGTTAGGGTTTGAGTTAGGTAAATAGAGTAATTTTTATAGCCTGTGTAGTCTCCATCTCTAGAATCTATCTGTACTAGTTTAAGTAAGTGATTGTTCTGTCGAGAAACAGAAGGTTGGTTGCTAAGATTTAGATTTTTCTGACTTTTCTTTGTTTTGGGGCACTTTCTCTTTTTTCCTCCACCTACCCACAGCTGATTGATGGGACAGTGAAGAATGAAAAGTCAGAACCAAAGATTAGGTCCAACATCGATCCAGCACGCATTGAGATGGCTGGCTCTGTCAAGGAAAAAAAGAACAACATCTCGATTTTGATTCTTAACCTAGAGTTCTCCGACAAAGGAAAATATACTTGCCGCGTGAAGAATCCTAAGGAGAAGAACGCCCAGCATGAAGCTACTATCTCTCTCATTGTTGTTGATAAGTGTAGGTGGTGGGGATATGGGAGGTAGAGCATTTGGGGGAGATGATGGGAGGACTGAGGAGGAGATGTTTACATGTTTTACATTTTAAAAATCCCTATCCTCAGAAACAACCTTATATACTTAGAATGAGTATTATTGGTTTCATTTTAAAGATGAGGAAACTCAAGCTCAGAGAAGGAAAATTATTGTCTTAAAGTCATATTATTGTGCATAGAATGGTCAAATCTCAAACTTAGATTAAATTACTAAATTTGAAGTCAAGGAAAACTCGGTTCAAATTCAGCCTTGTACTTACTAGCTGTGTGACTGAATCAGTCACATAATATCCCTTAGCCTCAACTTCTTCATCTGTAAAATGGGGATAATAATGGCTCTTATCTCCCAGGGTTGTGATGAGGATTAAATGAGAGGACATTTGTAAAACATTTTGTAAACTTTAAAGCATTATATAAATGCTAGAAAAATATGCTACATTTATGAGTGTTCTGATAAATATTTAATAGCCAGCTCTCTGAAAAGCATGACACACTTTAAAGTTTAATCTGCATTATTAAGAATTTCTTTATTGGGGCAGCCAGGTGGTGCAGTGGATAGAGCACTAGCTCTGAAATCAGGATGACCTGAGTACAAATCTGATCTCAGACATTTAACATTTTCTAGCTGTGTGATCCTGGGCAAGTCACTTAATCCCAGTTGCCTCAGCAAAAACCAAACCAAAACAAAAACAAACCAGAATTTCTTTATCACTTTACTAAGTCTAGCCATTCAACAAAACAACAAATCAAGCCCCGATTTGAAACATTTGAAGGTATAAATGCTCACAGTGAAAATCTGGAGACAATAAGACTTAGCTCTAGCACCTCCCTGACTATAATGGCATTATGTTTTTCTCTTATCCTGGTCTTAGCATCATCCTTTCTAGTAAAGAGAGTAAGGGACATGTAGGATGTTAGAATTGTAGCATATTCGAGCTGATCTAGTCCAATTCCATCTTCTCATTTTATGGATAAAAAGACAGACGTGTATACAGATAGTGGCTGTTATTCATTTATTTGGCATTTATTGGTTCTGTGCCTACTATGGTCATGGTATTACACTGGTATTTCTAATTACTCAGTTATAAGTAAATAATTAGAAATTAATGTTAGGTCCCACCAATTCACTAAAGTAGAAACCAATAGTGGGATAATAGAGAATGATGTCAATTCTTCAGTATCACTGTGGCTTAAAGGTTTATTTGATATAAGTAAGAACATTGGCCTGGGATCTAGGAGCACCGAGTTCCCTTTCCAGCTCAGTCACTAATTAGCCTCATCACCTTGGGCAAGCCTCTTAGCCCCTATGGACCTCATTCTAAGACATTCTGGCGCTGTAAGGGACCATAGAGATTTATCTGGTTCTTTCCGCTCTTAAATAAATAGATTAGGAACTTGGTGATGTTGATATAGATTCTCTGTGCTTTATGACATGTTAGAGTCATGAGGAACCTTGGAACTCATGTAGTTCAACTCCAGGATTTCCCATATGAGGAAATGGGGGCTGAATCTATAGCTATTCCAGTATGAGTCAACCTGATTCATCTGATCTCATGTAATCCACGACCAGTGTTTTATCTTAGCATTGGAAAGGACTTTAGGAGTCCTCTAGTCCAATTAATTCCTTGTGCTCTACTATATATCTAGCCAATGGTCATTTAATTTCTGCTGGGGAACTGAGAACCACATTGTACATAATAAAGTATTACTTGTGTAGTTCTAGCTCTTAGCATTGTAGATGTTTGGAGGAGGGAAACATAATTGTGGGCTGAGAGTAAAAATCTTTCATAAAGGAATTGGGACTTATGTGCCTTCAAGGTTGAGCAAGAAGGTATAGGTAAGGGACAGGAAAACATTCAGGCAATCCAAGTTATTAGAATGCCAGATTGAAAGCACACACACACACACACACACACACACACACACACACACACACTGTTCCACAAAGAAAAACACTTTATAAAGTCTTTAAAAAATTGTTCAATCAATCTATGGTGAGTCCAAATGCATTATTTTTAGATGATGCTATAATGGCATATTCGTGTCACAGATTCCATTAATTAGTGTGGATAACAGAATTAATTCTAATCAGGTTCTTATTGCTATGAGGTACTGAACTGAGTTATACAGACATAGTTCCTGTTCTTTTGGAAGTTTCTATAATAATCTAAGATGGAGAATAGACAGGCTGAATAAGCATCAGCTGAAGACATTAATAAGATGCAAATAAGTAATTTTACTATGTACAGAGAGGTCAATGAGTGCACATTATGGAGTAGTTAGAGGAGAAAATTGAACATTTAAACAAAAAGAGGCTGGAGGGGATTAGAGTCTTCTCTTCCAGATAGTTTTAAGGAAAACTTTCCAGAAGAGCTAGAATATCTATTAAAAATCAATTGACAAGTATTTTATGAATAAATACTAACTAAGCATAGTTAAGGTCGCTTTTGAAATCATATGAGACATAGATTTGTCCTTAAGCAAATTCCCTTACAATGTAGCAAGGAAACCAAGGAAGAAAACTCTAGGGAATAGAATGATGATATATAAAATTATGCACTGAATTATGTCATCAGAAGAAATTGGTAGTCATGGAAAAACAGTACTACAGTGAAATTGAATCTCAAGGACAAAGATATGAGGGTGGGAAGTAATACACGAAGTAAATGGAGGTGGCCCAGTCTAATGGAAAAAACATTATATTTGGGTTCTGGGTTCCAGAATGATATGGGTTCTGGTCCCAGCTCTGTCTGTATTTGGAAATTTCCCCCTTCCTCATCTCTACCTCTTTGAAAACCTATTATTTTTGAAAGCTTAGCTCAGGTGTTATCTCCTATGTGAAGCCTTTCCCTGATTTTCCCACCTTCCCCACCTGCTGGGGATCTTCCCCAGGAAGATACTTGCTTGTATCTTCCCCTTCTCCCATTAAACTGTATTTATTTTGCATATACTTGAATGAATAAATGAAAAAGCATTTGTAAAACATTATGTGCCAAGCCTTGTGCTAATTGCTAGAGATATAAAGGGATTCAAATAGAAAAATGAGATAGGTATTGTTCTCAAGAAGTTCAGGATTCTAATCAAGGGAGACAACTGCAGATATCATGGAAAGGTCCAAGAGTCCTTAGGATGAGGGCCAGATAGCAATACCTGGGGGTCTGCAGAGAATAGCAGCATGGCAAAAAGTAATACCTGTGGTCTTTCACCATAGTTGATGACTCCTGGCTCATCCCAGTGGTGTGAGTGGTCACTTGGCAAGGGTTGGTGGTAGAAGAACCTGGTCCATCACTTTTGGGAAAGAAGGAGTGGATGTAATGATTGGGGTGCAGTGGGGCCTCTGGGCTCTTTCCTGAGGCTGTGTGGAGACAAGGGTTTACCATTTAGCCCAAAGGCTAAAGTAGAAACCAATAGTGGGATAATAGATAATGATGTCAAAGGCAAAGAAAAGGAATCATTGGTAAGAAGGCTGTTGGGAAAGGGCTACTCTTTTTTTTTTTTTTGCTGAGGCAATTCGGTATAACTTGCCCAGGGTCACACAGCTAGGAAGTATAAAGTGTTTGACTCAGGTTCTCCTGACTCCAGGGCTGGTGCTTTATCCACTGCATCATCTAGCTGCCCTGAAAAAGGATACTCTTGATCCTTACTCCTGCTATGTGCATGTTTTCTTCTATAGAAAATAAACTACTTTGAGGTAAGGGTTATTTAATTTTTGTCTTTGTATTCCCAGCACATAGTAGATTCTTGATAAGTACTGGTTGATTGATTGATTATGATCATGGCATATAAAGCTGTACCATTGTACCCTCTGCCCCTTTTGCAGCTGGAGAAACTGAGGTCCCTAGAAGTGAATGCAGGTATTTTCATTCAAAAGTCAGTCCTCTTTCTAGTTCACCTCAATACTGTTAGCTAGCCATGGGATCTTGGGACTCTCTTATCTCTTAACTCTTTCTTCCTCTCCTCTTCTGTCCTCACAGTGGTGAAGGTAGACAATACTGTGACAATCATCATCCTCTCAGTTGTGGGTGGTCTTATCGGACTTCTTATTGTCATCATGTTGATTAAGAAGTTCATTACTTTCATCATTAAGAAGACCCAAGAGAAGAAGTGAGTTAATCAGCTTCAATGTTCTTTATTCCTATTCTACTGACTCCTGCTTCTCTATTCTCCCCATCCCATCATCCTTACAATAGTTCACTCTCATCCTCAATTCTCATTTCATTCTTTCTTAATCTGTCTAGTAATAATAATAATCTGTACATGTAAAACATTAAAATCTGAAAGGAGACTTTGAATGCATTATTCCATTTGATCTTCACAGCATTCCTGTGAGGTAGGTGCTGCAGGTTTGTTTTTTCTTATTCTTACAAATGAGGAGACTGAGGTTGAGAAGTTAAGTGATTTGCCTGTGGACATGCTATCTCTCCCTTGTTTTATAATCTTTCCTACATCTAACCATTTTCATCTTCCCACTGACCTTCCTTTCTTCCCTTCTGTTCTCCATCAAACCCTTTCTCCCAAATCACTCTTCTTTTATCTATTCTCCTGCATCTTTGACTATTCATCTCTAATTTTCTATTTCTTATTCAACTACTATATGCTATCCACCTTGCTTTTCTCATCTGATCATCCTTCTTCCTGACCCATTCGATCTTTCTCCCATCCTCCTTTCATCCCATAATATTTCTCTATATCTTACTAACTTTCCCCATTTTGCAATCCTCTCAGGTCCTCTCTCATTTTGTTCTATCTCACCTTTATTTTACTGTCCTTATGCTTACCCCATTATCCTCCTCATTCCATTGTTCTCTTCCATTCCGCTGTTCTTGTTCTCATTGCATCCTCATTGTATTCATCTTGCTGTTCTCTCGCATGCTACTGACTTCCACCTTCTCACTAAGTTCTGATCTTACCGTTGTCATTCTCATTTTCTCCATCCTACTGTCTTCACATACCTCCTCCTCCCTATCACACCATCTCTTGTGCACATATTCTCTCCAGTCACACGTGCCTTCTTATACCAATTATCAAGTCATCTTCCTCGACATACCTCTCCCCACTCTAGCTTCCTCTCCCTTCTTCCCTTTTGCTGGCTCTAAGGAGACTGGTGATGGGAGACTCCTTTGTCATCAGTATTCTCCAGTAGTTTACTTTTTTTCTTTCCCCGGGGGACATGGAAGGGGTCAGGAGAAGAAGGGAGGGTGGCATGGTACTGGCGTTCCTTTCTCATCTCCCCAAGGGCCTCATTCCTGGGCACATCTCATGAGTACCATTGTCCTCTCCCACATTAATGTGATGTGATGATATGGAAGAGCAGGGAGGGAAGGAGGTCTCAGGGCTTGTATCTCACCTGCTTTTTCACTGTGTAAGTGATTAGAGCGTGTCCTTCTGCATCACTTAGTAGTTAGGTAACCTCTGTAAGTTGCTCAATCTTACTAAATCTTAGTTTCCTCATCTGTAAAACAGAGCTAATAAAACAAAATACTCTTCCTCCTTAGTTTGCAGGTTTATTAAAGTGCCCTAGAGATGTGGTGATATTATTATTACTTTCATATAGGCAAAACCTAGTGGGAATTATAAAAAGACTTTCCTAAAACAATTATAGCTGTCCAACAATGGAAGGGCTTCTGCGGGAAACAATGAGCTCCCTCCCTGTCACTAGAATTGCTTTTCTTTGTTTTTTTGGAGGCCATCTGAGTTAAGGGGCACACGGCTAGTAAGTGTCAGGTTTAAATCCAGGTCCCCCTGAGTCCAGGGCCTGTGCTCTATCCGCTCCACCACCTCACTGCCCCTTCACTAAAATTCTATAAAGAGAAAGGGCGATCCTGGGAGGGACGTTCAGAACCAAGCACTGGGAGTGCAGAGATCCCTGGGAAATGATGAACCAGGGCAGCCTGGGAAGTTGATGATCTCCATGGTCTCTTGCAATGCTGAGAACTATGATTTTTGCTTTTCCAGGAAGGAGTGCCTCGTGAATTCATCAGGGAATGACAACACGGAGAACGGAATGGCTGGCTCCAAAGCAGAGCAGAAAGCAACACCAAAGCTGTAAGCCTCTGGCCTCGAGGCCCAGGGGGACACTGCAGTCAACACACAACCACAGAGTCTCTATTTTTGTTAACAAAACTGATGCTTGGGCCGTGTCTGTAGAACCCACGTGCCTGTGCTGCCCGCCGCTTAGCTCAGACTGGAATCCCCAGGGATGGGGAGCAATGGGGCCTACGTAGACCGGCTCCTTCGGCTGTCACCTCTCACCCTTTTCTCCCTTTCTCCTCCTTACAGGGATGCAGATGAGTCAGACAAAGAAGGAGAGAGGGGGCTGGTGAAGGGGTGGTGGAGGAGTGGGGGACTCAGAGAAAGGATGCATTACAAAGGGGCTGTTCTGAGGTTGGGGGTGTGTGGATGAGGATCTTCTCTTGCAGTCACCCGTCTCTACCCTCATTGTTCTTCCTTAATTTTTGAGAATCCCTTCCCACTGCACTGGGAATGGGCAGAGCTCATGCTCTGGTCGGGTCCCATCCCTTGTCTGACCTGCAGGCCTGTCCTCCTGGTCAAGGCAGGACCATGGCCAGTTCATTGGGAGCTCCAGTTCTGGATCTCCTTCTCACCAGGTCCCATCCCTTTCTTTCCATAGCAAGAGGTGTCATCTTGCTTAGGGTTTTGAGTGCCTGTGTTCTTTTTGCCTCCTTTCCCCCTCTCACAAAGCTCCCACTGACCTCTTTCAATGGCTTCTTCTTTCCCTCATTCCATTCACCCCCTACCTCCAAAGGCCCGTTCAGCCCCCACATGCACATAAAGGACTCATATTCTCTGGGCTCATATTCTCTGGATACATTATGATTCTTCCTATGGAGCTGGGGTGGGGGAGACATGGAGGAGTTGCTATGGGTGCCATGGGGGCATTTGCCACCCTGAACACTGGATTCTGGGGATGAAGGTCAACTGAACAGGATTTATCTTTGTTTTGTGTGTGTGTGGATACATGGGTTAGAGATGGGTCATTTGACGCTTTAGATGTGGGACTTTGGGGGTCGCTCTACCCTATTTTGTAAGGTAACTGGTCTACTCTCACCCAGGCCTGCAGCCCCATAACCAGTTGGAGGAGAGGTACAAGGGGCATTCTCTCATTGCCTCAGGTCTAGTTCTCTCTCAAAGATGGGAAAGTTTCATTTCAGAGGCCTGAGTAAGGAGTTCTGAGCAGGGTCACCCTATGCCCTGGGTCATTGGGTGGTGGGGAAAAGGGAGAATCCTGGCTCTTTGGCCTGAACTGATGTCAGGTATCAAACCCTTTCTCCTTTCTCTAAATCTGCAACTCAGGGGCTCAAGTTCCTATGTTACTGAGAAAGAACTAATCTGGACAAGGACAGAGACTTTTCTTTGAGTCCCAGCTGCCTAGGGGACTGGAAGCTCTGACCTAGCCTTAGTTCCCTGGTGCCTAAATTCCCCAATTGGGAAAGGCCATGGCCTGTGCCCCAGGCCCACCCCACCCACCCATCCCTGGGAGCCCATGTCTCTTGGCCATGGCAGGACTATGGCTAATTCATTGGGAATGTCTTGTCCCCTTTCTCCAACCTCTTGTATCCCTTTCTTTTCCTTTTTGGAGAAAGATTGCCATGTTGCTGGTGATTCTGAGGTCCTCTCCCACTCTTTTGCCTACTCTTCCTTCTACCTGATGGTCTATTTCCCCCTCAGCTGTTCATTTCTCCCCAGGATGTTTAGCCCGTGCATGATCCCTAAGTAAAGGGCTAGAAACTCTTTCTGGAATCTAGAATTCCAGAATCCTCCCTCTCTGGTGGCAGACTTGAGAGTTTTCCTTCCTTCTGTTGAAAGAGGCTTTGGGTTTGCTGGCTACCCCTTCCTGCTTTAGCTCAGCCTCCCTTCAGGGTAAGGATGGACCTAGGGGAAGCACATCCACAATTATTATTATTTATTATTCTTATTTTGCTGTTCTAAGAACTGGTATGCACTTCCCTGCAAATGGGGGATGCGTCTGTGCCTTAGACCCTTGGTATTTCCCCTATTTCTCCTCTCAGACCAGTGTTTTCTGGGAGACAGAAAGTTGCAGCTGACTGAGAGGCAGGGAAGGGTCCTCCAAGCCCGTTCTGGCTCACACAGAGGGCTCCCGGGGAAAGGAGGAGCGAGGTGGGCATGGGAGCTTGTAATCAGGATGATTCAGCTTGGTCCCTTGCCAGTTTACTTAGGCCTGTGGTGCTTCTGGTGGGAGAACGGTTTGAGGGGGATGTGGTGTGGGAGTGACTGGGGCAGTAAGGGGAGGTGGCAGTTGGGTTCTGAGAATCCTTATGACTGTGTCTCCCAGCAGTAGGCAGAAGGGCCCGATTAAGGGGGGGATGTGATACAGTGCTATGTCACGGCACCAACACAAGCCAACTAACCCTGTTCTGTCCTCTGTGGTGAGACTGCACCTGGTTGTTTCATTTAGGTTTCCTAGGCTCGATTTCCATGGCTTTCCCAGAAAGAGCCTGAGTTTTTCTTATTTCATTTTCACCAATCAGGTACCCATGGTGGTTGCCTTGGTACCATGGTAGTTTCCCCTTCTGCAGAAGAGAAAGGAAATAAAATCATAGTGTTGGGAGGGAGTAGCTGGCTGGCTGTCCTCAGGCCCACTTCTGGCAGGGGCCTGTGTCCTGGCTGCACTCAGTAATCCTGGTTCTGCCCTTTGGGCTTCCCATTCCCAGCTTTCTGCTCCTACAATAGCTTCCTTTCTGTCCTGCTTTCATTAGGCCAGGTAGACAAGTTCAGACTTTCACGGGTGAGAAGTCCTTTGGAAATGGACAGATCAGGGGTTCCAACTATCCAGCAAAATACCTCTTGTAGCTGCCTTCATGGAAAACTACCTTTTGTTTCCTTTTTAACCTCGGCATCAAGCACAAGTTGGCAGGGGTGGGGGAAGATTCTGGGGTCTAGTAGTTAGGGTAATTTGAAAGGAGGGGAAAAGACAACTTCAATCTTTCCATTCCCAGCTCATCCACTTACTTGCTGGGCAAGTCACTTACCTTCTCTGGGCCTCAGTTTCCCCATCTGTAAAATGGGCATAATAATACGTATCTACCTCACTGAGGTGTTGTGAGGCTTAACCAGTTTTTGACTGTAAAAAATAAAATAAAATAAAGTTTGGACTCAGGAGTGCTCCAGGAGGCAGAGTATTATTATCAGAGAGATGGTTCAGAGGTTGGGTCCCTTTTCTTCATCCTTGTCTCCCCTACCACTGTACATGCATCCTTGGAATCCACTTCTAGGAGGTTGGGAACATTCCCTATATTGCTTAAAGAGCTTCTCCCATGGCATTGGTTATACAGCAGGAAGTATATATAGAGCCACCATCTAAGCATCCCCTATAATGTTGGAGGAATTCCATGGAAGAGAAGAGGGGGCTGTTTCTGGGTTCAAAGGGAGCATACTTTGCCAAGTTGGGCTCGAATGTCCAGAATTTAAATTCACTTATTACTGACCGGATATCCTTGGCAAAGGAAGGTGATCAAACTAGATAGGCTTTGGGCTCTTGGGTGTTAGAGTTACTGTGTGGAATCTATGAATGTGGTATCTGCAGATGTTAAAAAAGTAGAATAGAATGATGATGCTATGGAGTGAGGATCCTGGAAAGGTTTTGATTTCAAAAGGGATCATCATCCTTAAAGGGATTAGAATCCTTGAACTAGATGAGTTTTAAAGTCCTTTCTGTCTCTAATAGTTCACCAGTCTATAAAAGACTGAGTGGATATGACCAAAGAAATCAATTATATATTAGCTCTCCCTTTTGCATTCCCCATCCTTTCACATCAGAAAGACGGATCTGAGCACTTGGCTTTGGTTTCCATATGAACTTTATCACCTTGTGGCTATGAATTCTTGCTGTCAGAGGATTCTATAAGTGAGCACCGAAAAGAGCTTGCATTGGTCCTGTCTCATGGGGGGTACTTTTAGCTGGATGGGCATTTGTAAGTGGTGGTACAAGGGGAGCACACGTCCGAAACTCTGGATAGTTTATGAGTATCTATTGCTTACGATGAGTGTTTGTGTATATGTGAATATTTCAAATACGCAGAAGTGTGTGTGCGCTTGAGTGTCTATAGGATTACACGACCAGCTTGCATCCAGGGTGGTCAAGAGGAATTTATTAAATATTTCCTATGTGTGCGCCAGGCCCTGTGCTAAGTGTTGGGGATACAAGGGAGACAACAACAGGGTCCCTGCCCTCAGGGGAGCCTGTGCTTTAATGGGTGAGACAGGATACTAACAACTGCAAAATCTAGCCAGAGTAAATGGGAAGTGATCTCAGAGAACGGGCAGAGGAAGGAGCGACGGCTGAGGGACAGCTTGTCCTCTTTGTTGATGGCCACCCAATATTGAATGAATAAGAGGAATTAGCTTGCTGCTTTGTGTGCCTTTGGAAACTCATCCCTCCAAGCCATGAACACGAATTGGACAGGAAAGAGGGACTAGACGTGTATTCCCTGAGAAACTGCATTTACAGGTCTGTAACCTGGGGACCCCGCTGACATTCATACAAGGCGTGTCAGGAGTCACCTGCCTTGGTTCGCTCAGTGGCTGTTAGAATGTCCAGAAGCTGGCAGAGGGCTCCACAGAGTAGAAGCCCATCTCATATCATTTCAGGGAGGACAGCTACCATGGCAGGGAGGGGACACCAATGGGAGAGACTTTCTCTGAAAAAGTCCCTTGGGACTCATTATTTTTCTTTGTTCCAACCCAGATTCCCAGTACTTCCACTGCCCACATGATATGCAGTGCTTTTGACTATACTGTGCATGATTTTTTCCTTTGGCTTGAATGGAAAACAATTCTTATATAGTCAGTTTTCCGATATAACCATGTGGTTATATAAATAAGCTCTATAACCATGTCTTGATATGATACACATATAGGCCTTGGGAAGTCTCCAGGTCTAGGAGCCTCTGGGGAAATGCAGGTGTGTATATGTGCATTTATCTTCATATATATGTATATATGCATACATATACATATATATTTATGTACAAGCACAGAAAGAAAGAGTGTAATCAGGATGCTTCGCCTTTATGATACATTTTGCACTGTAGAGTTTTATTTAGCTTTGCCTTGAATGAAATAAAAATTATATTTAATAGAACTGTTTTTGGCTGTTGTCTGTTGCTTCAGTCTCGAGTAAATGGGGCCTCTCTCAGTCTCCAGCCCATGACATTGGAATCCTATCCCTACCCTCCTTCCAAAACTTACTTGTTCTGAGTTTGGGGGAATGAATGTCAAGGGCAGCCTAGAAGGAAAGGAAGGGGTGAACAACACCCACCCACACAGACACCCGTAGACACACCCACACGTTAACCTGGCCATCACCTTCCCTGAAATCTTATCTGTCTCTTCTGCTAGAGTTCAGCATTGACCCATGGGTTGATTCTGCTCATGTGTTCATCCTATCAAGCCTCCTAATTGCTGTGGGGCTGGGATGGATGTGGGTGGCTGAGTATTTGATTATGAATTACAACCTCCCCCATCATTCTGTATGGCATAATATGGGAGAAAGAACTGAATTTGGAATCGAAGACCCAGCTTCGACTCCCAATTCTGCCATTTACTATTGCTGTGAACTGGGGTAATTAATAATATCTCTGGGTCTCATTTTCCTGTAAAATGAGAGGCAAGATGATTTCTAAGTTCCTTAAAACACTCAATTTATGATCCTCCTATCGCTTGAACACATCCTTTTCCTGATGTCATTAGAAAGTTATATGTCAAGGGAGGAAAGAAGGGTGAGCTGGCGTCTTATCCAAAGTGAAGCCTTTGTGTCCCATACAGTGTCTAATGAAGTCGAGGAGAGCTTCTCCCAGCACGCAGACCCCTGGGGAGGATTGATGGGAAGACTTGGCGGGGCAAGTATGGATGTATCCCATATGTGTGTCCTGCAGGGAGTGACACTGATGAGACGGCACATCCCTTGGAGTGTCACTCGCCACTAAAGGGAGGGCTTTGGTGGTGGAGGGTGAAGGGTATTGGAGGAGGGGCAAGAAGACCTGGCTTCTAGTCCTGCCTCACACATCCCCTCCCTGGATCTCAATTTAATGAGATGGTTGGTCTAGAGGGCTCTCCTGCTCTGAAATGCTGAGGACACGGATGGACACACATTCTGGTATACGCACTTCAATATTTTGCCTGCTAGGTGGCTTGGAAGAGAATGTGCCAGATCTGGAGTCGGGAAGACATCCCTAGCTTTGCCACTTACTGGCTGTAGGGTCTTAGACAAATCACTTTAGCTATTTGGGCCTCCATTTCCTTATCTATAAAACAGTTACTTCCAGCTCTCTTAATCTATGATCCCTCTTTATCCCATGGTGATCTAGTGGTAGAGTATCAGAGCCTGGAGTTAGGAAGATTCATCTAACTGGGTTCAAATGTGGTGTCAGACACATAAATGCTGGGGCCATGGATAAGTCATTTCAGCCTGCTTGCCTCAGTTTCCTCATCTGTAAAATGAGCTGGAGAAGGAACCATTCAACCACTCTAGTATCTTTGCCAAGGAAATCCCAAATAGGGTCACAAAGAGTGAGGCACAAGTGAAAAATGTCCCCAATTTCATTAGCTGAGTGTCTTCATAGTACATTTCATGCTTAGTTAACTTTATATTTAATTAACGTCACATGAAATACTCTGGGCAAGAGAATCTTCAAACTCCATTACCCAATGGCCATGCTCTGATGAGTTTTCCTTTGAGGAAATCACTAGGCTTCTGATGATGTCACTACCTCTAAAAGCCTTCTGTAGGATCTTCTGTCAGAGCTGGTACTTTTATGTATCAGCCCCAAACTCTTTAGGTTCACTTCTATAGCATGATGGGTCAGTTATGTGGTACATGGATATAATGCAGATCCTGGAGTCCAAATATGGTCTCAACTAGCTGTGTGATCCTGGGCAGGCCAATTAATTAACCCTGTTTGCCTCAGGGTCCTTATGTGTAAAATGAACTGGAGACAGAGATGACAATAGACTCTAGTATCTTAGAAAACTCCAAATGGACTTCCAAAGTCAGACAGCTAAAAATGACTGAGCAACAATAACAACAACACCGATGTCCCTTTCAGGCCTAAATCTATGATCCAGTATAAAATGTTATATATTTATATATATTAACCATATATATACACACATAATGCATGTATACATATGTATAAGAGATGTATTTTATATATATGACATTGCACACTGGATCATATATATTATTCCTAGAATGATATGTCATATGAACATTTATATGTATAGACATACTTCCTCAGCCTCCCCTTCCCCTTACTCCCACTCTTTCCCCCCTTCTCTTTTTCTCTCTCTATCTCTCTGTCTCTCCCTCTCTCTCTCCCTCTGTTTGTTTCTCTCTCTCTCACTTTCATCTATTATTGTAGCATAAGAGACCTTGCCTTACAAATAAAAAACCTCTGAGACATATGGGCTATAAGACCATGGACATTTAATTTCTCAGTGCTATAAGCACTCTCTAAGACTCCAAGTTGCAGAGAAAGTGCCAATCTGAATTCTTGGGAGGAGTTTCCTGGGAGTTCCCCATAGGTTTAGTCTCTCTCCGTCTCTCTCTACATGTGTAATCATGCATATTATTTTTTATGATAGCTAACATTTTAAAAGTGCTTTAAGGTTTATTAAAAAAATCTATCATCTCATGTATATTATATAAATGCACATCTATGACTATGGTCATAAGCATATGTATGTGTATATGTATAACAAGGAGCTGGCCAAGGAGGGCAGAGTCCTTAGGAGTATACATGATATGCTCTGGCTGATGCAATCCCCTGAATGTACCTTTGAGTATATGCAAGCATTGTATTTTTCCATTCTCTTTGCTGTATCATTCTGATTGTCTGCGGAGTCAATATTGGGGATACACATAAAGGACCATCACAGAGGCAAATCAGACTCTTTCATTATCTGGCTGCCATTAGTACTAGTTTCTTTAGTCCACGGAAAGGCTCCTCCAATTCCTTCTCAGCAGCCTGTGTTTGCCCATGAAACTGAGCTTTTGTTAATCTCCTGTGTTAGGACGGCTAGGAAGGATAGTGGACAGAGGACTGAACCTGGAGTAAAGAATCCTCATCTTTCTGACAAATTCATCCTCAGATACTTATTAGCTGTGTGACCCTAGGCAAGGCACTTAACCCTATTTGCCTCAGTTTTCTCATCTGTAAAATGAACTAAAAAAGGAAATGGCAAACTATTCTAGTATGTTTGCCAAGCAAACCCCAAGGGACATCATGAAGAATCCCAGCTGAAAAATTGCTGAACAGCAGCAGCCTGTGTGTTACCATATTGTAAACTCATTGAGATCTGCTACTTTATCATTTGCATTTTCATTAGCACCTTGTACTAGACATTCTCAATAGTGAGTGATTAATGCTTAATGACTTCATATCCCCTGTCTCATTTAATTCTCTTAGCAACCTTGGGGGTTACCAGCATTATTATGCCCATTTTACATGGTGGTCAGTGAATCAGATAGAGGGAAGTCATTAGCCTGAGGTGACAGAGCCAGGGCTGAAACCCAAAGTTTGTGGCTCCAGATTCAGTGCTTTTCTCATTATGGCTTTAGTCATCTTATTCAAATGTGGATGATGCACTCAAATCTTTCTCTCCTTGGGACCTTTTCAAAAAGGTCACCCCATGCAGTTTTGTTGTTGTTCAGTCATTTTTTAGCTGTATCTGACTTTTTGTGAGTCCAAAGATGCTGGAGTGGTTTGCCATTTCCTTCTCCAGCTCATTTTATATATGAGAAATTAGGGTAAACAGGATTAGAGACTTATCCAGGGTCCCACAGCTAGGAAGTGTTTGAGGCAGATTTGAATTTAGGAAAATGAGTCTTTCCGACTCCAGGCCCAGTACTCTATTTACTATACTACCCAGCTTCCCAGTTTAGTGTAATAGTGTAACCCCCATCTGTAATATGGGGACAATAATAGCATCTACTTTCCAGAATTAATGTGAGGATAAAATGAGAGACATGTAAAGTCCATTGCAAACCTAAAACTCTGTGTAAGAATTTAAGGCTTGGCAACAGCTAGATGACATAGTGGATAGAGAGAGTACTGGGCCTTAAATCAAGAAAACCTGAGTTAAAATCCAACCTCACTTATTAGCCGTCTCACTGTGGGCAAATCATATCACTGTCTGCCTTTATTTAACTATAAAATGGAAATAATGATAGTACCTACCTCCTGGGGTTGTTAAAGGGATTAAGTGAAATAATACTTGCAAAGCCCTTAGCACAGTGCCTGGAACATGGATAGTTCTTAATAAATGCTTGTTCCTCTCCTCTCTTATATAAAAATTAGATATTATTATTAATAGGCAGTCTTTTTTTTCATATTCTAAGGCTGCTCCCCTCCTTTGGGATAAAAAACATGGAGTTGTCCCTTATTTTGGCTATGACTTTTCTCTTGGCCTTTTATTTTCCCCTCTGATTTTCTGACCCTAAGTGATCATTGTGGGCTCAGCAGTCTCAAGCCCTTGATTCCAAAGAAACAGAATTTTTAATTAGAAAATTGCTTTGGGCGAGATTTTTTTTCATGCCATTCCCTTTACCCCAAACCCCTTTAGCCTTTGCTTCCTGAGTCTTAAGGAAGGTTGCTTACGATTTCTCTTACCTTTTCTTTCTTTCTTTTTTTTTTCCCTCCTAAAGGTCCTACTCCATTTCTTCTTCCTTTTCAGGATTCTACTACCTCAGACTCAACTTAGTCTCCATGACTTTGGGGCTTACTAAATACTTCACAACATCTCTCCGAACCTGGCAGTACAAATATTGTGATCCCCATTTAATTTATTTTTTTTATTAAAGCTTTTTATTTTTCAAAACATGTGCATGGATAATTCTTCAAGATTAACCCTTGCAAAACCTTGTGCTCCAATTTCCTCCCTCTTTCCCCACCCCTTCCCCTAGATGGCAAGTAAACTAACATATGTTAAACATGGTAGAAATATGTTAAATCCAATATATGCATGCAGATTTATGCAATTATCTTGCTGCACAAGAAAAATCAAATCAAACCAGAAAAAAATGAGAAAGAAAATAAAATGCAATCAAATAACAACAACAAGAGTAAAAATGCTATGTAGTGAACCACACTAAGATCCCATAGTTATCTCTCTGGATATAGATGTCTTTCTTCATCACAAGATTATGGAACTGGTCTGAATCATCTCATTGTTTAAGAGAGCCATGTCCATCAGAACTGATCATTGTATAATCTTTTTGTATACAATGGTGATCCCCATTTTATAGATGAAGATAAAAGAAGAGGCTCAGAGTGAGTTACCAAGGGTCACAGGACTATTAACTAAAATCCAGAGATCCTGATTCCAAGCCCCTCATTCTTCCTTCTGTATCACTTTGGGGCCTAATTTTGGGGGGAACCTTTGCAGCTTATGGGGCGATCTCAGCTTCATGTGTTGATGCAAAGGCAAATACAGAAATCCAAGACTCTAGATGAGTTAAAACCTGCTCGGAAAGATGATTTGCATCTTAGGAGAGGCCCTTGTGATTTCTTTGATCTTCAGAATCTTGGACCTGGGTGAATATCTTTACTTAGCCAGATTCCAGCTGCTGCCAAATTTGTACCTCTGGTTTCCTGTTCTTGGAAAATTGTGCAATAATCATTCTGGAGGCAAAACTAGTAGCTGAGGATAGAAGCCCAAGTGGGCAACTGAGATTCCTGTGGCAGACTTTTCGGCCACTGAGAGAATTTGGATGATCAAAAACCTTCAGTGACTCCCCATGCCCCCAAAATGCTTATTAATGAGTCTGAGTGTCATTGCCTTTCTTACCCTTTTTTAGGGTGGGGAGAAGCTATAAAGAGCTGGTGGACTGAGTAGAGGGAGAGACAGAAGCAATCACTTTGAACTTCTGGATACACTCCCATCAGCTGCTGGGAAATTATTTTCATATAGACTATTTGGGCTGAGAGTCAGGACATGTGGGTTTATTGGCTTTGTTATTGCCCACTGTGTGACTTTTGCCAGATTAGAAAATCTTGATCTCAGCTCAAAAATATGGATGGAAAACAAAAATCCTCCCTGCTCTTCCCTTCCAAGGATGATATAGGCCATTAGGGAAACAGATTGGTGAATATATGGTAAAAATGATGGTGTTCAAATACCTCCTCTACTTTTTTTTTTTTTTTGGTAGGACAATCACAGGATTAAGTGATTTGCCCAAGGTCACACAGCTAGTAAGTGTTAAGTGTCTGAGCTGGAATTGAATTTAGGTCCTCTTGACTCTGGGGCTGATTCGCTATCTACTGTGCCATCCTCTGCTTCTTACCACTAATGAATAAACCAACTCCTCTTTCTGGGCCTCAGTTTCCTTTTTTATACAATTAGGAGATTGGACAAGATGATTTCTATGGATCCTTCCAAGTTTCTATAATCTTGCAGAAAAATGCTTTGGGGAAAAAGGTGCTAAGTAATCTCAGGCTATCAGCTGCTGATAGAGAACCAGCCAGAGGGTAATCAGATATTCAGGGATTGGGCCAACTTGTATGTTGTTCAGTCATATTTTATTCTTTGTGCTCCCGTGGGCCAGCATCTAAACTTAAGAGGTATCTTTTCCTTCCCTCTCCTAATTTTCAGGGTGTGTGTGTGTGTGTGTGTGTGTGTGTGTGTGTGTTCTTCCCTGATTAGATTGTAAATTCCTTGAGGTCAGGGATTATCTTTTTTATTATTATATTTGTATCCCCAGTGCTTAGTACAGTGCCTTGGACATAATAAGTTTTCAATAAAAGCTTCTTGACTATTGCCTTAGAAGGCAAATAGTTTCTCCTCTCTGTCAAGTTAAGGAGATCTCTGAATATTACTGGAGTGGGTATTCTCCCACTGCACTAGTTATTACTAAGTTTAATGAAATAAAATCAATTTGTACAAAGATCAAGAGCTTTATGGACATACATGTGATGTCTTGGGAAGCCCCCTAAATAAGTGGTGGGAAAACTTGGATCTAGAGCAAAACTATCGCTAATTAGCTATGTGTCCACTGACAAATACTTTTGTTTTTTCTGTATCTGCTCCCTTATACGGAACATGTAAGTGGGGTGTCTGTCTGGAACCTGCTCCTCAACAAAGAAGGATAGATAAGCCTGATTCTATCCATAAGGGCAAGATGGTGTGTGTGTGAAAAAATTAAATTGTAGGTAGGAGGACAGAGAATAGAGAAAGGAGAGAGAACGCTAAAAGGGACAGAGAAAACAGAGGAGAGAGGGAAGGAAAGAAAACGTGAGAAAAAGATTGAGACAGAGAGGAAGAGAGAGTGTGTGTGTGAGAGAGAGGGGGAGGGAGGAAAGGAGAGAGGAGAGAGAAATGGGGAGAGAAAGGGAGAAGAGGAAGAGAGACAGAGAAAGAGAAACAGAGAGAGAAAGAGAGAGATACAGAGAGAGATGAATATAGAGAGAGGGAGACAGAACCAGTTAGAGGAGAGAGACAGAGCCAGAAACAGAGAGACAGAGACTGAGACAGAGAGACAGAAACAGAGAGACACACAGAGAAAGACCGAGAAAGACACCTGGAGAGACTTAGACCTGATTATGTTTGAGGAATTCTTAGCATTCCATGACATTCTACAACTCAATGGGTCTTGCTGCTCCAAATGATCCTACCCTATAAGGGAACTCTAAAACTCATCGTTCATTTCTTTCTTCAACCAGTCTAATACAGGTTTAGAGGTTGAGATCATCCGACCCATTCTTTTCATTTAACACAGGGCTGGAGAACATCTGGCCCATAGGCTCTATCATTTGCTAAAGCAACCACAGGCGATGATGAGCTGAAAGCTAGGAATGATGGTACAGAAATCCAAGACATTATATTTTTTGGTGAAAGCAATGAAGATGACAGCAATATTCACGAATCCTACAGCAGTAGGGGAAGGCCTCCTCTTTTCTGAGATGTAGTAACTGGTCTCCTTGCCCTGGGGCAAGGTCCTAAAGGAGCTTTTTCCCCCACCCACCCACCCTCTCAGGGGAGCTGGGGGTCCACAAGAAGGACCAGCTGTTCAGCCTGCTGCACACTGATACAGTACTCTGGAATCCTGAGCCAGAAGCTTTTGGGAGATGGGCTGGGAGTTGGTGGTTGAGATGGTGGCCTGTGGAGTTCCTTCTTTAGGGCATCTGAAGGTGGGCCCCTCAGCTGCATTAGGAAACCTTGAAATGTTTGAAGGAAGCTGTCTTCTCTGAGGAATGAGATCTTGCTCTACATGGAAACTCCTGCTTGTGATGAGGATGGGGTTAGGAAAGAGGGATGGATAAAGCAGCTCACAAAGGAATCTTCACAACAGTGGAAGCTTCATTTCTGGGAAGGAGAGAGAGAGAGAGAGAGAGAGAGAGAGAGAGAGAGAGAGAGAGAGAACAGAGAATACTGGAACCTTTCTGATTGGAGCTGTCCACAAGAAACCTTATGAAGTTTCTTTCACATTTTTTTTTGGGATGCAGTCAGGATTAAGTGACTTGCACAAGGTCCACGTAGTTAATGTCTGATGAAATTTGACCTCACGCCTTCCTGACTCAAGGATTAGTGCCATCTCCTCTCTCCTCTGGTTGGAGGACTGGAGGGTAGAACTCTTCCCTACAAAGGAGAAACTGGACATTTTGGTTCATTCCACTCTGTCTTCTCCTGATTTCAAGTCCATAGAATAAGAGTTCTCAAGTTGAAGCATAAATTCCTATGTCATCTCTTATTGAGGAGGAGGTGTATTTAACAGGCTTAAGCTAGAGAAATGGAGTTCTAAGGGTGGAAAGTTTTACATGGACTAGGTAGTTTTTGGCTGGAAAACTTCCTGAAACACTGAAAATATATATATAGTCAATCACTTAAAGGCTGATTTTGTTTCACAACAAATAAATAATAAATAATAAACTATTTTTTAAAATAGTTGAGAGATTATAAGGGATTTAAATGGTAGTGAATTGTGGAGTTAGGTATACTTACCTTCCGGATGTTATAGATCCAGTTGAGAAAGAAACTGACGTTGGTGTACACACCTGGGATATTGCGCTGCCCGCAGCCATAACCCCAGCTCACGATGCCCACTATCTGCCACTTTTCCTTGAAGTACATCAAAGGCCCGCCGCTGTCACCCTGGGAGAAATTAGAATTGAGTAATCTTCCAGGAATATCAGTTACTATGAAAGTCTCCCCATTTCCTTACTCGGCTTATTCATTGTCTTTCTTTTTTTTTTTTTTTAATAATAGCTTTTTATTTTTCAAAATACATGCAAAGATAGTTTTCAATATTCACCCTTGCAAAACCTTGTATTCCAAATTTTCTCCCTCCCTCTCCCCCACACTCTGGGTGGCAAGTAATCCAATATAGGTTAAACATGTGCAATTCTTCTAAACATATTTCTATATTTGTCATACTACATAAGAAAAATCTGATCAAAAGGGGAAAAAATGAGAAAGAAAAAACCAAGCAAGCAAACAAAAAAGGTGAAAATACTATGCTTTGATCCACATTCAGTCTCCATAATTCTCTGTCTGAATGAGGATGGCTCTTTCCATCATAAGTCTATGGTAATTGTCTTTTACAATTGTTGTACATAATCTTTTTGCTGTGTACAATGTTCTTTTGATTCTATCCACTTCATTCAGCATCAGTTCATGTAAGTCTTTCCAAGCTTTTCTGAAATTAGCCTGCTCATTAATTCTTATAAAACAACAATATTCCATTACATTCATATGCCACAACTTATTTAGCCATTCCCCAACTGATGGGCATCCACTCAGTCCCCAATTCCCCTTGTCACTACAAATAGGGCTGCTACAAACAATTTTTTGGCCTATTCATTGTTGAGAAGCCTTCAGGTTTAGTTCCTTTTCTATTCCTAATTACTTCCTCATCCTCCCCACCAACTGGCTGACGTGAGGCAGTAGGGGATTCTCTGTGAGACTTGGAGAATCTGTGAGATGGGGAGAGGCGTCATTCACACTCTCATGTGACACTGACATCAATGTCAATCCCAGGGTCCTCTCACAATCTCAAAACAAGGAGTCCTGTTGGAAAACTTCCAAGTCTTTTGGTTTAGGCTGTAGTTCTCACGGGGTGTTTCTCTTTCTGCCTTGAGGCTGGGCAAACATTGTTTAGAAGATGATTTCTGAGTTCCAGGAAGATAAGATGGATTATGCTAATATATCCTCATAACTGAGGTATGACATATTCATTTGGGGTCTCACTAAGAGTACCAACTTTCTTTCTTTACTTGCCATGGGGCCAAGACTGCATCCATATAGTCTGGATCCCTATATGGGGCTGCCTTATGCACCCTACCTGACATGAATCGACGTTGCCACTAGGAACACCAGCACATATCATGTTCTCGGTGATACTCCCAAAATAGGCGGTCTCCTGGTTGCATTGTTTTTTATCAATGAGTTGGACTTCTGCCTGTTGCAGGATTTTGGAAAACTTCTCTGGAGGGTAGTGAACATATACATTGCCACTGTCAAATTTCTACCAACTGACCATCATCATTGGGGATGTGGGGGATTCTTTTAATACAAATTTTTTGGGATAGAGAAGATGAAGTCATCTTATCCATGCTCCTGCCTTTTAGACAGGACTGTCTGAATTTTCCCAGAGAAATCTTTATGGAATAGGGGCTCATGGCTCTTTTCATTTACCCACTCCAGTTTCATATCCCTCCCTCTTGAGAATTCTCCTTGGTTATCTTTGCCCCTCTTAGTATTTATAAGGCTATAACACATTGAAAGGGCCTTAAATGAGTTATGTTCACAAAGACTTCCAAATTTCTCTATGGTTGTCAATCCTTGCCACCCCATCTTCACAAGATGTCTATAGAAGCCATTTGTGGAGATGACTTTGTGAGAGTCCTGTTAGTGGAGGGCCCAAGAAATTACCTTTTGATTCTTTCATGAAACCCCAGCCTATAATCCAGAGTGGGGTGCCTGGAGTCAGCTCCTCATCAAAGAAAGGCAAACAGATGGGCCTGACTCTATCTGCAGGGGGAGAGACAAGGAGCAGGGTTGGGAATGAGGAAGAGATGGAAAGAGCAAGAGTCAGACAAAAAGAAATGTGAGGAAGGAGAGAGATACAAAGAGAAGACACATAAAAGGGAGCTGGGGGCAAGGTGAGACAGAAACAGCAAGGAGAAAGATGGGAAGAGAGAAAGGGGTAATGACAGTGAGATACAGAGAGATTACAAAGTGGAAAGGGAAATGAAGAGAAATAGGGAAGAAAGAAGAGAGGAGAGGGGGAAGGATGAGATGGAGAGAATGCAATAGAAAAAATGTTGGGAAGGAGTTAGAGATGGGAAGAGTCAGAGACAAAGAGAAAAGAGAAAAAGAAAAAGGAGAGAGAAGAGAGGAGAGAAGAGAGAAAAGAAGAGAGAAAATGAGAGAGGAAAGAGAAAACAGAAAAGAGAGAGAGGAAAGGAAGAGAGAGAGACAGACAGACAGACAGACAGGAGAGAGAGAGACAGAGAGAGACAGAGAGAGACAGAGAGAAAGAGAGAGAAAGAGAGAAAGCGAGAGAGAGAGACAGGAAAGAGAGAGAGAGAGACAGACAGATAGACAGGAGAGAGAGAGAGACAGACAGACAGGAGAGAGAGACAGACAGACAGACAGGAGAGAGAGAGACAGGAAAGAGAGAGAGAGAGACAGGAAAGAGAGAGAAAGAGAGAGAGAGAGACAGAGAGAGAGAAAGAGAGAAAGAGAAAGAGAAAGAGAGAGACTGGAAAGAGAGAGAGAGACAGACAGACAGGAGAGAGAGAGACAGGAAAGAGAGAGAAAGAGAGAGACAGACAGACAGACAGACAGGAGAGAGAGAGAGAGA
>MU174354.1:44153302-44198119 GCA_016696395.1 Antechinus stuartii
GTAATACATGAAAGAGCTGAAATTAAAAGCCAGCTGCTCTGAATCCAAATCCAGGGTCCTCTCCTATGTACCATACTATAGAACAGTTTTAATTTTTTTGTTTTTCTTTTAATATGATAACTCTACTTGAAGAATTCCATTTAATCTCTCTGAGACTCGGTGGTTTCCTTTTTTGTAGAGGATGTTTACTAGAGTTCTTCTAGTTCTAAAATACAATCCTATGATACTCACACTTCCAGATCTTAGTTAGCCTAATCCTAAAAGAAATTGCCATTGTGACATGCAAAGCAAATTGGAGCAAGGCAGAATATGGAGAAATATATGTAGGATGCTCCTTAGGTAACTAACAGGAAGGTGAACAGATACATTTAAAAAGAATGGCATTTAATGTAAATAACTGAACATCCTTTCTTTAAAATTGGAGGGAAGGGGCATACACACTGAACAACAACAAAAAAACAGAGGCAGCAACAAGATTTATTTTTAAGAACTCTCTACTAGTTAAGCATAGATCAGTGTGTGTGTGTGTGTGTGTGTGTGTGTGTGTGTGTGTGTGTGTATGTGTGAGACAGAGAGAGAGAGAGAGAGAGAGAGAGACAGAGAGAGAGAGAGAGAGAGAGAGACAGACAGACAGACAGACAGACAGAGAGGAGAGCCTGAGATAGAGAGAGACAGAGACAACAGGGATGTGCATTCCTGTGTTATGGTCAGAATTGGAGTGAATGTATATTTGTATGCCTATTTTGGAGTGGTTCTATATGCATGTGATTTCCTATACAAAGAAGTTTCTTTGGTTTCTATGATACTCCGCACTTTTAGCTTTCCAAGCTGTTTCTCAGGAAATTCTTTCTAACAATTAAAACTATTCAAATACAGACTGCTTCTTCATCAAATATCTTTAAGACAGTTTGGTGGGGATTCTTGGTCAGGTATGGGTTAGACTAAATGGCTCCGACGTCCTTTCCCAAACAAACTCAGTTTCTGTGATTCTGGTAATTGGAGCCTGATCAAAGTTTCATAATCTTTTTTCTTTGAGATCTTAGAATATTTAAGAAGCCTCTATTTGTGGGTCTGGATGACTGGGCAGAAAATACCTAAGATAATTAAGCTCTAGAAATGTACAAGGGAAATGGAAGATTTATGGGGTTTAGGAAGGAACATGAGGCAATTAGAAAATGCATCATTTTTCACCATTCTAGTTAATGTAGAGGTCAACTCCCTTCAGGCAAGACAGCACTTTCCCCAGTTTAGGTGCATGGCTGTATGTAAGATTAAAAAAAGAATCTTCCAGAAACATAATTCCACAACTTCACAGGATTGAATAATCTGGTTGGTCAGGAGTTCTTGGTGTCTAGATTAAGTTTCTCCTAATTTAGCTGTATGATGGCCCTGATACCAGTGTATTTCTCCAGGTTTTGCTTTGCTCCTCCTTGCTGCCAGTTTTGTTAGCATATTACAATGGCAATTTCTTGTAGGATTAAGCTATCCAAGAATTAGAAGGTTTGAGTATCATAGATTGTGTTTTAGAGCTGGCAAGGACTTTTAAAGACATCTTCTATAGAGAAGGAAATAACTGAATCCCAGAGAGATTAAGTGGAATTCTTCAAGGAGAGCTATCATATTAAAAGAAAAAAAAAGATTAAAACTGTTCCATAGCAAGGTACAATGGAGAGAAACTTGGATTGGGATTAAGAGCACTTGGTTATCAAATTCAGCTCTTTCTGACTGACTTTTTGAACACTTGAAGATACTTTACACTCACCCTGAGAAAGTTTGCACTTGGAGCTCCTGGTCTTTGGCTGTGATCTTGCTGACTGGCAGCTGCTGTTCTGGGCCAATTTTTACGGCTTGGAAAGTTGGAGCCATGCTCAATCTGGAAGGGGTCATATGTGTTATCCGGAGTAGGTACTGAAGAGTAACAATGGGGACCTAATCCTCCCTCCCAAATTGACATTTGTAGGCTTTTGACGATGTGGAATATGGGAGAGGAATGAGTAGTGGCAACAGAGTCTCTGTTTATGTGCTCTGGTATGGGTTTAGAATAGTTCCAGTCTGGCCACTGCTTCTGTGCTTTGGGCAACAGTGAATGGAGGTCATAGCCCTACCTATTGCATTTTGCTCTGATTCTGGTGCTTCCAAGGTAGAGTAGGATGGGAGCATGTGGCTTCCAGATCAAAGATGTTAACCCAGAAGAGCCCTAATATTTTATACCATGGGCAGCCACTAGCATATAGGAGGCATTCAGTAAATGTTCATTAATCATGAAATGCTGGGGTCATTCTTTCTCAAAAAGCATCTTAATTTTCCTATCATATCCTTAAGGTTTATTTACCTTTGTAATGTCTTTCTCTAATATAAACTCCATTTCTATTCCAAACTGTATCCAGGTTCTCTCTCTTTTACCTCATTCCTCAGCAGTGCTTTTGGTCCACTGGAGAACAAATCAGTATGTGGTGAGAGAAGTTTATCTGAGTGGGGAATGCCAGTTTCTCAAATAAGGAATTTGGATAAATGAAAGTTTAAAGAGGGCTTCTTTCATTAGAATATAAGCTCCTTGAGGGAAAAATTATTTTTGTCTTTCTTTGTGCCCTCAGAATTTAACACAGTGCCTGGCCCACAGTCAGTGCTTAATACACTCTTATTTCTTATGTTGCTAAGGTAGGGCAGAAATGTGACCTAGATCTTTAAATGGTATTAGATTGAGATTCCCTTTACTTAGAGCATCCTTTCCTCTTTTCTTTATCAAACCAGGTACCTATCTTCCTTTTAATCTTGGATCAAAATTCACCTCCTCCAACTGTTATGCCTGATTTATTTGTTCAATCGTTGGATTCTTTTTTTTTTTTTTTTTGTCTCCTTTTGGTTCAATCAACTCTCCCCAGTGCTCAGAAAAGACCTTTTGATAGAGTAATATTTTTCATCCATGGTACTAACTGACTAAATGGTGTAGAATGGGCACTGTAACCTCTCCACTTGGCAGGGCAAGAGAAGGTGTCAGCTGATAAGAAAGGACAAGGAAACCAGGGAATGAGGCTGGGGAAATCTAGAGCAAATTGTGTAGAGAATAGGAAAAAAATCATATATATGGCTTTGGTCTGTAGCTCCCCGGAAACAAAGTAGCCAGAACTTTCTAAGAACTCAGAAAAGAATTTCCAGGGTCCCACCACTTAGAGTGAACAAGGTGATTCTGTATTAAGCACCTGGTGCCCAGGCTGACTGCTGTGCAAGGGGATGAATGCTGATATTTAACCTGGGCTTTAGGGTGGTAGAGCAGAGGGAAAGCAGAGCTTCACTCTGCCCAGTGCAGGAGGATGGATGTGTGCTTTGGATGAATGCAGTGTGGGTATGATAGAAAGTGTGTGGAATTTGAAATTGAGTTTCAGATCTTTTTTCTAAGTGCTACTTTGTATAGGTTGGCTAACCATTCTGAGCTTCATTTTTCTCATTGTAAAATTAGGGATTTAGATCAAATGGTTTTTGAGATTGGTCTTAAATGACCTGATTCTAAATCCTATGATTCTGTAAATGAAAAGTAGGAAGAACCCTCTTCCTCTTCAAAGGCTCTTGGGGCATGTGCTTGGGGAGTTTCAGGGGAAACATAGTCTTTTACATTTTGTCTTAAATGGGAAGGACTAGGAATGACCAATGCCCCTGACCATTTTGCCTAGCATCTTAACATTGTGGAAAACTGGGAATGTTATCTCCCATTGGAAATGAATAGAGAGGTAGTCATGGCCATCTATTCCAAATAGGTATATTGTGTTAGAATAATAAAATTATATAGTATTTGAGGCAGAAGGGGTCTTCAGGACAATTTAGTATAGGCTCCTTTTATTTTATAAATGACAGAACTAAGACTTAGAGAGAGGAATTGCAGGATCATAAATTTCGAATTGAAGAGGTTTTAGAGATCATCTAGCCCAAAGCTTCTTAAATTGTGAGTAATGACCCCATGTGGAATAATGTAACTGAATGTGAAGATCCCCCCAAATCTGGCAACAGTAAAGGGCATCAAATATTTCACCAAGATTTAATTATTTATGTAAAAATAAACACATCCATCTCACTACCATACAAATTTGCTTTTGTCTTTAATAAATGGTAAAATTATAAGTATAGCAAAGAATTATTTTATTTTATATCATAGTATATTAATTATTTAAAAAATAATTTTTTTTTTTACGATTTATTATCAGTAAATGTTTGATTTATATGCCTGTACCTATCTACTTGGGGTCGTGCAAAAATTTGTCAGGAGAAAAGGGTTCATGAGGTTAAAAAGTTTAAGACGCTCCAATCTAGTACAAATCTCATTTTACAAATGAGAATACTGATACCCATAAAAGTGATACTTTTTTTGCTAAGGTCCCATAGGTAGTTAGTGCTGCAACTGGGAGTCTTTCAGGTCTCAAGATTCCAGATAGGCCAGTCAAATGTTTGGTCCATCACAACACAACTTGGGACTTTGGGGCTGGTTTTCAATACCATATGAGGATTTGAGAGGTTTTTGTTGTTATTTTTAAGTCAAGTCTGACTATGATTTCATTTGGGATTTTCTTAGCAAACTTTTTCAACTTCTTTTTATAGATGAGGAAACTGAGATAAACAGGATTAAATGATTTGCTCAGGGACACAAAACTAATAAGTGTCTCTGGCTGTAGAATTAAAACATTCCAGGAAAATTAAGACCCATTTAAAATGTAATTTTACTCAAAAGGGCTTTGACTGCCAGAAAAGGGGAAAAAAGCCAAATAAGGGAGATGGAGGCATGGTAATGAGTAAAAGAGCTGGAGAGGATGAGGAGGGAAGGAAGAAAGGTTTTGAAGGAAGACAAAGGTACCTGTTATATCCCATCTGGTTACAGGCGATTTTAGCCCATGCTTCTGTGAAGTTGTCAAAACAGGCTGAAGACCAGAAATCTGTCTCTCTGTCTATGACCTGCAGAGTAGATCTGTCCTTGGAGAGACGGACTAGGAGGGGAAAAGAGACTTGGATCAGCCTGTAGGCAGTTGGTCATTCTTCTGGGGCTTACCCTCTCCTCCATCCTCATCCCCCAAGATACTTTAAGATTAACCTTATCCTTCTGGGAAAGAACAAAAGAAAAAGCAGCTGAGAGAAGATCAGTGAATGGCTGGATTTTGCAATCTAACCAACATAAAGAAAGCCAATCTGTTTGGTTTTAACTGGCTAGGCCTATGGCATCTCCAAAACTCCACTAACCTTCAACTGGCTCAAAGTCCATCATCTGCAGGAGACTTGTCCTAATTCATTCCCTTCTCCCTTACCTCCATGCCTTCCCTTTGAGATTATCATGTTTCCTCTGTATGTTTTGTATGTACCTGCTTGTCTACTCAATTAAAAGATGAGCTTCTTGAGAGAAGGGACGATTTTCCCTTTTCTTTCTATTTCTTGAATTTAGCAAAATATTTGGCACGCAGTCAGTGCTTAATAAATGCTTGTTAACTGACTGACATTTATATAGCATTTTAAGTTAAAAAAATAATGGTTTTTTATTTTTCAACATTCATCTTGCAAAATCTTGTGCTCCACATTTTTCTCCTTTCCCCCCTCTATCTCCTCCCCTCAGCAAGTAATTCAGTATAGGTCAAACCTGTGCAATTCTTCTAAACATATTTCCACATTTATCATTCTGCACAAGAAAAATCATATCAAAAGGGGAAAAATGAGAAAAAAAACCAAGCCAAAAAAAACCACCCAAACAAACCCGACAACAAAAAGAAAAGGTGAAAATGTGATGCTGTGATCCACATTCAGTCTTCACAGTTCTCTCTTTGGATGTAGATAGCTCTTTCTATTACAAGTCTGTTAGAATTGCCTTGTATCACCTCATTGTTGAAAAGAGCGAGTCCATCAAAGTTGATCATCATTTATTCTTGTTGTTATGTACAATGTTCTCTTGGTTCTATTTACTTCACTCAGCATCAGTTCATGTAAGACTTTACAAGCTTTTCTGAAATCATTTTGCTGATAGTTACTTATAGAACAGTAATATTCCATTACATTCAAATACCATAACTTATTCAGCCATTCCCTAACTGATGGGCATCCACTCAGTTTTCAGTTCCTTGACATTACCAAAAGGGCGGCTATAAACATTTTTGCACATGTGGGTCTTTTTCCCTTTAAAAAAAATCTCTTTGGGATACAGACCCAGTAAAGATACTGCTAGATCAAAGGGTATGCATTGGGCATAGTTCCAAATTGCTCTCCAGAAATGGTTGGATCAGTTCACAACTCCACCAACAATGCATTAGTCCCAGTTTTCCCACATCCCTTCCAATATTTATCATTATCTTTTCCTGTTATCTTAGTCAATCTAAGAACTGTGAAGTAGCACTTTGAGTTTTGACACATACTTTACATGTTATCTTATTTAAGTCCTGGTGCTATTATTACTCCCAACTGTTTTTTGTTTTATATTTATGAACTGCCTTGGTACTTCTCCCCCTCTTCATCATCCTGTGAAACTGCACACATTAAGCACTTAATAAATGCTTGTTGGATTAGATTGTCCTGAACATGTAAGAACTCCTCTCATTCAGCAGAATATTATGGGGTAGGGACCAGGTTTGTATTTAAATGAAAGGCCATTAAGTGACTCCATTTTTTAGGATGGAAAATATAGAGCCAGAGGGATCCTCACAGGCCATCTAGTCCAATCTCTCATTTCACAGATGAAGCTCACAAAGGTAGATGACTTGTCCAAGATTTCACAATTAGTAAATTTTACACAAGATTTGAACCCAGGTTCTTTAACCTGAGGACCAAGGTTGTTGTCCTATGCATATCTTTCTGTTATTCCAAATAAACATGGATGATCTCATTTGTTTTTCTCCAGTTTCTCTTATGTCCCTCACCTGCATAGTCCTGTAGAAGAGCCCCATGGTATAGGGTGGATAGAACTCTAGGCTTAGGGTTAGGAAGACTTGAGTTCAAAACTTATCAGTGTGACTTTGCCTTATACATGTATTATCAATGTGAGCCTCAGTTTCCTTTTCTGTAAAATGAGGGGGTGATGGTGGGTTGTACTAGATATCCTTTAAAATCCTCTCCATATGTAAATCTATGACTTTGTTTTAGCTACTCGCTTTCAGGCTTCTGTCCTAGTTCCCATAAAATGACAGACTCCTAGTGCAAATGAGCTTCCAAAGGGTCAGGAAATAAGAACAGTATGAAGGATTCCTATTTTAATTGAGATTTTAAGATTCAAAAAGTGCTTTCCTCATAACAACCTTGTGCACATTATCCTTATATTACAGACTAAGAAGAGAGGCTCAGAGAGGCTGGACTTCACCTGGGGTTACAGAGCTAGAAACTGTGTTAAAGCCAAAATTTGAACCTGTCTCTCTTGGTTGAGATAGCCTATGCCCTAAAATCACATCCATATGTCTACCCAGATGGAGGGCAGGGTCCATTGGAATCAACTTCAACTGTCACAAAAGCATTTTCCATGCATTAAATCCACTTTTTGTCTGCTACCCCATTAGGGAAACTTTATTTTAGAGAAACATTAGTGTCTTAGGCTCCAAATTTTGTGTTGTTTAGTCCTTTTTTTCAGTGGTATATGACTCTTCGTGACATTATTTGGGATTTTATAGGCAAATATACTGGAGTGGTTTGCTATTTCCTTTTCCAGTTCATTTTACTATGACAAATAGTAACTTGCCAAGGGTCCTATTGATAGTAAATGTCTAAGGCAAGATCTGAATTCTGGTGTTCTTTATTCCTAGATTAGATCAGTAGTTAATTCTTGTTCTGTCTACTTCTTGGGGACTCACCTCCTACTAGGGGCAAATCTTCCTCAGAGATGCTTTCAGTACAGTGCTGCTCATCCTCTCCCAAGGCACAGTCTTTATATCTGTCACACACCTTCCATCTTGGGATAAACTTGTAGGTGTTTTCACAGTGGAAATAGTACACGTGCAGGATTAGTATGACTGCAAATACAGGATGGGTGTCAAGGAGAATGGGTTAGTGGCTAGAAGAGGCTTTTTTCCTTCTAGACTGCCTCCCGCCCCATCCTAAGCCTTGGAACAATGACCCAATATGATTATCATGATCCAATACAGTGAAGCAGATGACTCAGAGACCCCATCGAAGCCAGTGTGTCCTGACCATGATAAAAATGTCAGAACTATAGATTATCTGGTAAAACCCTCTTTTGTATTTGTATTTGTATTTTCTTTGCAGGTGAAGAAAATGAAACCCATCAAAGAGAAGTGACTTGATTTCTAGATTGTGTCATAAAAGGTGGGAATGATAGCTTCTTATTGTTTATCCTTTGTTCTTGAAGATGACCATGATATCAAGAGGTAACAGCATGACACGAAAGTGAATTGGATTTAAGTGAGGGAGGGCTGTGCAAGGTCACTTTCTCCTCCAGAGTCATTTGGGTGCAGTGGCCAGACATAGTCAGGATGACTGGAGATGATTCTGGAGGTAGTGGAAGACCTTGACCTTTTTGTCCTTCCTCTTTACTTTTCAGTGTAAAAGTTTTCTTTTTTTTATTAAAATTGCAAGACTCCAGGAAAAGTCCATTCTTACCAGGAATAAGTTTCAGGTCAAGTCCTACTTGGACATTCTTTGGATTTTGACTGGCTTAGAGTAAATGTAAATAGCAATTATTTCTGTCTCAGATTGTGATATATAGATATAGATACAGACTATATATGGATATGGATATATGTGTGTGCATAGATATGGATATCTTTTTTGACTAGATAAAAAGCTAGGGTTTTGACTTCCAAGCCTGAATCTAAATCAGAAAGTCCCATAATCCAGGAGCAAACTTCCTAGTTTGGGGTTCAATACATTTAGCTTTCAAATGAAATAGCTTTTGGTTCGATGATCTACATGTATCCCAAATTTTCCTATGGTTGATTTATCTAAAAAAAATCCAGATTAGAGACCTGGTAGGGATATGATGATTGTCCTCATTCAAAATCATTGTTTGATGTCATGGAACTGAGCTAAACCCATTTCAAAATTTAGATGCAATTGGATGCTTTCCTTTTAGCTCAATGTTACTCAAAGTTTGTTTGTTAATTACTGAATATCTATGTCCAGCACTGTGCTAGGCATTTTGGGGGTAAAGAAATATAAGAAATGGTTCCTACCCCCAATAGGCTTGTAATCTAATTAGAGAACAAAGAATAATAGCTATAAAAATAAACACCAATAAAATATAGGTTTGGGAATTGTGTGTGTGAAAATCAGTAAGTGCTGAAGGAATTTAGAGAAGAGATAATGATAATATCCCAAATTTACACAGTCTTTTAAGTTTACAAAATGCTTTCAAATTATTATTATTATTTGATTCTTAACAACCCCATGAGGTAACTACTATAGGAACTTGTGGCACAGTAGATAGAACAGTGGGTGAGCAATCAGAGGATGCCACCAGGTGGAACTCTGGCTCAGCCCCTTATTACCTTTGTGACTGTGAGCAGGATTTGTCCTTTACAGGCCTCAGTTTCTCAATATATAAAAAGAAGGGGGTCGAATGCTCCCTAAATTTTCAATTTTCCATTTCTAAATCTATAATCCTATTACATGAGGGGCAAGAGGTTGAACTAGGAAGCTCTGGCCTGGGAACCAGGATTTATAGTTTGCTCCTACCCCACTTTGTGCCACCAGTGCCACTTCACCTGGTTACCATAAATTGGGCATGATATTGTGGAGTCATGTATGGGTTGGAATACATGGCTGCTCCAATTCCATTATATCCCTCTTAGACCATGAACTTCTTGAGAATAGAAATTGGTTAGCCTTTCTTTTGTCTCTCCAGAGCTTAGCAGAGTGCCTGGCATTTAATAAATGTTTATTGATTGACTAAAAGTGATCTCTCTGGATTTCATTTTTTCATATGAAAAATAGAATTAATATTATTTGCATTATTTGCCTTATAAATTTCAAATGAGATTAAGGGTGAGAAAGATGCTTTGAATCTAAAAACATTCTAGAAATAATGCTGTTATCATTAATATTAATAAATTATTAAAGATCAGGGAAAAGGGTTACAGCTTATTAACATTATTGTATATTGAAGGCAAGTGGAATGGGGGAGGGGAGAAGGAGGAGGAGAATTGAATGAAATATAATTGAGAAAGATGCTTGATGTTAGGTCCAAGGAAGAGAGGAGGTAGAAGGGAAATAGTGTTACAAGGAAAGTCCCATTCCTTGCCTTTGAGTGAAAGTACAGAGGAAAGTCAACCTAGCCTGAGCCCTTAGAGCTCACCCAGTCTCCTAAGGGAAGCTGGGCTGGACAGACCTGATTGGGGGATCCAAATAATTGGCAAAGATTTGTGTAATTAATTTTTCTTTTACTTAGAGATTCAGAGGGTCAAATAAGGTGACAATTGACTCCTTCACTCAATGAAAGTTATCATTATGGCCCTTAAAGTAGGAGATTAATGAAGCCTTGATACAAACTTAATGCAGACTTGGCACAGTCTTATGCAAATTTTTATGCATAAAAATAAGTAAAAACTTGGCCAGGAACCTCAGGATGCCTCCCCCACCCTTTCTCTGAAGTACCTCTTCCTTCTTGAGAAGAAAGTCTGAACTCATAGTCTGAAGGGAGATCAGAAATTATGTACTCAGTATAAAGCCTATGAAGTGCATGTGCATTGTCTGGATCCCTCCTTCCTCCCCCTCCAGGAAGACAGTGGAAATGTGGGGCTTAAAAGGAGTTGGGAGGGTGGGAAAAAGGGTCATAGGAAGGGAAGGGAGCTGACACTCACTCAGTAAGATCAGGCCAGTGATGGTCAAAAGGGCCATCATAGTACCAACTATTGCCATCCACAGCTTTTTGAAGGATGCCATTCGGGTCTGGAGCTTATGCATCAGTGAGACATCTGTAAAAAGAAGCCAGAATATAAAGAACGGGGACCAGTTCCCATCCTGGGCAGGAGGAAGAGCTTTTGAGTTAGTCTGGAATTTATGAATTTCATCTCTCTCAGGCATCCACCATCTTTTCCTTAACATTAGTGCTGAGACTGAAACATAACTTGGCAGGTTGCAAAATCATTTGCAGCTAAGTATCTTGGATGTATCAGCTTTTCTTCCTTTATTTCATCACAGGATCATGGATTTAGAATTGGAAGCAACTTTAGAAGACCTCTAGCTCAACTTTCTTGTTTTACGGGGAGGAAACAGATTCAGAAACAGATTGTACAAGATTACATATATTTAGCAGAACTAGGATGTGAACCCAGGTTATAGCATTGTGGCCTTAGAGCTTCAAGGGATTTTGGAAGTTATTTATTTCAGTTTCTTCATTTTATAGATGAGGAAATTGAGATCAAAGAAGGTGGAGGGTTTGCCCATATGGTGTCTGGCAGAACTAGCATCAGAACTCAAGTCAAAGAATAGATTTTGTTTCACCATCATCATCATCATCACCATCACCATCAAGAATTTGTTAAATATTAATGCTAAAAATGACAAACCCAGTATTTTTGCTAAGAAAGCCCCAAATGGCTTTATGAGAGTTGGACACTAAAACAATTCAACAACAAGGATAAAAAGAAAGTCAAAACCAGTTTCTTCTCTTAAGTAACTCACATTGTAATGGGGGAGATAGCACATAAACAGTGTAAAATGGAAGATAATCTCAGAAAGAATTACTAGTAGTGGGGAACAAGAAAGGCCTCTTTTAGCTGAGTAAATGTGAATTGAATCGAAGGAAACCAGGAGGAAAACCATTCTAGCATGAGGCACAGCCAATATCAAGACACAGGGTCAGAAGATAGAGGGCATCATTCAAAGACCAGTCTCTGGATAGTAGAATTCTATTTTCATTCAATTTTGAGTAGATAAGGAGATGGAGGTTGGCATTGTTTACAATTGATTTTACTTCTTTCCAAATTAACTTGTGATTGTGACCACTGGAAGGTTTCATCTGTTTAGGTTGAAAGATCTGTATAAAACTCGGTCTAAATCCCATTCTCTCATTCAGCTTTGTTGAGTGTCCCTTTCTGCCTCAGACTGGTCTAGCCCCACTGGCCAAAATAAAGGGCCCATAACACTGTCAAGAGATGTAGATATCACCCCATCACTCTCTGGTGTGAAATGTGGTGTAAGAGGAAAAGCCAGAAGCAAAAGAAGTATTTCATTTCCTGTACCACTTCTGAGAAGATGCCTCTACGTCAGAACATAGTGTACCCAAGAACTGGTAGGCAATGGCTTTGTGAGCTTAAGCAGCCCGTACCCATGCATTCCTGTAGGGTCAGGGTGGAAATTCTTTCCTAGCACCTCTTTCCTACTTGAAGCTGATGACTCATTCAGAGGATAAGTTGTTATGTGGCACCTCTCCACTAGTGATGATGAATTTTTTTTCTGTCAACCCAGAATTCTCTCCTTCTTTGCCTGGTCTAAGATGTTTTAAATAAGGCTCCCCTTGTTCTCCACTAAAAGCCAACATGTTCTAGGGGTACCTCATAGGTTTTTTTTTTTAAGTTTTGTGGCTTAGCATATCACACCGAGTTGGCTTAGCCTAAGCTCATCCTGCTTGTTAACATCATTCTCTGAATTCATCAAACCCACAGCCAAGTCACAGTCTAACATTTTGCTGCTCTTAATGACTTATATGTTTGACTTCACTAGAAAGCTCTAAAACTCCCAGAGAGCAGCACAGAGCTTAGCCCAGCGAGAAGAGGTGCTCACTCATAGATATATGAATTGGTTGCTAGATTGAGGTGGACTGAAAAAAGCCAAGCTTGATCTTACCAAATTTGTTCAGGAGTGTCTCAACCCTTGGATTCTGTAAAGCAAAGGAAAATAATGAGAAAGCCATGCAGAAGGAGTGAGCTAATAAGAACAATGGAAGGCTTTGCTCTTGATGGTCCATCCTCTATTGTTCTCTCTATCTTCCTCCTCTTTCCCTCTTGCCTCTTGTATCTCTTTTCTATTTCCACCACTAATTTTCTCTTTCTTTCTCTGTCTCTCTTCTCTCTCTCTTTTCTCTCTCTGTCTGTCCATCTGTCTCTCTCTTCTTTCTCTTTCTCTGTTTCTCCCTGTCTTTCTCTGTATGTCTCTCTCCCTCTTTGTCTTTGTCCTTATTTTTCTATCTCTTTCTGTGACTCTGTATCTTTCTCTCCATTTTCTGCTTTCCTTATTTCTATCCTTATCCCTATCTTTATCTCTGTCTTGTTTTTTTTTGGGTTTTTCCTCCTTTGCTTCATGGCTACCTCAATCAATCCCTCTCTTCCTTCTCCTTTTTTTTTTTTTTCTTCCTCCTTCCTCTTACTTTCATTGTTCTCTATGATTCTTTTTGTTGTTGTTCAGTCTTTTCAATTGTGGTTGACTCATTGTGACCCCATTTGAGGTTTTCTTGGCAAAAAACTAGAGTGATTCAACATTTCTTTGAGGAATTGAGGCAAACAGGATTAAGTGACTTGCCCAGGATCATATGGCTGAAAGTGTCTGGGGTTAAATTAGAACTCAGGAAGGGGAGTCTTCCTGACTCCAGGCTTGGCGCTCCAGGCACTATGGCGCCACCTAGTAGTTCAATGTGTCATCTACCTGCACTAGGAAGATCTACTGAGGTTCAAATCTTGTCTCAGAAATTTAGCAACAGTGTAACCTTGGCCAGATACATTTTTAAATCTCTAAGAACCTCTCCTTCCTCATTCATAAATTGAAGGTAGTAATAGCATTGACTTTACTAGATTGTCGTTAGAATGTAACGGATGTGAGGTGCTCCTTCAACCTGAAAGTGCCTCATAAATAACAGCTCTTCATTATTATCCCTGGGGCCAACCTGAACAAATTGGCACATAAGAACTCATGAGTTGAAGATAGCTCTCTCTCTGATTATTTCTCTCCCTCTCTTTCTGTTTCCTTCTCTGTCTCTTGTTTCTCTGTCCCTCTCTGTCTCTGTCTTCTTTCTGTCTTTGTCTCTCTCCTTTCTGTCTTTGTCTCTCTCCTTTCTGTCTCTGTTTCTCCTCATCTTTTTCTGTCTATGTCTATCTTTGTCTCTTTCTCTGTGTGTCTTTTTGTCTCTGTCTCTGTCTCTGTCTCTCTCTCTCTCTCTTTTTCTCTGTCCTTTCAGGCCGAGTCTCTTTTGTCTCATGTTAAATCTTCCTAATTCCTTCTCCTGGGGGGGGCCCCCCCCCCCCACACACGGCCTTCAGTATTCTTTCTATCTTGTTCATTTTATTCTCTAGATACTCCCTGTCTTGTCAGAATACATCCTCAAAACCTTTCCAGGCTGATAACCTCCACTGAGGCTTGTGATCTGCTGGCTTCAAAAATAGACCTTGGAGGAGGGTTTTGCTGGAGAATCTACACAAACCTCTGTGATCTCCTTGCATGTGACTTATTTTATTATAAATTATTTCATTCATTTGGCTCTCCACTTGGGGAAGCTAGATGATCCAGTGTATAGAGTATTGTGCCTGGAATCAGGAAGACCTGAGTTTAAATGCAGAGCGTACACTTACTATGTGACCCTGAATGAGACTTTTAATCTTGTTTGCCTCAGTTATCTGTAAATGAACTGGAGAAAGAAATGACAAATCCCTTTAGTATCTCTGTCCAAAAAACCCAAACAGGATCACAGAATTGAATATCACTGAAAAACAACTGAATAACCAATAGGATTTCCATTCACATGCTACAGCCACACACACACACACACACACACATCCTTATATTTATATGCATTCTTGTTTATCTTTCCTTACTCCTGCCTCCCTCTCACCACATAGAGATGCTCCCTTCACTGCTTCCCGAGGACAAATCCCCACTGTCCCAGTTCTCAGGCATTTTTTTTAAGGACAGCATTCCCCAAACTAATTTGGAGGAAGGAAACATTGTTCTGGAATCATTTTGATTGACTGTGGCCAGAGTGCCTAGGCCATTGTCTTCCCAGCTTTTTCTAGTGACTCACTCAGACTGGAACAAATTTCCTGATTCAGCAGTCTGGACTTATTGATTGATATTTACCTGAAATAACCTCAGGAGAGTCAGAGGCAAAAGTGAGCTGACTTGGGGCTCAGCAGACTGATATGTGAATTTGGACACAGGATCTGAAACACCGGGGCCTTTAGGGCATGATACTAACTGAGGTTAGGAGCATGGGTTGTAGATTCAGGAAGGGACTCAGGCTCTCTATTGGGGGTCTCTGCATACTTTTTGGGGAATTAGTTCCACAATTTTACTTTTTTAGGGTACTCCCTTCATCTGTCAATATCAGCACCTGCTCAGCAACTTAAAACCTGAGAAAGCTGGCTGGGAAAGTCAGAGGTTAAATGAGGCAGGGTCACATAGGCAGTCTGTATAAATGACAGAATTTCAATACAGATCAAGTCTGAGGTTGGCTTTTTACTAGGTCAGGCTCATTTTCCAGGGAGAACTTAATGAATTCTTTTTGACAACATGGTGCAAGAAAGATAGCTATGATGTCCTGAGTACTGAGCATCCCCATTTCCTAGAAAAAAAGTTTTTCCTCCTCCTGTCATCCATCTAAGGACAGTTGTTAGGTAGTCTCATTTTGCCTATGTCCTGCAGAAACCTGACAGAGAATTGTGGCATTCAAATGGTTCTCTGTTGCTCTGACTTATGTTTATATTTCTCTATATAAAGAAATTCTCAATTTACACAAAATGGGTATAATAAAATCTGTACTATTTATCTCATAGAAGAAAATGCTTTGTAAAACCCAAAGCACTAAAGAAATATGGAATGATTTACATTAACTTGTCTATGAAATAAGGATGTAGATTGTAAGGATCCTAGAGGCAAGGTAAGGAACTTAGGACTGTGGATTTGTTGTGTAGTCTTGGGCAAGTCCTCAACTTTGGGGGAGGCCCTACTATCCCTGTGGTATGTGCTGAGCGAGGTGTGTCATTTTGGGGCTTTGTGAAGCACATAAAAAGATTTCAAATCTGGCCCAGAAGCAGAGAACTGCTCTTTGAATGTAGCCAGATGGTATTCAAATGTGGCATATTTCTTTACTTCCCGTTAATGGGGGCCAGAGATGAGGCAGCATCTGACAGAAGCCAAGTAGATATATAAAAGATTGGCTGGCTCTTTTCTTTCCTTTTGTTCTCTTTTCCTTCCAGTCTATGACTCTGGGTTCTCTCTTCCCCTCATTTCTTCTTCCCTCTCTCCCAAGAACAATGACTGGTTTCTCCCCTCTCAGACTGGACAGACTGGACAACAGAGGCTTTCTGGCCTCTGAGCTTCCAAGCTGTTGTTAATACTATGCCTTCCCTGGAGACCAAAGTACTGGACCATGGTCTCTGAGGAATGCCAACCAGGGAGAACTGCTGCCGTTGCTAGGCAGTGTGATAAACAGCTCCTTGCTAGTGTTAAGCAAGATGCTGAGACTAGAACAAAAGGATCGGGGCAAAGCCTTCGGGATTTTTTATGTGGAGTGTTCCTGGGACCCAGCCCAGTAAATCTTCAGCTAATAAGAGCAGTTAAGCAGAGGAACTAAGGAGAGTGGGTGGTATTGTCTTTTCTACACTACCCTGTGGTCTCTGCTATAACTTTTTTTGGGGACAGTTGCTTCCTCATTGTTCCCTTGACTGGGGGTAGTCAATTTAATGTTCTCCTGCTTTTCTGGATCCAAGACATTGTCTTCCACAAGTCCTAGCCATGACAGGTAAGGCAGAGGGTAAGAGGTGCAGCTTGGTATGGCAACATTGGTGGTGGTAGAATATTTAAAATTAGTTTGTCAGTAAAAGTGGGGGAAGACTTCAGAGCTTGGAGCTATATAGATGGTATTTGGTGTGTTCTCTCAACAAGAAGTACTGCTCAGTGAATACAAAGGAGAATCACCCACTTCGGAGGCCCTCTTGTCTGTTCCCTTACCTTTGGGCAGAATCTCTCCTTAAGCCATGTTGGAGAAATAAGGACATATTTTCAAACTCTGTAGTGAAAAAGTTCACAAACCATACTCGAAAACACAGTTCTTATACAAGACCTTTGAATCAGGAAGTTTTTCGGTTAGGTTTAATCTTAATATCTCTGGCTACAAAAAAAGACTTATTTTGTTTTGATATCCATGCAAAGAAAGTGGTAACTTCCTTTGAGAAACACAGGTTGGGAATCCCATTCCATGCAGACAATGGCTAGAGGGCAGAGATGGGGGCATACATAGCATATCAGGTGACACTTAATTGTCTTGTTGAGTGCCTGCTGTTCAGTTACCATCACTTAAGATTTAGCTTTTATATTTAGATAACAGAATTTTCACTCTGGGGACAAGAAAGAGGAGAGGTTGAGAATGAGATGGTTTCTCATTAAACCCAGAGAAATTATGTGAATTACCCAAAGGTCAAATGGTATCTCAGAGACAGAGGAAATGGCACTTAGATACCTTTTGCCATTATTTCTTCCTTCACTTACATGAAGAGGTGGCTCTACTCCTTGTCAAAGCAAACTTTTATCTGCACAATTGATCAATTTTATTCCATTTTCGACAGATTAACCTTTCTATGTTCCTCACTTTCTTCCTGTCTATTAGTTGCTTCTTTTATCTACAAACATACCCATGCCTCCCCCAACCTCGAAAAAAACCCTAATTCTTGATCCATTTATCTCTATTAGCTATCATCTCATATTCCTACCTTGCTTTGTGACTAAATTCCATGAGAAGGCTATCTACAATAAGTGCTTCTACTTCCTCTGCTCTTGGCTATGTTTGTTGTTGTTGACTTATTTCAATTGTGTCCATTTGTGATCCTATTTGGAGTTTTCCTGGCAAAACTTCTGGAATGGATTGCTTGTTTTTTTTTCTTTCCATTTTACAGATGAGAAAACATCTCAAATACTACCTCTTCTCTCCTCTCATACTATTGCTACCATGAGACAGGTCCTTATTTCCTTTTGTTTGGATTATTGTAATAGCTTGCAGGTGAATTGTTTGCCTCAAGTCTTTCTACATTTTAATTCATTCTCTATATAACCATGAAAGAGTTTTTGGTAAAGTATAAGTCTGATCACATCACACCCCTACTCATAAACTCCTGTGGCTTCCTGTGACCTTTGTTTGCCATTCAAGGTCCTTCATAACCAATTTGTCCTTACTTCCCTCCCCCCCAACCTTTTTAGTCTTCTTATATCTTATTCCCCATTATATAGCTTTTGATACACTGACACTGGACTCCTGGCTATTTGTCAAACAAGACACTTTGGGTTCCTAGCATTTTTCTCTGGTCATGCTCTCCCTCTTTCTATCTTCACAGCCTTTTAGGTCTCAATTAAAATCCTATCTTCTACAAGAATTCTTTTCCTCTTAATTCTAGCACCTTCCCTTTGTTTATTATTTTTTATTTCTCTTCTATATAGCTTGTTTGTACATAGTTGTTTGCATGTTATCTTCACCATTATATTCTAAGCTCCTTGAGGATAGGTAGAATTTTTTTAATATCACTAGTGGTTAGCACAGAGCTTGGCATCCAGTAGATACAATAAAAGTTTCTTGAATGACTAAAAGATGAGATCAGTATCTGGGTCTCAAGCTAAATTGACTTGTGTTCTAATGTTAAAACTTGGGTGTCCCCACTTTATGTTTCACTGAGTTCTAGCTTCTGGTCCAAAGATGCTCTGGGTTATCACCCTCTCATAGATCTGGAATAACTCATACCCACTGGATTCCATGAATATTTTCCATCTTTCTTGGCCCAAATTGGGGTTTTATCTATTTCTATCCTCCTAGAGTTGTGACACAAATGCCTCCCAGAGAAATATTTTTTCTGAAAAAGAAAAAAAAAACTTATCATTTTGCAACACCCTCAACTCATAAATGAATAATAATAATATCGATAATATCCATCTTTTTCTCCAATGGATCTTTTTTTGGTAATCATCTCTTTAGAATTGTGTAGACTTTAACAAAAGACAGAATGATACATGATAAGAGTGGGAAAGTCATTAGAACCTCTTTTAACTCATCTATAAAATGAATGAGGGAAGGGAATAAGCATTTATACACTGCCTAATATAATGTTGGCCCTCACTAAATTTACTTAACAAATATTAATCTCATTTAATCCTCACGACAACTTGGCAGGAAGGTACTATTATTATTCTTATTTTACAATTGAGGAAACTGAGGCAATTAGCTCTTACATACGTAGCTACATAGGTGTCTGATATATAGCTAATAAGTGTCTGAGACTGAATTTGAACTCAGTTGTATCTGACTCCAGGTCCAGGACTTTATACAATGTGCCACCTAACAGGCTAGATGAGGATAAATTTTAGGGGAAAGCAGGATGTTTGCGCAATTGTCTATAATAGTTAAAAAGCTCTCAGGCCTAGAAGAGAGCATTAATGCTTCCCTGTTATTAGGGGTCCTTATAATCTAGATCTCTCATGTATATTTGCTGAGTTAGTGAAGTAGAAGCTGGCCTTATATGAAGTAGAAACATGCTCACATAGAAATGCACAGTAGTTTTGGACGGATGACTATTACAATTAACTTACAATTGAGGGCAAATGTAGAGACTGTTAATTAATCAATTAACAAGCATTTATTAGCTATGTGCCAGACACTGTACTGAGTATACAGTACTGAGGATACCAAGAAAGGCAAAAGATCCTGCTCTCAAAGAGCTCATAGAGAGAGGAAACACCATGCAAACAAATATATACAAATAATATATATGTGTGTGTATGTATATCCTATATACATACATACACAATATAATTGTTGTTCACTCATTTTTAGCTGTGTCCAACTCTTTGTGACCCTATGAAATTTTCTTGGCAAAGATTTTGCAGCAGTTTGCCATTTCCTTCTTCAGCTGATTTTATAGATGAGGAATGGAGGAAAACAAAGTTAAGTGTCTTGCCTGGGGTAAAGCAGAGTCAGACACAGTAAGTATCTGAGGTAAGATTTGAACTCAGGTTTTCCTAACTCAATCTGTTACCTATCTGCTCTTTCTCTGTCTCTGTCTTTCTGTCAGTCTGTCTGTTTCTCTTTCATAACACATACACACAAATGTTAATAAATTTGAGATAATTAACAGACGGAAGGTACTAGCATTAAGAGAGGTTGAGATAAGGGATATGCTGGAGCCAATTCATTTAATCTCTTAAGGACTGATAGTTAAATTTTCAGTATAGGCATTAATACCTCAGAAATTGGCAAATGCTGCAAATAAGAAACTGGTGTATTATTTTGTTGATTGCATAAACTTAAGAAAATGATGGGAAAATGTTAATAATAATGCAGATTAAATTTAAAGATATCTAAGGTACATCTTTTCCCTTTTTCCCCTGAGAGCCAGTTAAACATTTACCTGCATCTGTAGCTGGGATTGATTCAGTGCCAGAAAGTGAGGAGGAAGAATGATTGAGGCTGAGAGAGATGAGGCCTTAGAATAGGGAGCTTACACCTAAATTTTCAGAACTGGGTAATGTGAGGATCATAAAGTAGGAAAGACTGGGTACAAGCCTAGTGTTTGCTCACACAATGATTCCAGTGGAGAGCATAAGCATAGGGACGACTGTGTGTGGTTTGGCACATCCACTAGGGATCATTCTTGTCCTTCTTTGGAATTTCTCCAATTCCATTTGTACTGAAGTATAGTAACTGGAAGGCTATAAATGTTCTAGCTGTGGCTAATCCAGGCTACATATGGGCCAGGACACATAATCTGTTTAGTTTCCATTCCATACAGAGCAGTTTGACGTCATCCCAATGGTGCTTTAAGGAAGAACATCTATAATGACCCCAAGATTACTTTCTTTCCTGGTTTGTAACTTATAGCTTAGAACTCATTGAGTTTGTACATGGAGCCTGAAAGAGCTTTTTCCTCTATTTATTATTATTTTTTGACTTTTTTTCTATTAGGGAAAAATAATACTTGAAACTCTCAACTCATAGAGAATCCCAGACTTTAGGGATCATTTAGTCTAATCCTCTCATTTTATAGATAAGGGAATTATAATAGCCCAGGGTGTTGAAGGTTGTACATGTAAGTACATTAGCAGGATTTGAATCCAGGTTTTCAGTGCAGAACAATGAGTGCACTTTCTATCACAGCATAGTACCTTCCTCCTGCTTGCTTATTTTGATATTCCTTTGCCATGTTTCTGAAACCTCACATAATCTTCCTGTTGGTTGTCCCTGTAAGATTGGTCTTTCACTATCTAGAAGAGCCCAAAGTACATTTTAAGTAGTACATGGACAAACTAAGGACTGTGAAGAAGACAATGACTAGTAGGGAACCAGCACGAAGTAAGACCATCTCAGAATCAGCTAGAAGTGCTTACACTAAACAACAATAGGCTTGGAGGGATTTGATCACTTCAACTATTCAATTGCCTTGTGGAAGAGGGATTAGATTTAGGGAGTGGAACAAGAACATTGAGTGCAAATTATAAATTTAAGATCACATAAGGAATAAAAAGTTCCTCTTTTATAATTAGAGCTATCTCAAAGTTGAAAGGGCTCTCTCAGGGAGTAGTAGTTTTTAGGCAGAGGCTGCAGGATCATTTGTTAGGCATTTTTAATTTTTTAAAATGGTTCTCTGCTGTGTATTTTTTATTCCTTTTTTTCCCCTTTCCTCCTCCTACTTCCCTCAAGCATGCTTCAGTTAAGCAAAGATATATTAATGTATATGTTAGGAATTTTATAATTGTGATTTATATTCAGATGCGATTTGGTCTAGATATACTCTAGAGTCTCTTCCAATTCTGAGACATTGTGATTGTGATTTGGTAGTTTAAAGGTTCATAACTTGGGATCCATGAATTCAAAAATATCTTGATAACCATTTTAATATAATTGCTTTTTGTTATGATCATATACATTTTATTTTATGTATTTAACAATATTAATTAGGGAAGGAATTCATGATGGAAAGATGGAAACAGGCATTAAGTGCCTACTATATGCCATGTATTTATTTCATGTAATCCTCAAACAGCAACAATAAAGACTCATGTAATCCTCAACTGAACAATAAGTCTTGGGAGGAGATGCTATTATTATCCCCATTTTTTGGTCATTGTTGAGTCATTTCAGTCACATCTAACTTTTTGTGGCCTCATTTGGGTTTTTCTTGGCAAAGATACTGGTGTGATTTGCCATTTCCTTCTCCAGCTCATTTTACAAATAAGCAGCTGAAGCAAATAGGGTCAAATTACTTGCCCAGGATCATACAGCTAGTTAAAACTGAGACCAAATTTGAACTCATGAAAATCCTTCTTGTTTCAAAGCCCAGGGCTCTATTTGCTGTACTACTTAGCCTCCTCATTTTACAGTTGAGGAAACTGAATTAGACTGAGTTTAAAAGACTTGCCTAGGGTCACTCAGCCAATATGTTTCTGAGTCTAGATTTGAACTCAGGAAAAAAAGTTAAGATATAGTGCTTTATAATTTGCTAAATGTTTTGACAGGATAAGTATTATTAAGCCTATTTTATAGATAAGAAAACTAAGGATCAAGGAGGTTGTGATTTTCCCAAAGGCATATAGCTATTAAATAATTTGAACCTAAATTCTGCAATTTGAACCTAAAGATCAGTGAGCCTATTGACTGGATATATTTAAGTGAAGTGCACCTTGAATGACCAGTCATCAAGAATGTTATAGAGAGAATTCACAATTTGGATAGATTATCCCAAGGGTCCCTTTCAGCTCTAGGATTTGTTTAGTCTAAACCAGGTCCACTAATTCCCAGTTTATGGCTCTGAGTATGATACCTTACTTACTCTCAATCACCTTTATGGCCCCTTTCAGTTTGGAGATCCTGTGTCCCTTACTATTAAGCACTAATGAAGTCAATATAATTGGAGAAGAGCCTGGGGAATTGGCTAGCCTCTTCCCATTGAGGGAAATCCAATGAAATAGATATCTACTACATTTTGTGAAATTAGCTTTTTAGTCATCTCTCCTGGGCTTTTGCCCATTTTGGGCTTACATCTCATCTCTTCCACTTATTTTCCCATAAAGGTTTTGTAAAAATGTTGAGAAATTGGGACATTCTGAGAAATTAGAACGAGATCTAGGGATAGGAGAGGTACATTTATAGTTTTATGGGCTGTGTTGTCTTAAGATGGAATGTCAGGGGGTGGATTTGGAGGTGGCTGGGATAAGGTCCATTTCATAGAAAGTCAATTTAGACACAGAGATTTGCCGATGGGGCTAACTTTATCTCTTCCTCTCCCTTTCCCATTCCCCCCCCCTTCCTTATTTCTCCTCTTGCTTTAGTGTCTAGACATGCCCAAACTTATCTCTCCTTTCCCAACTATTCTTATTTACTTTGCCAAGTAAATGAAATAAACACTTTTGATGACATCTAGTATTAAATCTGTCATACCTTTCAATATAGAATTGACCAATCGTGTTTTCATGTAATTAAACACTAAAAAAAATATGGTGTTAGAGAATGAAAGAAGTGAAAGGATGGGCCCAGAGGATGCCAGGTCAAGGACAAAAATGAGATTGAATAAATTTGGCCTCCCTTTCCCATCTTTGTCTTGGGGGTCATCTCTCTCCCTCCCTTCTCTTCTTACCTCCCATCTCTCTCATTCTCTGTCTCTATCTCTCTGCCTCTCTGTCTCTTTCTGTCTGTCTCTGTCTCTCCTTTTCTCCCTCCCCCTTCTCTCTTTCTCTCTCTCCCTCCTTGTCTCTTTCTCCTCACCCTCTGTCTCTGTCTCTATCTCTGGGTCTCTCTCTCTTTCTCTGTCTCTCTCTCTCTCTCTCTCTCTCTCTCCCTCCCCCTATCTACTTTCCTTTCTTCTTCCTTCTCTCTTCTTCTCTCTTTCTTCTCTAACTGGATCTATCTCTATATTCATCTCTTTGTGTCTGTTTTTCTGTCTCTGTCTCTATCTCTGTTTGTCTTTCTCTGTTTCTGACTTCCTCTTGCCTCTGTCTTTCTGTTTCTGTCTTTCTCTGTCTCCATCTTTGTTTCTGTCTCTTTTTGTGTCTGTCTCTATGTCTCTCTCCAACCCCTTCTTTCTCTGTCTCTTTCTGTCTCTGTCTGTCTGTCTCTATTTGTCTATCTCTGTCTCTCTCTCCCTATCTACTTTCCTCTCTTCCTCCCTCTATCCCTCTTCTCTTTCTCTTCTAACTGGATCTGTCTCTATATTCATCTCTTTGTGTCTGTTTTTCTGTCTCTATCTCTCTCTATCTCTGTCTGTCTTTCTCTGTTTCTGACTCCCTCTTGCCCCTGTCTTTCTGTTTCTGTCTTTCTCTTTGTCTCCATCTTTGTTTCTGTCTCTCTTTGTGTCTGTCTCTATGTCTCTCTCTCTCCAACCTCCCTCTTTCTCTGTCTTTCTGTCTCTCTCTTTGTCTCTGGGACTCTTGTCTTTGTCTGCCTTTCCCTTTCTCTGATTCCCTCTCTCTTTTCCTTCTTCCTGTACCCGTTACCCCCCAATTCAGTTACATTACATGCCCCATGTGATCATGACAACTAGCCACATGGTGAAATCAAACAGACACTAGTTAGAACAAAAGATGTTTTGGTGAATGGCTTTATCAAAGGACTTCCACCAGAGGCTGAGCAAGGCTAAGACCAAAGGGAGAAGCTGTACATTCTGAAACTTCTCCTACCATCTGTAGTTAGACTGTGCTATCAGAAAACTACCATGCTTTGAATCCAACACAGAAGGGCATATTTCACTGTCTTTGCTATAAGGTGGATGTTCTCAGTCCTTAGTGAGGTGGGGAATGTCCTGACTCTGAAGTTTACTGACTGTGTGATCTTGTGGGAAAAAGCATGAGGCAATGGAAATAAAACTAGTTCTGGCATCAGTGGAGAGGAGTTCAAATCTTTCTTCTGGCGCACCAATGTGACATCAGGCAAATTTATGCTTCAATCCCAGTAGCAAGATTAGGGAATTAGGTTAGCCAGTCCCTGAAGTTCTTTCTAATTCTAGGCTAGGTCACAGTCACTTTGGAATTTTGTTTCCTTTTCTGCAAGATGGGGACAGTAGCATTTGTATGAATGATTTTCTTAATAGGCTTGCTGTGGAGAAAATGTTTTGTGAAACTTAAAAGTATTTTATAAATTATATAAAATCTTAATACAATTTTAAGCTGTTAAGCTTATCATCTATCTATTCATCCATCCATCCATCCATCCATCTATCCATCCATCCATCCATCCATATAGCTTTCCATATCTTATAGCTTTCTCTCTTACATATACAGCTTATGGTTGCTATTATTGTTGCTTTTGTTGTAATCAAGAAAACTCATTTTTAGTTCAAATAGAGTCTCAGATACTTACTAGCTATGTGACTCTGAGCAAGACACTTACTGTTGTTTACCTCATCTGTAAAATGAGAAAGAAATGGCAAACCATTTCAGTGTCTTTGCCAAGATAACCCCAATACATATATAACATACACATGCACATGCACACATGTATGCATATACACATAAATTTACCTACCTACACATGTCTATATGTACACACATATGTATGTGTGTATGTATCTATATGTTTTCTCTTTATGCTTTGAACAATGATTCCACTTAGCTATATGAATGACTGACATTCCATCTTGCTGAAAGGTCTCCTACTTCATTTTTAGAAAGGTATAAAGAAGGGCTTTATTTCACTTAAGTGGCTGTCTTTTACTACTTGCTCTCTCCCTTTACTCCTACTTGAAGAGGATTATGATATCAAGGAAGTGACACCATAACATGCAAGTAACTGGATTTAAGTGAGGGAAGGTTGTGCAAAGTCGCCAGCCTCCCTTTCTTCTGTAGAGTCTTTTGGGGTCTAGTGGCAAAATATTGGTCAAGATGATCAGAAATGGTCATGGATGGCCTCCATCAATAGTATTACTGAATTAAAGGGTATTCAGTTTTATAACCCTTTGGGCATAGTCCCAAATTATTCTCCAGAATAGATGGATCAATTCACAACTCCACCAAGAGTGAACTAGTGTCCCAATTTTCCCACATCCCTTTCAACATTTATCATTTTTCATTTTTTTGTTAATGTAGATTTTAGCTCAGATCAGCCTGATCAGTAAGGAAAAGGGTTATAATATTTTGGGATTTTGCTATTCCTCTGTCAAAACTCTATGGCAATAGTCAAAAGGATCTGAGCACATGAGAGATTAGGACAATTCACACCACTAAGTGATTACTCCTAATAGATTCCATTTCTTCTTGAAAAATGCCTTTAGGCAGTCAAGTGGTGTAATGAATAGAGAGCACTGAACCCCAAATCAGGAAGACAAGAATTAAAATCCAGTCTCATATACTTACTGTGTGATCCTGGGCAAATGACTTTCTGCTTCATTTTTTTTTTTTTTTTTGTAAAATGAGGCTCATAATGACATCTATTTCTCTGACATTTGTAAGGATCAAATTAGAGAATCTTTTTAAAGTACTTAGCATAGTGGCTGGTAATAGGTGCTTAATAAATACTTTTCCCCTTCTTTTTCTCCCTTTCTGCTTGTACCCTCTGGGCAAATCTCACACTAAGCAGGTCACTATTCAACGGATTCTAGGTGGGTAATTCCAAGATACTCCCTCTATTTATGGGTGCTCTAGAATCTCTTTGGCCATAAGGATTTGATGTCCCACCTGCCTGAATGGTTCTTCTTATTGGAGTTTCCTCCTGGATGTGCTAGTTTTTCCTCAAACATTTATAAAGATCTTATTCTCAATCTAAAAGAACACCCAAGTTCCAGTTTCTCCGGGTCTTTGCTTATCTTCTTGGCAAATAAGTTATATTAACCTTTCTTTTAGGTTTGCATAGCAGCAAAAGAAAGAATGTGTAAATCAAGCAGAGTCTAAAAATTTGGATATGCTTAAGGCACACTTATTAATCTGCCAGTGATACATCTCTTAGAAAATTGTGTAATATGTTGGGTAACAGTTTAGGATTCAAAATGTTCTTGATGGGTTAGGCTATTGGTATGAACTTATGAGGGTCAAATTGAATGAGGATAAATGTAAAGTCTTATATTTAGTTTTTAATAAGTCAATTTTATAAATGTAAGATAGGGCATGTCTGGAAAGTAATCACAGGAAAAAAAATCTGAGGGATTTAGTGGGTTACAAGCTCAGTATGAGATAATAGTGTAATATAGTTGCTATCCTTCTTGCTCCCAAAATAATAATTAAAAAAACTCTCTAGAGCTTGTGTTAAATTAAGAAAGACATGGTGCCGAGGATTAGGGAAATGATGTTTTTGGTGAACTCTGCTCTGGTCATATCACATTAGGGATATTGGGATATTGTGTTTGTATTGGCAAGTGACATTTAGAAGACCATGATAAGTGGGAGAGTACTCAGAGGAGGAATTCTAGGATGGCAGAGGGCTTTAAGATAAAGCTTAGTGAGGATCTGGTGGAGGAACTGATCATGAGGAGAGAAGACTTGGGTGTGGGAAAACAATGTAAAAGATCCATTGATGTATTTGAAGGACAGTTATGAGGAAGATTAGAGATCAGACTAGGTCTGCTTCTGTCCCAGAGGGCAGAACCAGAACTCTTCAATATTTATTGAAGTGAAGAGGTGATCCCATGAGCCATCTCCTCCCCTTCCTTTTCCACTCCCCTGCCTCCAACCCACCAAAATCGTCATTTCCTATACAACACATCAGGACTTGCACAAAGAGTGGGTGGGGGCCATTCTTTCTCCAAGCTTATCTATTAATAGAGTATGGTCCAATTACTATTTAGCCTCATGTGCTTGGGACCTCAGTGCATCAACTCAAGCCTCAGCCCATTACACAGAACAGGCAGATTTTTGCTTTCATGTCAGGAACAGAGTTATCCCAAAGTGGAATGGGCCAAAAGCTTGGGAGGTAGTGGTCTTCCCCCCTCACTAGAGGTCTTTGGTCAAAGACTGGACAACTGCTTATTAGGCATGTCATAGAAGGGATTCTCATATAGTTTATGTCAGACTGGATAGCACTAGAGGATTTATACGACTCTGTGGATCACCCAGAGCTGGCCCCAGATAAATTCTCCATCAACTTCTAAGAAAGTGAGGGTGATTGAACTGTGGGGTCAGGAAGAAGCAGCTGTGGACACTCTTTTCTGAAGACTACTTTGGTCCTTTCCTCAATCTGAGATTGCCTAAAAGCAGGGAAAGTTAGGAATTCTGAGCTGATGTTGAGTGGCTAGCCTTTTGTACCAGTGTTGTAGAAGGAGGAAAGGAGAGAGAATTAGATAAGAAAGCAGTTTGGGAAGGGGTATCTGTTACACTTGGATGACTTTTTTTCCTCCTTGATGTCTGTATATTCTCCTGTGTTCTGTGTGTTCCTGGGGAAGGCCTGTAGTGGATTATAGGTTGCCTAATATCTTAGTCCCAGAGACACGGGGTCTATGTGTTATAATGTCAGTGACAGCTGCATTCTTGACAATGGCTTTACACCCTTCTTTGTTCCCTCTTGTGCCTCCTGTCAGAGGTCAAGGGAGACTGATAAGTAGAGACTGTTATAATAGGGCAGACAAGGAAACACTGATCTTTCTGGTACATTGAGGCCAGAAGGGAATGTGGAGATTTTAAAGTGGGTCCTTAAGGAAGCAGGAGGAGATGCTGGGCAGGGGCTTTGGGAAAGAGGACTCTCCCTTCTCCAGAAGGTCAGCACACCGGTTCCTTCTCTCCCTGGATTCCTTACTCACAGTTCTCTTTTAATTTTTCTGTCAGTAGAATGAAGAGGACAAGACTTCATAATTTGCCCAGATGGAGATCCTAAGACCAGATCTCTTAAGTGCTGTTAGAAATGTCTCCTCTTTGAGTTGGATAGCTAGGTGATGCAGGGAAGAGAGAGATGAGTCTGAAGTCGGGAAGATTCATCTTCCTGAATTTAAATCTGACCTCAGACACTTACTATCTTTGTGACTCTGGGCAAGTTGTTTAATCCTGTTTGCCTCAGTTTCCTCATCTGTAAAATGAGCTAGAAAAGGAAATGGCAAACCACTCCAGTACCTTTGTGTAAAAAAAACCAAACCCTAATTGGGGTCACAAAGGGTTGGGCACGACTGAAATGACTGAACAATAACAACCCCCTTGAGCTAAAAACCTGTATATGATGTGTTTTTGGTCATTACCTGCTTTGAATTTTGACTTTGGCTCTGTTGTGCTCAGGGAGCAGTATCCCAACCTGGGATCCTTCCTGGATCTAATGCCCTCTTGTTTTCTTCAGTGATCAGAATAATATCGGGTTTCCCTTCTTTAGTTAGGTGGACAGCTTGGTGTTGGGTTTTCCTCCATTTTTTTGTCTGACCTCTCATTTCACTGGAAGAAATCTCTCAGAAAAAACTCTCACCCAGCTCAAGAAACTATTGGAAAAGACTAATTTTGAATTTCTTGGGGACTACATTCTTTCTAGAGTGACTTCCATGAGTGGCCAACATGACAAACCGTATGGCTTTCTGACTTGCCACCAGCTTGATCTGAAGCCCAGCCAAATCTGGCCAAATGCTTTGGATCTATACTGATGTGAGGACTCCCTTATGTTTTGAGGTATAAAAGAAAGTGGGAAAGAGGGTTTTGATTTTTCTCTGTAATTTCCAGTGACCCTGACCCTGTCTTGTGGACTCCTCATCCAAAAGTTTTGAATGAATTTGAGGCTTAAGTCTCTTATTGGATAGGGATCTCTAGATAGCCAATGAATGAAGACTGAGATCATGGAACAAAAGAGTTCTTGGTCTTTCTCTGGGGTTAAGTCTCTGGAGTTTAAGTCCTACTTTACTTGACAGGTGATGTATGACCCCCTCAAAGGGGGGGGGAGGGTTACCTTCTTATATTTCTGAGTCCCTGGAGAGTCTAACTTGGGGCTGGGCACAGAGTGGGCACTTAGCCAATACTAGTTGAATAGGTTTAGGAGAAACTTATTGTTAATGGGCAGCAGCCTGTGGGGTTCTCTGAAAAGGGAGGGACTCACAAGAAGGAATGAACTACCATTTAGCCTGGCTTTCATTAATAGGAAATAATAGGTGTATTAAGCGAGAGTGATTTGGTGGTTAGCTCATGGGGCATGAAGCCAGGGTGTCCTGATGGCTGAAGCACTATCCTTTCTCTGGAGATTCAGGGCTTGGAACTAGCTCTGTGACTTAGTATCTCCATCTACACACTCATGCTTATAATGATGAACTCTTTTCAGAGAATGTAGAAACATTAATTGCTTTTGGTCTGCCAACTCATTTGCTGTGCTTTTTGGAGTTAGTCACTATCTCTCTTAGAGCATCAACTTCACTCTATTGACTAGTAGAATTCCTCCCTGTTTTAGAGTGGGATCAGCAGATAGTTGGGTAGATCTAGGGGGTCTGTCCTCATCTTTCGTATTATTCTAGACCAGATGAGGCTTAGGGAGCTTTTCTAGAAGCTGCCTCCACTGCAAAAGCAAATAATCTAGAAAGTCCCAGCACTCCAAAGATACAGGTTGCAACCAATGACCTTAGCATCTCTTCCCTGTCTCTTTAGTGCTTCTCCCAGGGCATTGACCTTCCATGTTAAAGACTGAGTTTTAGCCAAGGTCATCCCACTCCTGGATTAGAAGCTGTGAGGTTTACATTCTGCCTGTAATTTTGGGTTGTCTTGGAGCCAGATGACCTACCTCAATTACGGTCTTGTTCTTGAGAACCTCCAGTCTCTGGAGAAGTTTAGAGGAGGGAAGGATTTAAGGGAACCGGTTTCTGTCAAAAGACATTCACAACCCTTTTCCTCTTCTAGTCCGTTTCTCTTAAAATAACTCAGCAGGCAGGAGTAGGGAAGATACACCTGATCTTAGAGTCAGAAATCTTAGGTTCTTGTTCTAGTTTAGCCAATAGTTGCTTATGGAGGCTCTAGCAAATCGTTAAACTTCTCTGGTTCTTGAGTAAATTTAATATTGGAATAGAAGAATCATAAAAGCCAGCCTGATTGACAGTTGTTATTTAACCACTGTTTGAACATGTTCAGTGTCAGAGAACTCACTACCCAATAAAGCAGTTTATTCCCATGGATTTAATTATGATCTCTAAGCAAATGACTGACAGATCTAAATATCTGGTCTAAGTCTGTCCCATGAATTTTGGTGTCTTATCTACCACTGTCAATTGGATATTTTGAAATGGACGGCCCATAGAGATTTCCAATTCAATGTGTCCAAAACTGAACTAAACCAAATCCTCTCCTCTTCTAATCTTCTATGTCTCTGTCAAGAGTATCATCCTCTCAGTCAGGTACCCATGGCATCATCCTTGTCTTCTTGTTTTTCCCTCTTCCATTCATTGTCAGCTGTCAAAGCTGTGTACCTCCACAAAATCTCTCATGTCTAATCCCTTCTCTCTAATCACAGTTACTAATTTAATTTAAGCTTTTATCACACGTCACCCAGATTATTGCAACAGCCTCCAAATTGGTCTCCCTGCCTCAGATGTCTTCCCACTTCACTCCATTTTATACAGTTGTCAAAATGATTTTCTTTAAGTATAGCTTTGACCATGTCACTTCCTACTTAATTAAGATATAAACTTGTCTGTGTAGCTTTTAGAGCTCTTCACTATCTGGCCCTAATCTATCTTTCCAGCCTCCGTGAATCTCACTCTCCCTATCTTTCCAGCTTTACTGGATCTCATTCTCCCAATCTTTCCAGCCTTCCTGGATCTTACTCTCCCTCCTATATTCTGAGACTACCCTTCCATTTTCCCCTCTATTCTCCCCTTTTCCTCCTTCCTTCTTTTCTTCCTTCTTCCCCTTTTCTTTCCCTCTCTAGCTATAATCCTGTGATCTAAAGTCCTTTAGACTGGGCGACCCTTTAGGTGTCCCCTGAAGTCCTTCCATTCTTTTTACTAAATGCTTCATCCTTCTTCCACTTCCCTCAAAACATTGCTGGAGGAAAGCAATCAACTCATAGGATGAATAGCTGGAAGGGAATTTTGAGTTCAACTAATTCCTAGCCTCTTAAACTGTGGTTTGTGACCCCATATGAGGTCTTGTAATTGAAACTAGGAATAGTGAAATTATAATTTAATATCAGTAAATGTTTTATTTGTATCTCTATTTTATATACTTAGGGTCATATAAAAATTTCTTGGAATAAAAGAGATCATGAGTAGAAAACAGTTAAAAATCCCTGGTCTAGTCTGATCTCTTTATTTCACAGATGAGGAAACTCCTTGGTTTTGTCCTAATTCAGTCATTGGAGTTGTTGTATGATGTTAGCCAGTCCTTATTCTCTCTCTAGGCCTCTTATTCCTCCTCTATAAAGTGGAGGTGACCACCTGTGTCCTCAAGCTTTTTCAGAAATCCTAGTTATAATAAAGATGAAAAGTCATAGAGGCCTGCAAGAATGATCTATTTCTACCATACTTGACTGGTCAACTTTCCTTACCACCAAGTATGATTTGGGGTTGAGGTGAAGTATTTTATGTTTCTGAAAGAGAAGAGCAAGCAGGTACCTGTGGAGTCAGCAAAGTTCAACATAGTCATGTCACAGAAACATCCTGCCCCTGTGGATTACCAGCCCTCTGCTACTTTGCAAAAAGAGCCTAATAAATAGATGAAAAGCAAATGGGGATGGATTGTAGAATGTGAGATGGAAGTAACAGCAGAGCTTATGCAGTCCAAACTCTTCTTTCTTTATAGGAGACAAAACTTATTCTCCTAATTCCAGATTTGGGGTTCTGCTCACTATACTGTCTAGCAACTGAGAAATGAAGGGATTTGCTTGATAAGAACTAGAGTTAGACAGTGATCTCAGATGTTCTGATCCCTTCAAGCATTTGTTCAAGGGGCTTGGGAAGCTGAGGGTTTGTATGGATTGATTGTGGGTCATTTGCTGACTATAAACCTCTATTCTCCCTAAGAATTGGTACCTACAGATTATAAAATTCTCAAATAGGAACTTTTCCAGACTAATTTTAGTGTACCTATGGCTTTAGTGCCTAGGTATATTGGACTAAATATATCAGGGGACCTCTCTGTGAAGAGAGAGCCTCTTTTCACCTAATTCTGGCAATTCTGGGTAGTCCCACTCACCGTATTGGTACTGTAAGCTTCTGGCTGCCTGGTATCAGCTGCTGACTTCTTCCAGACTGAAGGTGAGTGAAAAAAATCTTCTCTAAGAAGCTGCTGATGAGAAATCCCCAAAAGGCATGTTCCAAAGGAGCTTTATCTTTGGGGCAGGCCTCTAGCCCAGAAGTTTAGCATCTCTCCTCCCTTAAACCCACACTGCTTTTGTTGCTGTGTTCCACTAGGGACTTTGGGATAAAGGGGATAGTCTATTTAAAAAAAAAAACAATCCAGGTAAAGTTGCCAAACAGGAATACTTAATTTGTCTTGTAACCTGACGCCTATCTTTGGGGGTGGAATGGGCCCCACAAGCATCGAAAGGAGGGAGGCTACTTGTGATGTTACAAAGACTTTCCTGCCTGAATGCTTTCTACCTAATTGGGTGTTTCCTCACTATAGGGGGATGTCAAGATATTTTCACTATCTCAATCTCTCTTACTTTTTTCTTTTGCATGATGGTACTTGTATTGCTCCTTTATCTTAGGGGAAAAGGGGGTGAAAACACCTTGGGAGAAATTTTGATCTTAAAAGAGACACTGGGGTACAATGAAAAAAAGCATTGGATTATGTGTCAGAAGACTTGAGTTTGAGTTGTGGGTGCTGTTTTTACTCCTGTGACTTTAGGAAATCATCTAGTGTCTTTGGACCTCGGTTTCCTCAGATGTAAAATGAGATTAGACTAGATAATTACTAAGGTCCTCCCCTGCGGGTTTAAGTTTTTTGATGACATTTTGGGGCTTTTCAAAATTCTGTTTTTCTAAGCCGTGACTTCATTCTGTCCCATGTGTGAAGTGTGGGAGTGGTTGAGAGAAGGCATCTAGGAGTCCGACTGGCTCTAGAAGCACCACTCCCACTTAATATCTTAGTTTATTCCTCAGTAAAATGTGAATGGAAAATTTATGGCAAAGTTCAGAAAAAATTAGTTGGAGAAGTGGAAAAACATGACAGAATTTCATCCTTTAGGGCTTTGGAGTCATAGTCTTTTTTTCCTCCTTAGTTCTTGACCTCAGATTAGGGGATGGCAATATACAGATTGATATACCCTCAAAGACTGTAACTTCTCAGGTCCTCAATTTACTCATTTCCTGTTACCTACTATTCCATCACACATCAGTTATACACAAAGATGGCCATATACTTGATCTTGCCATCGCTCAGAAATGTACTACCTTCATGTTCATGAATTATGTGATTTCTTTATTTGTTCATAATCTATTGTGATTCTATCTTTTCTTCTGCCTTTCGCTTTAATCCTGTTCATCATCCACACAATGACCTTCACTAGGTACCTTAAACTCTTGGTTCTTTTCCAGCCCATCATCCCTACATTAAATGCATTCTTTTCCCTCCCTCATCTTGATTCTTTTTAGTGAATTGGTTCAACTCTATGGTTCTCTTGAATCCCTTCCTCCTTTTTTAATAGCTTTTTATTGACAGAATATATGTATGGGTAATTTTTCAACATTGACCCTTGCAGTCACTTCTGCTCCAACTTTTCCCTTCCTTCTCTCTATCCCTCCCTTAGATGGCAGGCAATCTCACACATGTTAAACATGTTAAAATATATCTAAAATATAATACATGTGTCCATATTTATACAGTTCTCTTGTTGCATAAGAAAAAATGGATTCAAAAGGTAAAAATAACCTGGGAAGAAAAACAAAAATGCAAGCAGTCCATACTCATTTCCCAGTGTTCTTTCTCCGGGTGTAGCTGGTTCTGTTCATCACTGATTAATTGGATCTGAATTGGATCCTCTCATTGCCGAAGATATCCACTTCCATCAGAATTGATCTTCATATAGTATTGTTGTTGAAGTGTATAATGATCTCCTGGCTCTGCTCATTTCACTTAGCATCAGTTCATGTAAGTCTTTCCAAGCCTCTCTGAATTCATTCTGATGGTCATTTCTTACAGGACAATAATATTCAATAACATTCAAATGCCATAGTTTATTCAACCATTCTCCAATTGATGGGCATCCATTCAATTTCTAGTTTCTAATCACTATGAAAAGGGCTGTCACAAACATTTTTGCACATACAGGTCCCTTTCCCTTCTTTAATATCTCTTTGGAATCCCTTCCTCTTAATTGCTGATTTTGCCCTACCAAGTCTCAGTTTTGGGTCATTCCTACTATCCACTTCTTTGCTTCTATACATATGCTGCTAGAGAAACTGGAGAAAAATCATGAAATAGTGGACTGGCTTCCCTACAAATTTATTTAATATAACCTCATCTGGGTCCTGACTGTTGAAAGATAATCCTATTATACCTCTTTAACTCATGGCACAGAATCAGATTTGGAGTCAGGAAGACTCATTTTTTGTGAGTTCAAATCTGACCTCAGAAACTTATTAGCTAGGTGACCCAACTCAATTCTATTTGCCTTAGTTTCCTAATCTCTAAAAAATGAGAAGGAAAAGAAAATGGCAAACCACTCTGGTATCTTTGCCAATAGAAACCCAAACCGGGTCATGAAGAATTAGACATAACTGAAAATGATTGAACAACAGCAAAATTAATTCAGTCTTTCAAACATTTTTATCCCTCCATAAATCTTCCATGGTTTTCCCCCCTATTCTTATCCTCTCAGCTGAGAATCTTGCCTCATATTTTACCGACAAAATTAAGGCCATTCTCTGAGAATGAGAGTTCTGTCTTAAAGCCTTCTCCCCTCCTCCTCAACTTACATTTCTTAGAAACCTTTTATCACTATCTCTACTTTCATCATTTTTCTCATGAAGAGGGGGCCCTTTCTTTATCAAGACATTACCACCACTACCTAGTATTTATGTTGTTCCTAATATGTGTCAGCTATGCTTAACACATATGCTCATATAGGAACTGTGCTACATGCTTTACAAATATTATCTCATCTGATTCTTACAAAACCCTGGGAGGTAGCCTGGTGGTATTATTATGGTTGAAGAAATTGAGGAAGGCAGAGGTTAAGTAATATGCTCAGAGTCCCATAGCTAGTAAATGTTCTGAGGCTGGATTTCAATTGAGGGCTCCTGGACTCTTAACCCCAATGCTCTATCCATTGTACCACCTAGCTATCTTAACAAAGCCTTCTGTATACTCAAGTTATCCAATTACATCCCTCCTTCTCTATCATCACCACTCTCCCTTATCTTAAATTTCTACTAGCTGCTTTCTTAGTGCACTCAAAACTCCTCACTTGATCCATCTTTCCTTCCTATCCCATAGGATCTCATATCTCTCTTCTTTTTTTTGTGAATAAAGTCCTTGAAAATGTCTTCTACCATAAGTGCCTTTCTTTTCACTCTCTATAGTTTGACTCCTAACCTCATCATTCAATCCATATTGTTCTCTTAACAATTATCAGTAGACTCTTAAATGCCAAATCCAATGTCTTTTTCTTAATCCTCATCCTTCTCGACCCTTATGTAGACTTTGCTGCTGGAACAAAATGCTTTTTTGATATTACCTTCTCTCTGGTTTTTTTTAATGGTGACTGCTTTCTCCTGGTTCTCCTCCTACTTCTATGACTCCTCAGACTTCTTTGCTGGATTTTCATCCAGGTCATATCTGCTAACTGGATGTTCTACAAGAGTTCTGTCTTAAAGCCTCCTCTTTCTCTATACTACTTCACTTTCTCTATTCATCAGCTCCCAAGGATTTAATTATCATCTCTATGCTGATAGATCAAATTTATTTAACCCTCTGCTGATCTCCATTCTTGTATCTTCAACTGTCTATTGGACACATGAAATTGGGTGTCCAGGAAACATCTTAAACTTAACATGTCAAAAACTGAATTCATTGTCTTTCCTCTCAAAGCCTTCCTTTTTCCTCACTTCCCTGTTATTGTGGAAGGTATCACCATCCTCCCAGTCATCCAGGATCCCATCCTAGGGGACATCTTTGATTTCTCACTTTCTACGTCCCACCTCCCCCATCTGTTTTCAAGGTCTGTTGATTTTACCCTCATAACTTCTCTTTCAAATCAACGTGGTACAAGCTCTCATCACCTTATACTTGCACTATTGTAATAGCCTGCTGTTTGGTCTCACTGCTACTAGTATTTCCTCACTTTAGTTCATCCTTGAGTCAGTCATTAATGTTATTTACCTAAAGTTCAGGTCTTATCATATCATCCCTCAACTCAGTAAACTCCAGTGTTTCCTATTGCCTGAAGGATCAAAAATAAAATCTTCTGGAATTCAAAGTCTTTTGTAAAATTTTAATCTCTGTTTGCCTCAGTTTATTCATCTGTAAAATATGATCTGGTGAAGAAAATGGCAATCCATTCCAGTATTTTTGCCAAGAGAACCCCAAATGGGGTTGTGAAGAGATAGTCATGACTGAAAATGATTGAACAATAACATTTGTAAATGTAGATGGATCACTTTTTCAGTCTTCTTATATCATAAAATCTCCTTCCTTTCCTCTTTAATTTTTCTTTTTCCTTTCTCACTCCTTCTCCTTTTCCCTTTCTCTCTCCTTTTTAACCTTTCTATTCTCCTTTTGTAATATCATTCTGACAGTAGGATCAATACTTGTTAGAATTTTTTTTGGGGGAAATCTGAAACTATGGGAACTCCTAGTAAGGAAATTCCTTCCACTAATGTAGACCAATAACTATTTGAAAACTTATAGTCCTTAACATTTTTCTGGGTCATACAAAGAGTATTGTCAAGGAAGGACTTGAGGCCAGGTTATTTTGATTCTGACACTAGCTCCCCAATCCATTATTCCATGTTGTCTCCCAAAGCTAGGCTTATAGCATATTGGTGTCTACTTAAAAAAATAAGTACTTTCTTTTTTAAAAAAAATATTTAATATTTTATTTTCCTCAATTACATGTAAAATTTTTTTAAAAGTTGAGTTCCATCTTCCCTTCCTTCCTACCCACCCTCTTCCCATTGAGAAGACACATTGAAGTTATGTAAACATTTGCATAATAGTCACATTGCAAAAGAAAACATAGATTCCCATCCTCCTTCCTCCTTAAAAAATCCTCAAGAAAAATAAAATAAAAAAAAGGTCTGTATTCAGACATAATCAGTTCTTTCTCTGGGTATGGATAGCATTTTTCATCTTAAGTCCTTCAGAATAGTCTTGGATCATTGTATTGCTGAAGATAGCAAAGTCATTCACAGCTGATAATCCTACAACATTGCTATTACTTTGTACACAGCACATTGCACTTTGCGTGGGTTCATGGAGGACTTTCCATGTTTTCCTGAGAAGATCCTGCTCATCATTTCCCATAGAACAATAATATTCCATCATAATTACATTTGGCATCTCCTTTGTGCTTATTCTATTTCTTTCAGGTTACTCTGGTTTAAGAAGCTGTCTGTTTATTTCTCTTTGCCTTCTCTTCCCTCCTCCCAGAGAGCTCTCCTTCTCAGGTGGGCTGATAGCTGTTTTGCATGGAAGTAGAGAGATGTATTAGATGATCCCTTGAGATGCCTTTCATCAACTTTTATGATCCTCCTTGATAATCCCAGTTCAATCCAAGATAAAAAACCTTTTTTCCATTGGCTGAAAACCAAGGAAAAGACGGAAAATTAGTATATGAGGCAGATAGGGAGAGTGTTGTGGTTGTTTGAAGATAAGATCTTTGAAGAAAAAAGTTTCTAGAATGTCCCCTGAAGGGATGAAGGCTTAGCTGGCAAGGACATTCAGTATAACTGTAGGCTCCAACATCTGGTTAGGTATGTAGTGCTCTAGTGTGGTCATTGTGACGTGTGTGGGATAGTCAGGGGGGAGTCTGTGAGCATCAGCCTGGGGTCTTGGTTTGTGCTGCTAGAATTAGGGAAGAAGTGATGGATGATGAGAATGGGGCTCAACCTAGGGCTGTCTCAGCAGTAGGTTGAGTCCCATTTGCATCATTTTTTAAGGTGATAACTGAGCAGTCCAGTGGATAAGACTCGGGGCCTGAAATCAGAAAAACCTGAGTTCAAATTCAACCACAGACCCTAATTTATTTTGTGACTGAGCAAGTCACTTAAACTCTATTTCAGTTTTTTCAACTGTAAAATGGAGATAATGGCTTCCAGCTCTCAGGGCTCCCAACTGCTAAATTGTTGGGTTGAGAATTTTATTTTATTTTATAATAACTTTATATTGACAGAATCCATGCCAGGGTAATTTTTTTACACCATTATTCCTTGCACTCGCTTCTGTTCTGATTTTTCCCCTCCCTCCCTCCATCCCCTCCCCTAGATGGCAAGCCGTCCTAAATATGTTAAATATGTTGCAGTATATCCTAGATACAATATATGTGTGCAGAACTGAACAGTTCTCTTGTTGCACAGGGAGAATTGGATTCAGAAGGTAAAAATAACCTGGGAAGAAAAACAAAAATGCAGATAGTTTACATTCATTTCCCAGTGTTCTTTCTTTGGGTGTAGCTGCTTCTGTCCATCATTGATCAATTGAAACTGAGTTAGGTCTCTTTGTCAAAGAAATCCACTTCCATCAGAACACATCCTCAAACAGTATCGTTGTTGAAGTGTATAATGATCTGGTTCTGCTCATTTCACTTAGTGTCAGTTCATGTAAGTCTCTCCAAGCCTCACTGTATTCATCCTGCTGGTCATTCCTTACAGAACAATAATATTCCATAACATTCATATACCACAATTTACTCAGCCATTTTCCAATTGATGGGCGTTGGATTGAGAATTAAGGAAAACAGTTGCTTGTTCTTCATTCTCAAAGAAGACCACAATGACAGGGAGGTGATATCATGACTTGCAAATAAATTGGATTTAAATGAGGAAGGGCTGGGCAAGGTCACCTGCCTCACTTTCCCCTCCAGAACCTTCTGGGTCCAGGGGCCAGATATAGATCTGAATGACTGGAGATGGCCCTGGAGGCACTGGGAGACCTTGGCCTTTTTAAGCTAAGATCTTCAACAGGTCTCAGTTTGACTGAGGCTGCATCCATTCAGAGATTAAGGATAGGTACAAAATGAGGTAAGGTAAGTGTGTATGATATACTTTGTAGACAAATAGAAGTGAAGGGAAAAGAAGAAGAAAAGAAGAGAAGAGAAGAGGAAAAAAAACCAGAACAAGAAAGAAAATAGAAGAAAGGGGGAAAAAAAGAGCTATTCTTCAACTGGCAATTCTAGTTGGGCCCCCAGTGGGGCAGCTGTTATTCCTATTCACAGAAGTTGTTGTTTGTCCTTTGTTCTGGAAGAGGACCAGTTCGTCAGGGAGGCAATCCCACAACACACAAGTAAGTTGGATTTAAATGAGGAAAGGCTAAACTAAAGCAGAATGAACAGACAATAAAATACAGAAAGGCAAAAGCAGATTATTGGGAGAGGCATTCCCTCAATAGTAGACAGCTCAGGTTACCCTGGAAAAAACTCACCAAGAAAGGGTCAGGAAAACTTGGGTGCAAACCTCAATTCTGACACAGAATAGCTTTGTCACATAATTCCTCCTAAGAGATTAGAAATTGCAGAATAGTTGTGAGTCTGCATTGGCAAAAGAAATGTTCTTCCTGGAAGTTACTTAGATGATGAAATCATATACAAAGAAAACAAAGCTTAAAATGGTAACAGTCCAGTGAGAGGGGAGATGTTCTCTCCTTTAATCTGCTTGAAGGCTTCAATTAAATGCTTCCCTGAACATTGTTGACCTGGAGAGGAAGGCAGCTTGAACCAGTTCCTTCTGTTTCCTGTACAAGAATAAGTGGGTAGTTTAGATATCTCTATCAATAAAAGGAATTCCTTCACCTGTGATAGAACAGAGCTGCCTTCTGGCTCTGCTCTGTGAGTATGGTGGCAAGAAGGAGAAAAAGGAGGCAGACAAGCCATTTTTTTTCAATGTTGGCTTCAGTAAAATAGGGCCAAGAAGAGGATAGTCCCGCCAAATCCTTCATAATTCAGCATTTCCTTTGTTTGTGATGATGGGTTAACAGTGGTTTTATCTTAATGGTTCTATAACAGAAGGATTGACAGCAAAAAGAAACAGTGTGGTATAGTGGAAAGAACATTGTACTAGAAGTCCTGTACTAGAACAAGTTCCAGTCTTGGGTTTATATGCCCTCTTCTGTGACGTAGGGCAAGGAAAATCAATTACAGTGGGCCTCAGCTTCTAATAGGAAAGGATTAGATTATTCAAAAGAAGAGATTAAGTGATTTGCTTAGAGTTATATAGCCCACATGAGTATAAGAGGAAATCAAAATGTTTTTTTCCCTTTGACGCATTTAGTTATTATTTTAAATACATTTAAAAGAATCTTAATCAGTGTTAAGGCATTTATTTTATAAGGAAAAATGGAGCCATTATTTGGGATTTTTATATATGCTAAGGTCAACTAACAAGAGATCAGCAAAAGGCAATAATTTTGTAGCCAACATTTTAAAAGAACATATTTGTTTGCTTCAGGCAAGAAAGGATCTTGGCAAAGTCATGTGTCCAGAATTGCAAAAAATATTCTTCACGAGCTAGGGACTCAGGCTAAGGCTCCCTAGAGCCTTTTGCAAGCTGAGTTGGTTTGACTTTAGATATTTTTGTGAAAGCACTGAAAGGTTTTAAGTGCATGTGAACCATTATTGCTGAATCTAGCTTTTTTCTTCTCTTCTGCTTCCAAATGGCTTTCTGTTGTTAATCCGGTGCATCTGCTGCAACAGCCAGCCAAAAACATCACCCTCTTCCCACCACTCAGTTACCCCCTCCCCCTCCTCCCTCTATCCTGGAATAATGTCATTGTTGCCATCTAGTGACTAAAATCCTATTATTTCTGTCTTGCTCTGATTAGGATCAGTTATAGAAGGAAAGAGAGAAGGAAGGAAGGAAGGAAGGAAGAAAGGAAGGAAGGAAGGAAGGAAGGAAGGAAGGGAGAAAGGAAGGAAGGAAGGAAGGAAGAGAGAAAGGAAAGAAGGAAGGAAAGAATGAAGGAAAGAAGGAAAGAAAGAAGGAACGAAGTAAATAAGGAAGGAAAGAAAGGAGAAAAGAAGGGAGAAAGGAAGGGAGGAAGGATGGAAGGGAGAAAGGAAAGAAGAAAAGAAGGAAGGAAAGAATGAAGGAAAGAAGGAAAGAAAGAAGGAATGAAGTAAATAAGGAAGGAAAAAAAGGAGAAAAAAAGGGAGAAAGGAAGGGAGGAAGGAAGAGTGGAAGGAGGAAAGAATGAAGGAAGGAGGGTATTTAGGTATCAACTGTGCCAGATGATATACTAAGAGCTTTACAAATATTATTTCATTTGATTTTTTCAAAAGTAGGGGTTTCTATTCCTATTTTACAGTTGAGGAAACTGAGAGGAAACTGAGTCAGAAAGACCAATGACTTGCCTAGGTCACCCAGTAATTGTGTGAGATTGGATTTGAATTCAAGACTTCCTGATTCCATGACCAGAGCTCTAGCAATTGAACCACCTATAGCATCTTATAGGCATCAAAAGGAAAGTGAGACATTTTTACCATTATCTCTTGTACCAACTTTATTATATCAATATTAACATTTTAAAACTTTATTTTTTTGGACACATTGCCCACCATCCAAAATTGGATCACTGGTTGTGTCATGTATGTTAATATGTTTTAAATCTTAAGATCATCTGCTGCTTCCCTCTTCTTTACTTTTATTCCCATACAACTTGTATTCAAGTGCTGCATCAATCATCTGCATATCAGCATCTCCTTGCATCTGTCCTTTTGAATTTATTTCCACTTAAAGCAGTCCCTCATTTATCATCTGGTATTACTGCAATACCCCAACAGGTTCTGAAGCCTCTCCTGTCTTCCTTCCAACAACACAATCAGAGATTTCAAGTCAGAAGAGAACTTTGAGATCACCTCATTTTATAGTTGGGAAAAAACTTTCACCCTTTCTCCCACCTCAATTTTTTTCCTTTCCCCACTGATACCAGACTCCATAAAAAGAGAGAATATAAGGAAATGATTATTTCCCATTAATTTATAATGGGCAAAGAATGACTTTATTGTATTAGGTTTTCCTATTGGTTATTTTATTAACATATTTCAATTACATGCTTAATTATTTAATTCTGGCCAATTTGCCTAATCTTTTGAGAGGGAGTCAAGACAGACATAGATTTCCTTTCCCCCACACTCATCTTGAGTATAGTATCTAGGATATTCTCATATTTTTTGTTTTTTTTAAAAAAATAATAGTTCTCATTTTACATGTATTTTAACATATTTAACATGGACTGGACTATCTGCCAGGTAGGGAAGAGGGTGGGGGGAAGGAGAGGAAAAATTGGAAAAAAAGGTTCTGCAAGGGTCACTGTTGGAAAAATTACCCATGCATATGTTTTGTAAATAAAAAGCTTTAATAAAAAAAAAGAAAAAAAATAATAGCTGTCAGGGTGGCTGGGTGATGCAGTGGATAGAGTACCAGCCATGAAGTCAGAAGGACCTGAGTTCAAATCTGATCTCAGACATTTAACACTTCTGGCTGTGTGACCCTGGGCAAGTCACTTAACCTTAATTGCCTCAGCAAACCTCCCCATCCAAAATAATAGCTCTCTGTTTTCAAAATACATGTAAAGGGAGCCTTCAACATTCACTCCTGCAAATTCCTGTTTCAAACTTTTCTCCTTCCTTTCCCCCCGCTCCCTCCTTTAGACAGCAAGAAATCCTACATATGTTAAACATGTCTCATTATATTTTTACAAAATTATATTGCTAGATTATAATTATCGATTTATTTGTAAACCTAGAAAGGTCCTGTGACTTCATGAGGCTTCAATTCCCACATCTATTCCCTTGCCCTGAGTTGTAATTGGAGCTACACATGGCCATCTCAGATGTGCTGTTTTGGAATAAGTAGAAATAAGGAATATACAAAGGGAATATGAGAGTTGAAAAGAACCTCAGAGATCATCTAGTTAAACCTCCTTTAGAAGGCATGAACACCCTCCTCCAGGGCAGATGAATGGACGATTGGTCACTAGCCTATGATTTCCCAATAGCATTTGAGGCTATCAAAGTATTTAGAGCCATTCCATGACTTGTCCATCATAAGCTGTTCCCTATGCACATGGCTTTCATGCATCTCTGGGGATCAGTTAGCATCTCCAGGCACATCCCCCTGAGAGCTAAGCCACATGTATTGGATTTTGAAACAGAAAGGCAACAGCTTAATGAGACTTCCCATCTTGGGGTCTTTTTCTGGGTCAGTTGCCAAAGCATACCTTGTAATTGGACAATCTATCTTTCTAAAAAGCTGTGTCCACAGGGCTTTGGAGGAGTTAACCTAACCTCCTCCAAAGGAGAGAGAAAGGCCCTCCTGGGTGATTTTGGATCAGCCCATGTATTCTTCTAGATCTAGAGTAAATCCTTAATTTTCACTAATGGAAGAGATTGGTGGAATTTAGTTTAAAATAGACTTAGAAAATATAAATAGTCTCTTGAAGGATTAGGTAAAGGCACAGGACAAATATTTGTGAGGTGGGTGGGTAGAAATGTGTCATTAGCTGGACTCTGCATCATCTCTGCTCAGTTTTCCCTACTCCATGTTACAACCCATATAATGATCAGTATTCTCCCTTTCCATCCTTTGTACTCCTTTGTCTTACTCATTTTCGCCCCATTTGTTTTACACCCCAGATAAGTGAAGTTAAGTGAACATTCCTCCTTTCCTCAAAAAACCAGAAAGATGTTAGCCACCCTGCAGTTCTGTGTCATTTCTTCCATTTGCTAGGGTTTGCTCGGCAATCACATCTGCATGTTCTTTTTATACCCTAGGACTTTCTCATTTGGATATTATGTATCTCCTTATGGACCTTGTACTTCAATATCCTGATCATCATTTTCAGAAATATGTCAGAACATTCCCTACTTTTCCTTCCTTCCTTCCCTTCCTTCCTTCCTTCCTTCCTTCCTTCCTTCCTTCCTTCCTTCCT